>VWYO01017643.1:190995-284981 GCA_013400275.1 Rhadina sibilatrix | reverse complement strand
AAAAAAAAAAAAAAAAAAAAAAAAAGCTCAGAGCTTAATTCCAAATACATGCTTCTAAGGTGATATACTGATTTGGAATGGATTAATATCAGAGAAATAACTTCAGTTATAAAAGCAGCTGGAAAGATATGTTTGACATGAATTTAACTCCAGAGTCCCTGCTCAAGGAAAGATTTTAGCACTCATCTGGGAATGTTATATAAGAAAAATACCCTCAATACATGTGCTCTTTATAGTTAATGCATTCTAATGTTAAAAGAAATTACTTCCCCCCCAGGCTTGACCTGCATGACTTAAGTTGTGATACATACATTAACCATTATACAGGGGAAATAATGCTGTAATAGTGCACCATGAATCTTAGAATGAAATAGTTTTCTGATCAGAAAGGTTACATACTCCCAAATCAATTAAGCAAACTTCTCTATTCTCTATTTTCATACAATGGCAGAAATCACCAAGCTTAAATGCCTTGAAATACCTGCAGTAAGAATGTAAAAGCTCTGTCAAGTTGAACACAGTCCTATGCAATTTTAACTTTTTTTAAGTTCTTTTAGGTGGTTTTATAATTGACATAGCATTTTTATTAGTTCATAATACAAAGATAAGGACAATTCTCATGGACTGCTGCCAGATCTTTTCAAAATTTTATCTCCTTGTCTTTCTATTTTACTCTTAGAATCACAACGGAGTTGGATAAGAAAGAAACGTCAAGTACAGTTTAAAGCAATTAGGTTTAGAAATGGGGAGCTGGTGCTTCACACTAACAGCTTGGTGGTCCACACATCTCCTTTTTGAGTGTTACCAGTCAAAAAACAGTAAGTAGAAGATGGATGGGTGGCAAGACACATGGAGCAAGATAGATGACACGGCAGGTATGTGACTGGAGTGTGGACTGAAACATGTAAAGGGATGCAGAAGGGGGCCATGAAAGAAACCACCTTTTGAATCAATTTGGAATGGGGTTCACAGGGATCAAAACTGTGGTTATTTCTTAGATACAACTTAATCATAAAAACCCACACAGACACCAAATCAAATCTCCATACCTCATTATAATGCTTGCTCAATGAATCCAAGATTCCTTTTAGTCCAGAAGGACCCTATATGGAAAAATATGCATAAGAAGATAATTTTAATTTAACTTTGCATATCTGTACTTAAAGAGGAGTGGAGATGTAAAAGATTTTTGATTTTTATTTGAATGTACAATAAATTATCTTCTGTAACGTCATGGTTTCTTTTTTACTGGCACAGAGGAAGTAGAAAGTCAGTTTTTAAATCTCTGAATTTTGAAAACCAGCAGTATATTTTCAAGTGAATAGTCAGTCAGAGAAAGCAGAAATGAAATCCATATCAATTTTAATACAAATCCCTTCTGGTATGATCAACATTCGTGTTCTGCAGCATTTTAAAACTCTTTCCACTAACTCAAAGCAAAGTTTCGATGTAGAAGCAGCTCCTAGTGTGAGTAAACAGATAGGTTTTTAACCCAAGAGTACAGTAAGTGAAATAGAGGAAAGCCAGAATTCTCCAGAATATTAACTTCCTAGTTTTATTAGCATTGCAAGTTTTTACTTAAACACACGTTTCATAAAAAAATTCAACATTGAAAAAGGAACTTCTTGATCAAACGAACATTTAGGACAAAAACACTGAAAAGTGTGTTTGGGGAAAAACATTTTTGGACATGAAATCCCCCCATTTTTAGGCATATTCTGCCAAAAATCATGCCCTCAACGAGATTTTTAAGTTTGGTAGATGGAGCAGAACACAGAAAGTACAGCCAAGAACTTACGAATTAAGGCTCAATTAAATTTACAAATTAGAGTAGTTACTCTCTTTGAGTTGAAGCTTTCACATAATGCAATATGATCAACAGCTACTTGTGATGGTTTTAAGCAATGTTTGATTGTACTAATAAGATTACAATATATTCAAGTAAGTCACTTAGCCTGATTGACCTGGATGTATAATGCACACAGGGCACAAAAGCAACTCTCCTCCTCTGGGGCTTTTTAAAATTACAATTTACCCTCTGCAGCTTTTGTCTTAGTGTGGATACTAAGAAAATTTGGAAGCCACATGAAACATCTCAGGTGTTTCTTTCCCTCCTCCTTCCCTACGTTGAAAGAGACAAAAGTACATTCATGTTATTTTGAAGTGAACTGTCACTTCAAATTTGTTAAAAATAAGATCCATACAGTCATGATGTTTTCACTGAGATATCACTCCACTCTGATTTCTGAAGCTAATGGCAGAATTTTTGCTTCGACATCCATAATAAAGCTGGCAATCCAGAACGGGGACTGAAGTATGATGACACTGCCTAGACATCTCAACGTCAACACTGTAAACCTGCTGTGTTGAATCCTTGAACTCGGGATTCCTGGAGAATTCTGAAATACTGCAAGGAGTCAAAAATAAGAACTTAATCTCCCTTTGCATTTGACATCATGTGCCATGCTTCTTTTACTCTTTTTCCATGACTGAAACTGCTGCAGCCACGCAACCCAGGAAGAACTTAATGCTGTATCTGCCCATCATCCCCAAGCTCTCAGATATTATTTGCACATAAATAAATAATTTTTGACAGGATGAAAAATACATTGGCACAGTTTTGAAAAACAAACATATTAAAAATCCCCAGAATGTCTTATGACTAAGATAGTCAAGGAGAATTTTAGGCATTTGGGATGCATTCTTGACTATGCCCCAGCCTTTGCGTTACCAGTTTAGTGTTTCTGTTTTCCAAAAACTGACATAAATTTGATAATTTTATATTTCCGTAATTTTTTTCTATAATAAAACCTAGTAAAACAAGTGTACAACAACAGAAAATATTTTTACTCAAGGCTATTTTTCCTAAACCACAGTCTCTTTCTTCCACAGTTTCACTACACTAATATAGTTGCACAATCTACTCTGAAGTCTCTACAGACAAAAAAAACCCAAACAAACCAAAACCAAAACCAAAACCAAAACCAAAACCAAAACCAAAACCAAAACCAACACCAAAACCAACCAACCAACCAAACAAAAACCCAAAAAAAACCCCAAACCAAAACCAAACCAGCAGCATTGGTTTAAAAGTGGAGAAGCAATTCAACTAACAACAGTTGAAGAATTATTGTACTAGCAGTTTCTAGCTTTTGAATGGGAATTCTGCACATCTGCCACTTTGAGCCTCACTTGAGCAGGGTTTCCTTTTTTCCTAATATCAAGTTGGGTAATTGAGAGAAGTGAAGCACACAGAGAGTAGAGTTGTATGAATAAGAAAACAAGAAAATGTGTCCTGATTGTTTTCCAAAATTGTAAACAGGTTTCAGATGTTATTTCTACAGACAAGGCAGGAATATAAACACAGGTGCTTAAAGGGAAATAGCTTCAAAGTCTGAAATTACTGGGGTTTACAATGTATTTTCCTCCCTTAACTTTTATAGTTCATCTGCATTTCTGTAAAGATGAGACTGTTGAAAAAGTCTACCCAGTCTCACAGTCCATGCATAAATTGGGTAAGAAGTAAATTGCACTGGTTGCATCTCAAGAATAGGCCATTTCAGAGAACACAGCCTGCAAGTGACTCAGTGCAGTTACTTCATTCCTGTATTCCATTTTGAGGCCTGCCCTTTAAAATAAGACACTGTTTTTCTGTTTATTTTAATGCAAAACACCATGAAACTCATCAGCGCTGATGTGCAATATTGTATAACTATTGCAAAGAGAAAATGGAAAGAACGATAAAAACATGATGTCTGCCACAATAGGACACAAGAAATAAATTACATTTTGATATGGATAAAAAAACTTAATGCATAGAAACAAGCAATATGACCAACCTTTGCCAGCCCTTCCCACATTATAATGCAAGCATTTCCAATACTCATTTAAGAAGCAGCTGAAAGTCCAGGAAAACCAGAAATGCTACTGACAATTTTCACTTATCATTGCTTTGATTTTTTCCTTATTGTAATTAAGTGATAACATTCATCCACTTCCAAAATACTGGTAGAGGAATGACAGTATTTCCTGAGGCAGAGGAAATGAAATTTCCAAGGTGAACTGCTGGCTACTTAAGATAGCTAGTTTGGGGGCACTGACATACGTATTAAATCACAACACCAAAAGTGTATGTAATTAAATGAAGAAGTTCAAGTGAACTCCTCTACTGCATCACATGCAATGCAGACAAAAATGAAACCCTATTTTAATTAAAAACTTTTGTGATCATCTAAGATCATCTTCCAAGCAAAAATACTTGAGAAGATAAAAAATATGAAGTTCAGCCTCTTGCAAAGGTAACCTGAATGATAAGCTTCAAAAGCTATAGCAATTGTGAAATTAATCAACTACATCTACTGGCTGAAAACAATAGCTTAGCTTTGGATGTACCAGTTTAAGAGAATGAATAATTGTGATTATAGTTTACTAGCCTGTGATTTAGCACGCTCTAAGTTTTTTTCCCACCTCTGCCACAAGTAGGTTGGACAAGATTGTGTTTGGCCAGAACAGGCAGTCCTCATGCTTCTTACCTTGACAAGCCAGTGCTGGTAACATTTCCCTTCTGCTAAAGAACAAGTGGGCAAAAGTCAAACTCATCTCAAAGAATTGTTTTTGATTTTTTTTTTATACTGGTGAAAGTTTTTGTAGAACAATTCTAGCTTAGCATTCTTGATTTTAAAAACAAGCTAAATCACTAAAATGGGAGCTATTGAGAAATGGAATTCCTCCAGTCATAACAGTTCCAGTAGAGACAAAGAAAATTAGGATCGGAAAAGTAAAGTTAACTCTCAAGAGTAAAACTCCTTTTTTTCTGTTTGATAGCCCATCTATGTAAATAGATATACCTGCTTATTTACTATTGATATACCTATTTATTTACTTTTACCTTCGTTTGAAGGTAAAAGTAAATAAATAATAAATAAACCCCCAACCTTAATAGCAACAGACATCAGGCAGCTATTCTCCCGGCAGAACAAAGAGAAAAATAATCTCCTCCTAACAGAACACTACACAAAATGAGGCAGATAGTAATTCTACAACCCAAGACCAGAGAAAGACTTTGCCTAAGTGAAGAGTGCAGAATTGGGCCTGTACCTGCTTAGGCTGAGGATCTCAAGGTCAAATACACTTCATACATTACAGCATGTGTGACAGCATGGTGAAACAGACTGCCCAGAGAGATGGTAGAGTCTTCCTTTCTGGAAGAACGATGCTGGAAGATGACTCAAGAATCATCTGGTCACAATCCTATGCTTTCAAATGATCCTGCTTGAGGAAGACTGTATCAGATGACCACAGAGATCCCTTCCAATCCTACCCATTCTGTGATTCTCTGATTTGCTTTTAAAATAAAAAGGTGTATATCTAGAAAGTCAATGTGTTATACATAATTCAAAACAAGCTGTGGTCTGCGGGGGACCCCGTCTGTGTTGCTGAATCTTACAGACTTTCAGTTAGCAGCTATGGCAGAAAACAGCAACCAGCTCAGTTCTGCAGTCTGATCAAGATGCTGTTCTTACAACCTCATAGCATCCTATTATCATAGTAATTCTTTTTGTTTCATAAAATCAGCATTACAATTTCAGTGAAGAGCCATGCTGGGCAGGGTAACAGCATGTGACAGTCTCTCTTTCAGAAGACTTTAGAAGAAAATGGAAGTAGGCAAATACATAAAACACATTTGAAGGGTACAGAGATATTGATTTTACAATCACAATTTTCAGAATGCTTGTAAGAGCAAAGTGAATAGTGTGTTTAACAGAAGATTTTCACTGCTATCCAGGTGCTTTAAAAGTGGAGAAAGGGCCAAATAGCACTAGAGGGAGCTGCTGCTCTACTTGTATTCTTGTATTCAGCACAAATTGCTACCTGCTGGATTGAGATGGGTGTGAGCAACATCTCGGCTCTCCTGTACTGAAATAACAGAGCAGTACTCAAAAACATCAGACAGCAAGGATGCATACTGCGAATTCTGAACCAGAAGGGAATCAAAGAACACCTTAAAAGTCTGTAATATAGACTGTATAAAATAGACTTCAAACAAATACTCAAAGGAGTAATATATTCCATAGGTTTATAAAAATATTTTTATAGCAGATCACTAAAAATCCTCATTGACTCCTTGCCTTTTGTGAGTACAGGACTTGTTCCAACGAGAAAAAAAAAAAAACCAAACATAAAAGAAAGGATAAGGAAAAAATGACACAAAAGAAAGGATATCTGGAAGAAAATTCATAGAAAGTCCCATTTTAACTGAGTACTTTAATTACTAGATGCCAATCAATCTATATTTCTGACAGTGATATAGGTTTTTAACCAAAGCTATGCAGATGATGTTAAGGAACTAGAAACTCACACCAAGCATTAATTTTACTGAAAAACTTCTCCAGAAATTAGGTTAGAAATAAAAGAAAAAAGAGGACATATTGAGAGAAGGTTAGAAAAGTCTTAAAGTTGCTGCCATGCGACAAGTAGATTTTTGATTGTTAGCAGGTGCATTTACATTCCTGTCACATGAAAGCACACCCTGTATGCTAATGGCAATTTTTGTACCTTTCCAGTTTTCTTTAATTTTGCCCCAGTCTTTTCCCCTATATGCTCACATTGTTATTAGGACTGTCCTTTATAATAAATATCCTGAGTATTATATTTCCTTCCCACAGTTTTTGCATTTTCTTTTTTTCTTTTTTGTCAGTACTGAGCACTTGACTGTTCTAATATCTAAATGAAATGCTTAACATCATGGCATAAACTGATAAATAGATTAGGTAAATTTATTAATTTCAAACACACGCTGCATGCTGTAGCTACTCTCACAATTAATGACTGAATCTCCTTTTTCTCAAAAACAAATTTCATACTTTTTTGAAACATCAGCCAAACTCCAAAATTTTTTATACTGGAGAGTCTAATTTTTACATATTTAGCCAATCTGTTAACCACCCTGTGTATGCCAAATTTATGACAGCAACCATCCTGCAGGTGTAACTGTTCTGTTGCACTTTGGAAAAACCAAAGCAAGGGCTAACAATGCATCCATGTGCATGAAGAAGCTGCTTATTATTAGGAGAGATGGGTAACTGGAAACAGAGTAAAAGGGAATATAGTTTGAGCCTTGAAAAAGAGGGGGAATGATCGATCCTGTCAAAGCTTTTTTTGGTGCGTACAAGCTGTGGCACTTGAAATGTGGGGATGCTGCCAATGCATGTTAGCAGGCATTACTGCTTTAGAGTATGCCTTTTCTACTTGTTATGTTCTCAGTCTTGGCAGGGGAACACAAGATGGTGGTATAGCTGTATCCAAAGTGAGGAGTGCATCAAGAGAGTTACACCAGAAAAAATACTTTAAACCAATATTCAAACCACGGCTGTTTAAGGAGTGCTCCTCTGTATGTAGTACTAGGCTACAGTACCCAATACAGAGTTCCTTGTAATGACGTTGCCATGCTGACAAAGTTGAGCTTTCCACTTGCTGTAATAAAATCTGAGATATGTCTCAGTAATAGAAGCACAATTTAGCTTCCATTCAAGATTTCTGGTATATCTGTCAAGGATCATACATCTTCACAAGCCTGACCTGCTAGCAAATCTAGGATGGCAGAAATCTGTAACACAGAGACAGCTTTTCACTAGCTCACAAAAAGTTAAGTAGATTATCCTTTAAAGGTTATATTTGGCACTTGTATTATGAAAGATTCGGCATCACTCCGTTCCTCTGTTTGGCCTCCTGCAATCTGCAATACCATTTCAGCATTAGGACTGTGCAAAAAGCTCAAACAAGCAAAGCCTCAATATGACTGTGTGCAGGGCAAAAAGTGGAAGGGAGGGATTTTTAACTGGTTTTATGCAGGATAAATGAATTCCACCATAAACACCTTTCTGAACACATTATGCAAGAAAAAATTATTTATGAAATCTATGCAGTTTTTGTTTTGGATGAGGGTAGATGACATCTGATTCATTTTAGTTATTGTATCCCATGCAGCAGTGCACTATTCTCTTCTCTACATATAAAAGCAGGTTGTAACATATGAATCAAATGTTCAGATGCATAAACCACTAGCCTTTATCCAGGTAAGCAAAAGAAGGGATTATAATTTTTGTTTATACTAAAAATGTAAAGCAGCAGAAGTTTACTTAATCCACAAATGGCTGTATTGTATTTGCACGACAGCATTTTACAATACAATATACAGAGAATTTTACAAATATGTTGAAGTCTTCCTCTACCAAAAGAGGCTACTTTCATTGAAGACTAACATACATTCATGCCTGACTTGAATTTTAAATCCTTTATCTTAAAAAAAAAATAGAGAAAAAAAATCCCAAACCTCTTAGATCTGAGCTAAACCCTTTAGCTCTTCATATTACAAATCCTTTCATAAAGTCATGTATTTCTTAATCTTTTTAATTCTTCAGTCAACTCATTTGAACTACAGCTGAGTGCTCATTCCAGTGCTGGGTATAATCCTCCCCATCATTCAGACAGTTGGCACATGCTTCACACAGTCCTTCATCTTTCAAATTACCCCTCTGAGACAGAAATTATCCCTTCTTCTACAGAGCATCACGCAATTTGCAAAGGGAATGAAAGTACAGCATTCACAGTGTACATGGCCAGTCTTTCTTTGAAATGCCAATTTCTGCTTTCTCTGCTGAAGTTTCCATCTTGTTCTTTCCCTCCTGTGTAGTCCCTCTTACTTGTGGACTCAGTCCTTTAGTTTTTGCTGCAGCAAAAAGCTACCAGTAGTAGCTGTTTAATACAGCAGAGTACACACAGATCATTTATTTTCAACTATAATTATGATACAGTAACCTACTAAGAAAAGAGTTAACAAAGTCTAAGGACAGAGTGAAAATTTCCCATTCCCCTCCTTAGTTACTCACAGGAGGTCCTGGTGGCCCTGGCTTTCCTGGAAGGCCTGGTTTGCCTCGTCTCCCCTGGAAACAAAAAAAAAATTACAACAAACATAAATGTTGTGGTTAGGGGCTGATTTGGAGTAAGAATTTTAAGATAAGCTTTATTGCTTTAAGTATTAGCAAAAAAGAAAAAAAAAATCAAAACCCATCCAAAATGAATACTCTGTATCAGTCACTGCAATGCTATCTAATATGAGTAGTTCTAGGACTACTTTCAATAGTTATAACAAACTATATTTGCATCCCCATCCTGGTAACAATGTCATATTTTAAAGCTTTGTCTCAAATATTTAAGTGCACATTGATAGGGTTATTAACAAAGTCTCTTGATAAAGTGTAAAGAAATTATATTTGTATATTCATACATCCCACTGGAGGTTGGGATGTTAAACTGTGCTGCAGCAGTCTGACTTGCAGAGTCAGTACATATCTGCAGTATAACCTAATTAACAAACATACATACTCTTCCTTCTCTGGGATGTGATAATGATCATAAAAGCCAGAGATTTATTTGCAAAAACAATTCACCTTCTTTGTGCAATTACTGCCATCTGTGTATATATAATGCACATGCAAAGTCATTTGCATTAAAACGTAAAGTCCATAAAAGTCTACTTAAGGGAGACTTTCCACTCAGTTTCTAAAAAACACATGCATATGTAACTATTACAATTTTTTAGTACGGAGTTTGCTTGAACAACTGTTTTCACATATGCTTTTTTTTTTTTTTTTTAGGAAGATCAACATAAAAATGGAAGTAATTTACAGGAATTAACATCTTTATTGCCAAGCTGAAATCTGATGCACATTTTTTAGAAACAACAGCTGAGAACAACTAATATATAAGTGCAAATGGCAAAGAAAACAAGTATTACATCCACTAAGGGTAAACTTTTCCCTTGCATATGGCAAATGTAAATTAATGTTAAGCATTAGGGGGATGTCCTGCTGAAAACCTGGCTTAAAAAATTGAAAAAATTAAAATTCTGGCTGACAGCTCACAATTAACACATACAGATATTTCTGTAAACTATGCTCCCTACTTCTAAGCCTGCTTCTGTAGTTTATTAAATAACAGTGTCACATAGACTGTAGAAGTATTCTCAGGAACAGAAAGTGAAATCTAGTTTTGCTATTTTCAGGTGAGAGACTTGATCTTAGGAAACACTCTCAAGCTCTGCTTTTCATTTATCTTGATCTGTGCTGAGGGGATGACAGTAAGGGTGGAAAATCCCTCTCCCTCACAACCTCCACCTCTCCAGGGCAACCTCTTGCCTAGAAGCCAAGGACTCTCCTGAGAGAGGAAGGTATCCCAAGCCCTTCAAGCTGAAGAAGCAACAGAACAAAGCTTGTGTGGGTGCCTTTCAGCCATCGGGTGGGTGCCACACAAAGTGTACACTGCCACTATGGTTTTATGAATGTCCTCAGTCAGTGCTTTCAGGGCAGTGTGAAACAAAACCACCTCAGCATATTTGGAGTGCCAAATTCCTGGGTCTTAACTAGCTGAGACATATGTTATGTGCTGAGCTGTTTAATCCCACCAGTACTCGCACATGCAGGGCTCTTGCTCCGGGTAAATTGCAGAACCAGAATACAGTGCCCAGACTGGGCTCTACTGGCCTTTACTACCCACACATCCTCTGCTGTGCTGATAACACTGTTCCTGCAGCACCAGGACCTGCCGGAGCTGGGAACTCAGCTAGGCTAAAGTGGAGTAGGTTTTGACTTTGGTCAGCTCATTGACGAAGTTCACTGGGCAACTGAGGAGCTTGCCTGGCCTGACAGGACACAGCACCAGGAAAAGCACACAAGCACAAGGAAAGGGGGCTGCAGTTAGCCACATTTACACGTTTGGACTGATCTCTGCTCCAGAAATACAGATGGAAACTNTTAGAGAGTAGAAAAATGGAATGAGAGGTAATAATGTAATAAACAAAGATAAATTGCTTCATACTTTTAAAATAGTCCCTCTGAGTTATAATGGTCTACAGTGCTGACTTCTTGAAGCACCTTCCTTTTCCTGTTTGAACTTATTTAAAGTATCCTGAGGATGACACTTAAAGTCCCAGCAGTTTAAACAAAGTATCAAGGAAGTGCCAGCATGAAGAAGGCAAGGCTTTGACTGGCAGACACAACTGCGAACGAGGTGTTAATTACACAGGAAAACATGGACTGTGTTGAGAAGTCAATTTTATCTCTGTTTACAAGATGAACTAAAATATGATTTATGACATAACAAAGACCAAATCTGATAAACTTTCTGAAAAAAAGTTATAAAAAAATTGTAATTTATTAATTGTTAGAACACATATCCAGTGAAGCACAGAAGAAACATTTCCCCCATATTTTATCCCATCATTATATTATTAGCCATCATGAAATGCTGCGTGTAAAACAACCACACACATCAGCATGAAGCATAAGCTTTTTATACAGTAATGAAAGTCCTTTTCTTTTTTGCATGTAGGCACCTTTATAAACTGTTTGATATTTTAAATTTAATACAGAAAATTATGAAATGCCACTACCTTTCAGCAATGCCTTTCAGATACAGATACGTCAATGTTAGGAATACCCAAAGCTCCACCTACTTGTCAGCACTCCTGCTTCTCTGACTTCTCAGCATCAACAGAGAAAAAAATAAAATATATACTATAGTAACAGTGCAAGTAAAAAAATTTAGTCCATTTTTAAGGGTAATTAAAACAATTAGAAGAATGCTTTTGACAAGCCCATTATGATGCTGCCTTGAGCAGCCATGACTTAATATTTACATTTTGATTTTGAGTCATCCTTCTGGCAAGAAAGGAGTGAAAAACATCTCATTGCCCTCTCTGGTTTATAGAGTGGGCTTATCAGAGAGCCAGAGCCCATGTCCTGCTCAGCAGTGGGTCTTGGTAGCCCCATGAGAGCCGTATTTACTGTCACTGCTGTGCAGAGGGTTGACAGCCCACACAGGAGGCCTGTTACATTTATTTAGCTTAGATCACCAAGCAAATATTGAGGTTATAAAACCACTCAAATATAAATAAATTTCCTAGGCATCACATTGTACCTTTAACTAAATAAAAAATGCAATACCACCTACATTCACCTAAAAAAGATATGTGGTGTCAACAAGTTGTCTAATGCTACTTAGAATACCTGAAGAAGACCGAAACAGTTGCTGGTTATTTCCTTTGTGCTGCATATATTTTTGCTGCCTATCAATGTGATAAGAAGTTTTCTAAATGTTACTGATATTGTGTGCTGTCCCCTTGACTCCTGAAATGCCTGGCCCCAACTAATTTGTACAGCAGGCTACTTTGCTCTTTCCCAAAGGACAGACTTCAGCTAGATCATTCAAATGACAAATCATTCAAATAACAACTGCTTGGTTAGGGGCAAAAAAGGATAAAACACTAAAAATAAAGTAAATAAGAGATTATGTGCTTCAGGAAACTCAGCTGAGTGCCTAGCTAAAGTATGTGGCCATCTGCATTCTTTATTCCTCTCTTCCTTCATCCCTTCTGTGAATTGAAATGACTTGATGAGCTTTGCCTGACATGAGATGGAAAGCTGTTCAGAAGAGAGGCTTTGGCCATCCTTCCATAGGCTTTGTGCTCTGGTTCTGACTGCTGCCTCTGGGTACTGCTGCAGGTCCAGCATATAGTGGAAGAATTCAAAATCTGTGTTGTAACCCCCTGCTGTATCATGCCATATCCATCTATTCACATTTCTCTAACTTTAGAGGAGTAAGATCTCTAATCCTAGTGTTTAAAAATAAGATGTGGATTATTTAAGGATAAAATCAAGCAGTTATGTAGAATCACTACATGATTTATGGAATTAATAATTTAAAGACTCTATACTTGGGTATGAAGGCAAAAGTTCTTAGAATAAACCCATGTGAATTTTCAAGGGAAAGTACTAATTAGTGGTTCTTTAAACACATCATCACATTTCAAAACAGTAACTAGTCTAGGGAAAGTAGAAATCTGGGCTTTAAAGTCTTAACTACTGTAGCTGTTATGCAAAATTAATGAGGTTTATGTAATTTGTTTGTCAAGATAAACTATGATTCTCTTGGTTAATCCTCAAAACCAGACTTAAAAAGGCACTTTTTGGATATAACCAAAACAGGAGGTGCGGGGGGAGTTAAAGATCCCTGTCTCACAGCGCCTAACCCACAGACACCGGTCAGCACCTTGGGTACCTAAACACAGTCACAAGTGGAGCTCTGAGCAGTTAAAAAACTCTTCCTCCAGATGCCCAAAATTGCCACCAAGCAGCCAGACAAGTTCCAGTGCCTACACTAACTCAGATTACAGCAGGAGTTGGGATATTCTCTCCCCTAAATTGAACATCTATGCGTCAGACAATGAAACCTTGTTAACTTCGATAATACAGAGTTAGGATCTGAATGTACAATCCCTTCTTCAATCCTATTAACTTTGGCCTTGAGGACATATTATGGTAACCAGTACATTACAAATTAACCTCTCTATTAGATGTTAAACCTGAACAAAACCACAGAAAATAAGACCAGAAGGCAAGAAATTAAGCTGTTTGCAGAAATCAAGTGGAAGTCTGTTCATCATTCGCCACTAAAACCTTTCACAGAAACACGGCTCACAGAAGAATAGAGCACACAGAGCCTAATCCCTTGTTTTGGGAGAAAAGTCAGTAGGGAGCTCCTCACTAATGCAGAAGCATTCCTGTGCTCTGTCTTGGGTTTCCAAAATCATTTTAGGAACGTTTTACAAAACCTCTAGTTTCTTCATTATGACATTAATAGAATGCTTAAAGGGAACACCTAGCCAGACTACATAAAATTGAAAATAATTTAATGAACAAAAAAATGTCCTTAAACAAGCATAGCAATGCCAAGAAGTCGAATGCCATGACCTCTTTTGCCAACAAATCTCTAGACAAAATCCATCACAATTTTTCAAGTGTAGAAGGGAAAGTTCAATCTTATTTCAAAATAACTCAAAGAAGTATTTTAAACTCTATTTAGATAGATTATACCTCAATTTTTAATTAGGAGATGCAATTTCTTATTCTCTCATGTTTCTATACCTTTGGCTAAAAGACATTAAAAGAAATGTTAATAATGGAGTATTTGGAAGAGGGTCTGAAATTGTAAATGAGCCTCTTAAAAGTTAAACCATTTCTGCTATTTCATTAGATTTTAATTAGATTTTAATTAGATTTTAATTTCTACAGTGAAAATTAACAAGGGAAAAATCAGAATTTTCCTAATTGACAAATCTGTCTTTAGCATTCTAAATTATAACCTTTTTAATCCATTTTTAAATGCCAAAGTGGGAAAAAATATTTTTAAGCTGTATCCTAATTTACTGGATATGTATTTCAAGGTAGAGACATTCTGGGAGAAAAACTGTTTTACATTAAGCACTTTTGGATTGTTAAATGTCAGAGTGAAGGAACATACAGAACCCTAACTAAAAGATGAAATCAGATTGGAGCTTTGCATGTTTAAAAAAAACTTACATCAAAGTCAAGAAGGACTGAGAAGAGTAAAAGAGATTCCAAAACTCCAGAGATTTAGCTGTGAAGAAAATGTTTTGCATTGTGCCAGGAGGCTGACCTGCAATGCAGCCATTATCATTGTTCTGTAAGGTTTGTTTTATAATTGGTTAAGTACAATATTTACTCACTGAACTAGAAAACAAATTATGTCAAAGAAATATTTAAGTTCTATAAATCAGATAAATTCAATCTGAATTTAAATTAATTTTGATGCCACTTTAAATAATTATGTTAAGAAAATCTAACAGCTCTACATCCATTTATTTTCCACTCTGTCAAACTAACTTTATTCATGCTTGCTTACAAAAACTTGTAATCTCATAGAGTAAACTGATCATTAACATAAGGAAAATATTGCAATTCTACAGTGTCCCTCCAAACATGTGATTTTAGTGAAATCAGTGTTGAAATACTAGATATGACAACAGATTCTCAGTTTTATGAAGTGTTTAATTTATACTAAGATAATGCTAAAATAACTTCCTCTTAAGTGAAGTATTTGGTATTATAAACACAACTATTGGAAAAAAGGAAGTTCTTTCAAAAATATTTACTTCAGGACACCTGCAACATCCCAAGGAATACATAGTCAAGCATACAGCTGTGATATTGTAGAAAGGTTTTAAATGTTTGAACCCAGTTCACCACTGGAACCAGGGAAACTACCAAGATGGAGAAATAAACTGTTTCAATACATAGAAAAGACTTTAATTTTTTTTTTAATTAATCCATAAAAATGAAGTTGTT
The DNA here is from genome assembly GCA_013400275.1 of Rhadina sibilatrix. NCBI lineage: Eukaryota > Metazoa > Chordata > Aves > Passeriformes > Phylloscopidae > Rhadina > Rhadina sibilatrix. The sequence goes on along the minus strand of VWYO01017643.1, from coordinate 269,778 downwards.
GGCAGCCATGCTGACGTTAAGCTAGAGCTAGTAAAATAAAAACCACAGAGTTGTCTGGGTTGGAGGAAACTCTTGAGATCACTTAGTATAATCCCTGTCCTCAAGTAGGATTAATTGTCCAGGACTCTGTCTACTCAGTTTTTGAATATTTCCACAGATGGAGATTCTACAACCTCTCTGGTCAACCTGTGTCAGTATGTGATTAACTTCACAATAAGAAAGTGCTTTTTTGTGTTCAGATAGAATTTTCTGGTGGGTGGGTTTTTTGGGTTTGTTTTCTTTTTTTTTTTGGTTTTGGTTTTGGTTTGTTTTGTTTTAATTTCTTACCCCTTGCCTTTTTTTTCTCTCACCATCTACTACTTAGGAGAATATGTCTGCCTCTTCTTTTTTCCCTCACATCAGATATTTACATACTGATTAGATTCCCACTGAGCACTCTCCAGGCTCAAGAGTCCCAGCTCTGTCTCTCCTTTCATGAAAGTTTCTCCAGTTGTGCTTTGATGCCCTTGAGAAAGTCTGTATCTTTCTGGATGTGGTCTCACCAGCACTGAGCAAAAGGGAAGGATATCTGCCTTGACTTGCTGGCAGTGCTCTTTCAAATGCAGGCCAGGGTATTGTTGCCCTGTTTTATGCCACAAGGACGCGCTGCTGGCTCATGGTCTGCTTATTGTCCAAACAGCTCTTCTACACAAAGCTTTCTTCCAGAGAGTTTGTTCCCAGTGTATGCTCATATCAGGGGTTACTCCTCCCTAGATGCTGAATTTTGCATTTGCTCTTGTTGAACATCATGTGATTTCTTCTGTCCCAGTTCTCTGCTACATTCTGCCCCATTGTCCAGGCTGCTAATGAGGAGACTGGACAGTATTGGCTCTAGTAGCAACCCCGGGACACACCACTAATAACTTGTCTCCAAGTGGACATTTCACTACTAATGAAAAATTTCTGGACCTTGTTTTTCAGACAGTTTTCAATCCACCTTACCATCCACCCATCTAACCTGTACTTTGTCATTTGTCTATAAAGATAATGGAAGATCATGTTAAAGACTTTGCTACAGCTGAGTTTGGCATCCGCTGCTTGCCCCTCATCCACCTAGCAAGTTACATCATAGTAGAAAGCAATGTATTTGGTCAAGCAAAATTTTCCTTTCATAAATCCACGCTGACTATCCCAATCACCTTCTTGTCCTCTTGTGTGTTTGGAAATGGTTTCCAGAAAGATTTCCTCTTTCACATTGCCAGGGATTGAGTTGAAGCCTATTGGCCTGTAGTTCCCTTCACCCTCCTCTGTAAAGACAGAAATGATATTTGCTCTTTTCCAGTCTTCAGGAGCCTCTCCCAGTCACCATGACCATTCAAAATAATCAAGGATTGTAATGTGTGAGGCCCTATGGACCTAGACAGCTGTGTCCTCCATCTGGGTACAAAAATCTGACAGCAAACAGCTGTCAGTGCTCCTTCAGTAGCGCTGGGTCCTGTGCCTTGTGACCACCATCTCTAAGTTGTGCATGCAGGACAGAGGTTTGCTGGCCTCTGTGCCTGCCTGCATGGACTGCTGTGCTGCCTGCTGCATCTACTGGCTGCTTCTGCTGCACAAACTGCTGCTACAGAGTCCTCATCCTGGCACAGGCAGAAGGGGCCTGACCTCACTGCTGCAGTGCCTGCTGCTCAGGGACAGCTGACAGAGTCTGTCAGAAGTCGCCAGAGCTACCCTTGCCTTAGCCTCACCTGGAAGCAACAGGCATCTTCATTGTCCTCAGAGGCTTCCCAAAAGTGCCCAAATCCCAAAAATAAAGTGCCTAGGAGCTCAAGAAGGCATCAAGAGGATTGTAAAGAACCAGAAACTGCTGCACAAACTGCTGTGTATTTCAGCTGCATGCTGGGCCTGGCTCTTCTAGAGGCCAGCTGAGAATGCCAAATCACCCTGTCTAGATTTCACAGTATAGCTGTCTAATAAAATTGCCTTTGCATTATGAAATTTTTTGGAATTCACTGAAGTGTTGTATTTTAAAAATGGAATAATTTTCAGAAAAAAATTTGTACTTATAAAAATTGCACCAAGTTCAGGGAAAATCTCTGCTACGAAGATACCTAACTGAAACGAAGCATTATTTTTCAAAACATTTGGAATTGTATTTTGGAAACATAAACTTCGTTGCATTTAACATGGTAAAGGTAGAGTCTGGAAAGCTCCATGGAGCCTGTAAACTATAAGTAGTAGAAATTTTTAATACACAGCAACATGGCAAAATTACTTGAAGACTTCAGAAAATTCTTTGCATGGGAGCTGAAGGTCCCATAGAATTTTTTCAAAAATTAAAAAACCCACTTCCTGGGGACTAACGGAGGATTAGCTACATGCCCAGTGTAAAATAAAATGCATATTTTGAAATGTGTGATTGACAAGAAATACTGGAAGAAAGAATTCAAGGAGACTTGTAAAAAGCCTGTTGTTGATGTTCTTTGAAGTGGAAGCTGGACTTCTGCAAAAGATGAGCTTACCTAAAAAGTGCAGGATTATTGAGAAAAATAATAGTTCTGCAAAACACAGGTATCCAGGAAGATGGCGTAATAGTCCACCGTGGTTTAAATTCCATGCAATGCTAGGTTAGTACCCAATCTTACTATTGTTTCTGGGTTGGTAATATTGGACCAGAGACTTTTCTGAGTAATGTGTAATTACCTTCCGAAGCTCCTGATGTCATTCTGAGCAGTTGTGTAATAGTATCAAGTTTCTGCAGCAGTAACATGCCTGAAGCCAACCTGATGAGCACTGAAAAATTATGTATGAACATAGTGCCTGCCCACAGAGTAGTCTAGTATTTCTCATCCAGGGATGAGGGAAAAGGAATGAGTAGCTGTTGCTCCTGGCCCGTTCTCTCAGTGACCAGAACTAAAATCCAAAGCTCCTGCTGAGTAAGGTCTCATGTCTAACACAAACCACTTCATTAAGGATCAAAAACCATAAAAAATGTTATACAAAATCTCTACTTGTAGAGCAAGAGGAAACACTAGACTTTTTTAAGAAAAAAGTTTGAGGACAACTTGAGCCCACAGGAAAACATATTGACTAACAAAAGTGAGTGACAGTGGATATCCTGGCAAAAGGAGAAACACAAGGGCACTAGACGCTCACACAAAATCTAACTACATTCACTGACAAAATTATTACAACCCTTTAAATGAGTATTGTATAAGTCTCAAGTTGATTGAAGAATCAGAAATAAGTTCACTGTGTGCTCTTTGAATATGGCCAGGTTGTGATTGTAACCAGGTTATGATGTCTTCTGCTATGACAATTACTTTTGTCTTCAGAGTAACAGTTTAACTAAGGATGGAAAATATATAATGAATTATTGAATATCTTTTAAGATTTTTTTGTAGAGCTACTGAAAATTCTGGGAAGTTTCTTTTGTGTAGATAAAGCATAGCAGTAAACCATGCAAAACTGAAAACAAAAACAGGGTCCTTTAATGCCTCAAAAAACTAGTTAAAGAAATTTTAGGGCTTCATCTCTCTCCTTCTGAATGATCTCCCCACACTACATTTCTGTAAATGTATCACACTAGTGTACTGCTTTCTGAAAACTTTTTTATTCTTTAGGATATCTGGAAAGCATCCAGGGATATCAACTAAGATAGAAGATATTTCACACATTTCTGTCATCAATTTCCATTGCTGACCATCATTTAAACAAGTAAGAACCTAAACTACTCTTTGATGTGGGAGTAAGATGATAACCCAGTATGACCATACAGTAGTAATATACTATATTACTATATTATATATACAGTATAATATATCAAAGACACATAAAGTGACATATTCAGTATTTTATTAATCGTGCAGGGGCTCAAATGACACCAGTAACTCTGTCTACAGTGCATCTGTACCACCTTATTTGAAAAAATGTATTGATCCCCCTTTATACTTGAAATAAATAAACCACTGACATTTTCTAATTAAGTAATGACGTAATTTTGCATTTCTAAGACAATTTGATGTATATATCAATAAGCATTTTAAGGCTGACATAACTTGGAACTCAAAAACTGCAGATCAGTTATCTTTATGTTTATTATAATAATAACAACACATTCTATTTCTATAATAATTATTATATATTTTTATAAAATAATTTTTTGTACAGATTATTCCCCCGAGGTGAAAGAAATACTACTACTCAGACTTATTCCTCTCAGTAGGAGTACAATTTTCCTAGTTCCCTCTTTAGTGAATTCAAGGAGATGGGTGCCCACTCTGGAACAGGACTCTTTTGGTATTTCTTAGTAGCTCTAATATTGAACCCTGATCTGGGTTGATACAATAAAACCTCACTTAAAACACTCTGAAAATGAAAATGCATGCTGTTTTCCTTGCTTTTCTGCTCATTTTGTATTGCCATTTACCTGTCACTAGTCTAACCTGAGCCTTCTATATGTTTCTTCAATATCACCATTAGCACTGTTAATTCACCTCAGTTCCTTGCTGCAATCTGTATTCCAAGGTCCTGTAAGTCACACACTATATGATTGTCCTCTCAACTCCTTCTTAATCTAAGACCAATTTTCAAAGGAGTTGAACACTTAAAAAAGCTGCAGATGTAGGTGGAAATTAAAATTTTGAATATAGCAAGTACTTTACAAATGGCAATTTAAAATAAAAGTTCATGTTGTCAAAGTGAGGCATCCAATTAGAATAGATACTTTCAGGTGTTCCTGGAGTGGCTTTTTTCCCCCCCTAATATGTTACAGTTCCGGTCTTCAGAGTGGACACAATATCACTTTTAGGTCTGAATAATATATTGGAAAAAATTTATTAGCTAGTTACACTCTCAATAATATGTTTCAATCTTCAAAAGACAGCCCATGAGAAAAGCAATAACTTCATACAATGTGAAAGATTTGGAGGATCTGCTGAAAGTAGAACAGAGGAACATGACATCTATAATTGAATAAAAGGGAACATTAATAGACATTAGATGTGCACTGTCCTGTTTGTCATTAAACAGAGCAGAGATCTTGTTACAAATGGTATGTTACTGTGTAATTAAATGTATTGGAAATGCAAAAGCGCATGGGAGTTGAATTAAGGCTGCCAACAATGTTGTTACTGCTTGGGCGGGAATGGCCAGCAGGAGTATTGTTGTGAGATTTCACTGGTAGAAAGATAAAGACAGATGCTGAGGCTCCACAGTCTGCTGTTCACGTTGTTTGGCTCAAGGCAGCTGTGTGCATGGCAAGATTACAAAACCATCAGAGTTCCCATTTTTATAGAGGCTGGACTGTGACAGCAGCTCAATTCTATGTGTGAGAAGGGAAATATCCATGATGAAAGTATTAACCCACTAATTCCTACTGCAAAATGGAAAAAAATTAAAAAGTATTTCCAAGCCATTAAATATAATACAGTGTGTTAACTGATTTTTTGCATAAAAAACTGAAGAAGTTCCAAGAGTGAAGTTGCTAAAACACAAGAATGTTTATAGCTATTCCTAAAAATGAATCTTTTTTCAGATTCAATACTCCACAGAACAACTCTAAAATATGCTAAAAGGGGATACAAATATCTTTTCTATATATTTAATTGCCTAACCATAATAGTCATGGTAATTATAAAATCCTTAATAAGGACACTAATATGCAGTAAATATGCTTTAATAATACATTAGTTACACAGCTTTGAATTCTCCATTACTACACTGATTTTTTTCTGAACATGTTCTCAATTCTTAGTGAGAAACGTAAATAAACTCAGCTTTCATATCTTTGTGGTAAACCTAAATGGAATTTTGTACTATTTTTAAAACTTAAAAACCAACATAAAACATAGCTTTGGGGCCTACACATCATTACTCATTTCGTTCAAGGGCTAATCTTCTGTTAGTTTTATTACGATTATTGGAATCATTAAATTAGCCTTTAAAAATTCACTGTAGTTTACTAAGATCAATGATGAGAAATACTGAATCATTTTACTTCACATACTTTAACTGAGGTATTGAATATCAAGATGCCTAAATAAACCAAGAATTATTGAGACCTAACTTCAAAACTGCAAACTGGACACTTAATTTGTAAAAATATTGAAATGCTTGAGTCTTAATATCTTCCTGAACTTTTAGGAACATATTAGATTATAAATTTATAACACTGAATTAATTATTGTGATACTTGTTATCTGTTCTAAAGAATTATCAAATTCAATAAGTCAGGAAAAATATACATAGAGCATGGAGAAAACAGTCAGTCAATTACTCAATTATATTAAAATTCTAAATAAGCAAACGTTTATTTAATGTATTTGGCACACTCTGCCCCCCCAGCCCCCTTTACTGTATCATATCCATTGTACACGTATGTTGGGCACTGACACTTGCATAGCAGCACTAAATGGCACCTAGGTCAGTACTACTGGTTTCTGTCAATATTTTAGATAATGGCCCTAAATTCATATCTTTATATATCTTAGATGTTGTAAGGTGTAGTTCACCTCCACTAAAACAGGAAACTGAAAAGTTTTAATATTATTTCAGTTAAAATTACAGTAGAAACACACTGCAGAAAACACAATACAATACATCTGTGCTGTCAGTCATTAAAACACTTTAGATGGTTGAAATTGTTAAATCTCCTTCAAGTGAAGAGAAACCTCAAGTGTCAAGGCTCAGTTTGTTGTCAGCATGCTTCATACTCAGCTGCTACCTTACCATTTTTTATTAGTGCTTAGGCAGAAGTCGCACATCAAGCTGTTAGCACACCCACCAGCTGTTCACCAAGTTTACTCACCCTTTGACCTTCTTTGCCAGGTGGACCTTGGGGACCCTCCAGCAAACCCTGAAAATACAAACATTAAACAATTATAACATTCAGAGCTATTTTCATCCTCTATTTTTTCTATAGAAGTAAGACTAGACCAAATATCCAGATGGCAAGGCAAGGCATTTATTTCTAATAATAAGAATTGGCTATTCCTAACAATTCCCTCAATGTTAAATTAATGTGCAAGAAAAAGCACAAACAATAATTATTTATCATATTCCATCATATAAAGGCTGTATCCTTTGGAAAAGAAGAGGTAAGTCAGCACTAATTAAGCACAGTTATATTTAACTACAATATTAATTGAAAAGAGATTTATCTTTTTAAGTTAGGATGCCATAAAAAATGACAAGGAAAGTTCTTTTAAATGAAAGACAACTTACTCTACAACTCAAATTCAAATATAGGCACTGAAGGGGGAGGGAAAGGGAGGGAGGGGGAACTAAATATAGCAGAAGGCCTTATGCTTGCTGGATCCTAAGAACCAGCCCTGCACTGCTTTCTCTGCATATCTGGCTTGGCTTTTCAAAACACTTCAGTGCCTCTTTTCTCTCTCTCTCTCTCCTGAACAGGCACTGGGGCTTTGAGTGTTTTGAATATATCCTTGAATTGTGAGCTTTCCTTCTGAACTCAGTGTGAGGATCTGCCTTTTTTCAGTCAGATCAAATCACAGACCAGTTCTGATGCTTTAATTTTATATCTAATTAACGTATAATATAATCATAAAGCCTTCAAATAACATCTCAGAACAACTTAGAAAAGTCATGAGTCCCCCACTCCCCCTTTACTTCAGGAGTCACCTTGGAACACAATTTAAAAATTACTTTGAGGAAGCAGTCCAATTTCCATTATAGCAACAAGAAGTGTGAAATCATTTTCAATGTAATCAGCAAAGAATATGTAACAGTTCTGCATTGTATAATTAAAAAAAAAAAAGCCTTGCATGTTATATTGCATATTCTTACAGGATGTCACAAAATTAAAGAACTTACATTTTGTTTATTTAAGAATTTGAAACATGAAAATTTTAAAATCTTTAAAATTACTCAGGCTCATGTATTGCTTCAGCATGAGTTATATCTTTGGTCAAATTCAAATGCCTTACTTAGAACCAATTACACATATTTATTGACTCAATAAGGGTGGATTGAGGCACCCTGAAAATCATGATTTTCTAAAGTACCCAGATTTCTAGAAATTAATTTAAGAAGTTCGTTTATGATCTCTAATTCCCAATTTAAACTTGAGAAAATAAATAGGCATTCCAAAGCTACTAGCTCATACATTTTCAAGTAATGTTCTTAGTTGATTAGAATGTAGTCTGACTTCAATTTAAAAAGAAGTGGTCACTTCAAGAGCTTTTCCATTTTTACCATTTCTCCACTTTCCAACACTGAAGCTAAAAATATCTCCCAGACAGTATTTCACTACTGGATATTTCTCCTATCATTTCAGTTTATAATGTAAACAGGATAAGGCGTAGGATCTTTTACAAAGCTGATGCACACAATTTTCATCTTTCACCATAGTTTTCTGGAACTAAAATATGCATGAGAATGTTGTGAACAAATAATATCACAGTAAATTTATTAGAGAGCAAGTTATGTAGCTTATAAATACAAAAACCCATAAAGCAGCGTGTCAATGTGATCTCTGTAAAGCTTCCTTACTTTCTCATCTAGGTAGTGTGGAACTTGCAGAGTTCTGTCTAACTGTTAGCAATATTCTAATTCTGTAAAGAAATTCTGGGAATTCAGGAAGAGGTGGAATTTTGTTTAGTTAATTTTTCATTTTAATGACAGCTTTATGCAGAGGAATGAGATGAAAACCTGTAATGTCCGTTTTATGGGGGAGGAAATACTCAGCCTCACATATCTGTACAATAAGGCTCCAAGGGGTCAAAAATTACACAAGAATGTAACTGCACAATAGTGATAATTAATAGCCAACATTTTTATCCACTTTTATTCTTTTTCTTCTCTCTACAATATTATTGTCAAGAAAAAGGAACCAGATAAGGAGATTTATCTTCAAGGAAAGGGAGGAGAGCTGTGTACAATTGGTAACTAGGCAGGGAGGACTCCCTTGTACAAGGAGCCACATCCTGATATTGAAACTGAGGTAAAAGTTCACACAAATTCAGTGGGATCTTCTGTTTAAAAAGTGGTAGGACAACATGGGCCATGTTAACTAACACAGCTCTAAATTGTAGTAACTTGGCCAAAGTAATGACTTAGCAATGCTATCTCTGCTCAGTATTCACTGAAAGAGATCATGGAAAAATAACTGCAGAAGAAACCTGCAGGAGAAATGAAAAAGAAACCTTATAAAGTGAATTCTGTCTTAACAGATGAATAAAACATCTACCATTGAACTCCTATAGAACTTGGCAATGAATAGATATACATATTTGTAGGGAGGCAGACTAAAGTATCTACTTAGGTTGCATTCCTATTTAATTTCTGGAGATCTTAATTTGGAGATCAAAGATCAGATTTGACTCCCTCCAACCACGGATAGCACAGTTGGTCAGAAAAGCCCACTACCACAGATAAAGGGATAGAATCTAGACTGAATAAACATACCTCTATCTATCATCCATCCATCTACCTATCTATGCTATATGGGATATGGTGTGGAGTGTGTTCAAAACACGTCAGAAGGCAACCTAATCTACTAGAACAAACTCCTCAGCTAAACAACAGCCAAAGCAATTAAGATCATAGAACCATACAACATTTTGGGTTGGAAGGGACCTTTAAAGGTCATCTAGTCCAATCTTTCTGCAATGAACAGTGACATCTTCAACTAGACCAGGTTTCTCAGAGCCCCAAACAACCTGGACTTGAATGTTTCCAGGGATGGAGCATCCACCAACTCTGTGGGCAATATATTCCACTGTTTCATCACCCTCATTGTAAAAAACCTCGTTATTATATCTCGTCTAAATTGACCCTCCTTCAGTTTAATACCTCCTTCAGTTTTATCCCTTTATCCCTATCTCAACAGGCTGAGCTAAAGTCTGTCCCCACCTTTTTTATGGGTGCCCTTCAGGTAATGCAAGGGAGTTGAAACCATTCACTGTGTGTCACTCTGATAGTTTTGAACTGGCAAGAGCATGGCTATGGTGATGAGCAGAACAATGTCTAGGAGCAGCACAAGGCACTGTGAGGCATAAACCCAGCCTATCTGTGTGACATCAGACTGGCAGGAAAATATGATGCATCCTTCGAGGTGACCTAACACACATGGAATTTTCCTGACTCTGCCAGGCCACCTTTGAGGCTGAAAGGTGGTAGCCTTCTGCCTATTTTGTGGAGGAGTGAATTAAAATAACATATGCCATCTATAAAGCCTGTTCCTGTCATAGACCAAGCAAACTCTTAGAGTAACATACCTGAAGGAGCTTGAGGAACATGAAGTGTAAATGTCTGAAACATTATCATGTAGCCTGGGGAAAATAAAAGCCAGTAAAATGGAGACATTCCTAAGTGCAACTGAAACTTAGAAAATCTACCAAAATGAGTGAGGGTGGCTATGAAGAGAGATGATACATGATGCACTGCTAGGCACAAGAGGGTTGTACAATATCTTGAAAATTAAGAGCAAAAAATTGTGAATCCATTTATAAGAGGTAAACCACAAAAGGAAATGTTGACAAGGGAAAATATGCTGGTTAGAACACAGGATAGAAAAAGCAACCACACTGTGAAGAGCGTAAAGACAGGTATTTAAATGAAATGTCATCAAAACTTATTCTAAGCCTTAGTTGAGGGAAACTAATAAAAAACAACAGGTTTAAAAATGTTGCAATAGAATAAGTGAGTTTTTAAAAGAATTTGTATTGAAAATATCTGTAGGAATTAACATTTTAGTACTTAAACAGCTAATACTTTTTTGCGAGTATCAGGAGATTAAAACAAGTAATAATTATTTAACTTGAGATGGTAGATGAAAAATACGTTAGGAAGTTACAGAAAAATCAGTGAACAGTTCAGCCAGTTAAGCTGTTCTAAGTTTTAAAAGCTGTTAATTTAAGGTGTATGAGTGTGGGCCTATCAGAAGCCACTTAGTGTAGAATCCTGTCATGCGACAATTAATTAAGGCACAAAAATTATTTTATTTACAGACTAGTTTGTGTGTTCTATGCACAAGCCACTTTCATCCAGTTTTTCCTTGCTATGAATTCCAGCAAACAATTTCTACAGAATAAATACTACTAGACAGGGAGAAAATGTATGTAATTTAGTGAAACTGAGTTAAACAAAGACAGAGACAAAATTGAAATTAGGTATGCAGAAACACCTTGTGATAATGTAAGAATAGGTAATTTTTTAATCATTTGAATATGCAAGCTTTTATAATGATAAAACTTTCAACATCAAAAAGACCCAGCTATAACAGATATGATTTTGCCAAGCAATTTCAAAATATTATGTTGATAAACAGAAAGGCATAGTTCCACTGATACAACATCACTGCTGAAACATTTTTAAAAGCAAACTGCAGGCAGTTACCATTGCAAGTGATTGATGTAGCTCTTTAAAGCACAGTTCTCACCAGGATAAAGAAAAACATCACATTGTTGAATTACATTTTCAAGGATCCCTCTGTAAACTCCACAAGTAGAGCAGCATGGAATCACGGTAATTAGGAGTCAGGTAAAAAGTGACCACAGATTTCCAAACTCCTGACATAACACAATGGGTGGTCACAGTGAAGAAATGAAGCCTGACTGACTTCAGAGCGCTCACCAGTCACCCAAATACTGCTTGTGGGGTCGATGGCACTGCTGTGGCTGCACTCATGTAAGAATGGCACAGCATCCCAGACAGGAGGCAACAAGATGCAGTTCAATAGGTCTTAAAGGCATTCATTTAATCTGTAGGTGTTTGTAGAGAACAAGTTCTACTGTGCAGATCATTGTGATCCTTCTACCCTATTTTGAGAATTTTTCCTCTTTGGCCTGTTTGTACCATACTGTGAGTAAATGAATGGCTTCCTCTCAGGTAAAAAACAAACCATCACATTCAGCATACAAAGGAACTGAAATGTGGATAACTTCCCTCCAGTCAAGATGGTCAAAGTGTTGGTTTCTCAGGTATCTTCAAGGCAGTTTACTTGCTGCAACTGTGATGCTGCCCTACCTTGAACCCCAAACAGGATGAGGAAGGGGGAGACCTTAAAATACAATTACCATAATTTCCTCTTCTTGTCCAAAACACTGTCCATTACCACCCACACGGAAGCCCATAGAGCTTGCAGACACACCTCACTGTTACAAATAAGTTACAATGGGAAAAATGGCACAGGAAAATCACAGAAGGATGACTAATTTCCTGTTGTATTACCATTTATGAGGGAAATTAGACTACCTCTATCTTAAGCATTTCCAAACATGATCTGATCTCAGTCACATCCTTACTGAAGTACCTTGAGACAGCAAGTGGAAAGATTTGTACACCTGCTCAGCCCCTTAAAGTTACTGCAGTGACCCTATTGTTCTGCTGTTACACCACTTTTCTTTCTAAACTGCTTTCAATCCATTTACTTCTACAGAAAATGAGACAGCATTTAGCAGAACTATTTCAGTCTGCCAGAAAACACGATAAGCTACACTTTCTTGATAATTTATTATTGGAGCAAACAGAAAATATGTTCCTCACTGACATTATTCTTTGAGTTTGGCCATTTCTTTAGCTCTCTCTATTAACTTGAAATGTACTTTCCTTCAGAGACAATAATTTAAAAGGGAAATTGGAAGGGTAATTTCACAAAAGCTTACATTCATGAAACTAGTACTTTTAATAAATATAGGTTTATTTGCTAAGCAAAAAGAGTATAATTAAAATGCTGAGGAGTAAATCAAAATTGTTCATTACATTGGTGTCTACTGCATATAGGATGATTTTCAAATCATTATTCTAACAAAGAATGTATAAATTACATTCATGCCAATTTATCAGAGTAAGAATTTTTGAAAAACAAATTTGCTGTAAAAATAAGACTTCAATTTCACTTGTGCCTTCAGTATTACTTCAGTATTACTGCATAAAGAAGATAAAAAAAACTCTTATCCAGAAGATAAACACACTGTAACTGCTAAATCATCTTCTATTTCAACAAAGGGGTAATCTTAATAGCACCTGCTCCCATAATTAAAAAGCGCTTTTTGAAGAAGAGAATTGAGTAAGTTATAATGTGGAAGTTAAGCTATCACTATATTTGATGAAAAACAACTGAATAATTTATTATTTTCAGGAAATTAATACACCTCCATTTAAAAAGCTCAGCTATATAAAATTCAGATTTTCCTGAAAGTATATGTATGAAAATAAGTGATTTAGAATGAAATCGTAATTTTCAGTCTATGCTTTCTTTAGTTATATAGGATTACTTTCCTTTATATCATTACATGGAAAGAAAGCGAGGGAGTATTATTTGGGTTGCTTACTACTGGAGAGTGTGTGTCCATTTCTTTAGCTTCACATGAATAACTGAGGAGAAAGCTGTGCAATCTGTAGTTGATGTTTGTTTATAAAGGGGAGAGCCAAAAGTCAAAGTGGAGCTTGCCCAGACCTGAATCTGCAACTTCCTCCCACAGCCACCTCCACACGGCACTTGTGCACCAGCTTCCTTCGGATCGATTTAACCAGACCTAGGAGCCAACATTCCAAATATCTGTTTAGTAAGCAAGTCCTGGGGACTTCTGTCTGTGACTGACTTAAGCCTTGGCTTCTGAGTAAACACTTGGTGCCATCTGGATGACTATTTTATAACTCCTGAAAGGGATAGGTTTGCAGGAACGTACAGATGGATGCTCATTTTCCTCAGGAACTAAAAGTAGTGTATCAAGTGTCGAGAGGAATAGTTATCATATATTTTACAAGAGATGGCTGTGCTACCTTCCCTCACCTGTCACTCTTCTGACACGGCACGCACAGGCTTAAGCTGGGGATACCAGAGCGGGCAAGCTGCAGAGCCAGCTGTGACCCTGCGGAACACAGTCCCCAGCTTCTGCCACTAAATCCCACATCTCGACAAAACCACACTACTGCTGTTGCAGCAGCAACAATCCCTCCTTTTTACTCTATGAAGGTTCATCAGCTACAGTACAATTTATCAGGGAACTTAGGCTTTAAGCATTCCCCATATTTCTGCATAAAGTAGACATAATAAAGGAGAAAAGTTCAAAATATACTCACAGCATTTATTCATAAGACACCTGAAAAGTACTAAAGAAAAGAGACATCTACTACTTACAGAGCAATTCAGAACATAGCAGACAAATGACAGGCAGCATAAAGAAAGGTTGAGAATCAAACATGATTTTGGACTACTCCCATAAAACTACCACCACAACTGAGAAGAAAAAATAAATACATACATCTGGACTTGGAGAGTGTTAATTGACTTATAGAAACACAGGAAAACTCTATGTCCTTAATAAAAAAGCTCAAATACACACATATATACATCAAATTTAAAACAAAATGTATTTGCATGAATGATGCCTGAGTCAAACAAATATACTTAGAACTATTGAAATTGCTAATTTCATTAGGGGTCTATGTAAATCCTATAAAATTTATCACATATTTCTTCTTACAGCTTAGCATCTTTTGCATTACAATGCTGTTTCTTTTCTCTAATTCTACATGCATGATTGATGAAATTGTATTAAGACTTACATATGTGCCTTAAATAAATGCACAGACATACATGGAATCCCACCTTTTTCTGAATTCTCTGCTATTGCTACAAGTGAAAAGTTTTGTTAACTGTTCATGCTGTTAGGATTTCAGTGTGAAATTTTCTGTTAAGTCACATCAAACAGGAAGATCCAGAGCTCTACTTTATTTTTCAGATGCACTTTTGGAGCAATGAAATTTCAATTTCAAACTCGTAAAATAATTTTTGCATCTTAAAAAGCAGTGCTATTGTTTTGCTGTTTAGCAGTTTGGCATATGCTCATCTACCCAAATAGGTTGTTACAGCTGTTGGGTATTTATGAATTCTGCCATACATACCGCCTTTAAGTTTCCTCATTCCATTCTACAATGGCAATCTGTCAGTTGAACACTTAAAAACACATTTTTCCCTCCAAGTACCCTTCATTCTCTTCTGTATTTTCTCATGTTTCCACATTTCTCATGCTTCTGAGCCATGTGTCATCAGGGTTGCACAAACATTTTTAGACACAGGGTCACTGACATCTTTTAGACTTCTGCAGGTGCCAACAGCACAGACAAAAAAAAAACAAAAAACCCTAACAAACAAACAAACAAACAAAAAACACCCCAGGAATTTCTACTGCATGCTGTTACATACTTGTGTAGATTACCAACAGGCAACTCTCCCTGGACCAACCAGCTGCTGCAGTGAAGCAGCCTCAGTCTTTTTCTACCTTCACGCTCCCCGTGCTAAGGATAGAAGCATGGTACAGGTCTGTGTGTGGGGAGAATGTTCTGACCCTGAACAACACTACTGATGGTCTAGTTTATACTGAAATAAGAATATACAAAAAACCTCATTCAGCTTACTCCACTGATGTATGATTTCTATGGAAACACACAGGAATGAATGGAAAAGCTGCACAGGGCAGTCAGTAGAGCTCTGTATGATGCCATCATTTATCACCTGTCTTTGTATGCAACTGTACTGGGGCAGAAGGTCGATGACCCAAGCCCAGTTGTCCAGTTTGAGCAAAATCTGGTCCCTTTTAATATTCCCTTTCTCTCTGCCCAAAAACCATACTTAGGACTTAGTTCTAGCAGTGTATCATCATTTTCACCCCTCTTCCCTCCCTGCCCCCCCAGCATATTAATACATTAATCTTTTAGATTAAAAAAAAAAAATGTTCACATTAGGAAAAAAATAAGAATTACTAGAAGCAGAGGATAAATTTATGACATTAGGCCTTCATCCCAAATGAATGAAACATTTTAAAACTTTAACAGGATTCATAACTGAAACACTTAGGTCATATTTTGGCTATAACAGCATGAATGGTTCTGACACAGTAAGTTCTCATTAAGTGACACATGAACTGTGATATTATCTGATCTACTATTTATTCACAGCATATCTTCCTTTCATGATTATATATTGTAAGATTCACAGTCACACAGAAGTCATACAAATAAAACCACTCTGAAAACTGAATTTTCCCCTAGCCACCATCACTCATGTAAATCATCTTCTTTTAGCTCTTGCCAAGAGAAATGCACAACTATTTACAGTGGCAGAGACAGAAAGCCTTCCTCCTGGGCCATATATTCCCGCTCTGCTGTAGTCTGTCTTCAAACTGCTAAACCCATTCACACTCACTCTTGTCTACATCAGTTACTAACAACCCTCTGAAGACTCTGCTCTCCTAAAATTTAAATCTTTTCTTTTAAAAAGTATAAAGAAGACCATCAGTAAAAGTACCAACATAGAGACACCCTGTTGTGCTGGAATCAATGAACTGAAACATTTCCACAGCATTCTGGAATCAAAGAAATGCAATTCTTTGACAACCATTTAATGAAAATTAATCACTTCAGGTACAGAAGGAGTAAGTTCAGTCAAACTGAAAGCAGGCTGGTCTGGCAGCCAGGATGGACAAAATTCTCCTGTGGGGAATCAAGCGAGGGAGAGGGATTGTCCTGCACTGCTCTGCACTGGGGCAGCCTCACCTTGAATATTGTGTGCAGTTTTGGGCACCACAATTTAAGAAAGATAATAAGTTCCTAGAGAGTGTCCAAATGAGGGCCACAGGGAGGAATAAAGGCCTTGCAGGGATGAGCAGCTGAGGTCACTCAGTTTGTTCAGCCTGGAGGAAACTGAGGAGAAACCTCACTGCAATTACAAATTTCTTGTGAGCGGAAGAGGAGGGACAGGCACTGATCTCTTCTCTGTGGTGACCAGTGACAGCACCCGAGGAAATGGCCTGAAGCTGTGTCAGGGGAGGTTTAGTTTGAGTATCAGGAAAAGATTCTTCACCCAGAGGGTGGCTGGGCACAGGAACAAGCTCTCCAGGGCAGTGGTGACAGCACCAGCCTGACAGAGTTCAAGAGGCGTTTAGGCAATGCTCTCAGGTGTGTGGCGTGACTCTTGGGGATGGTTCTGTGCAGGACAGGGAGTTGAACTTGATGACCCTTGTGGGTCCCTTCCAACTCAGCATATTCTCTGATTCTTGATATAACACTACTGACCCCTGAGTGTGATTCTCAGGAAAGTTAAGTGTCTACAACTGCAACTTAAGACAATGAGCACATTAAAAAAAAAAAAGACTTAACATACCCAGCTACTTCTATCAGAACAGATGTTCTAATTTTTCAATCGTTTACATAAAAACTTCTCAAAAAGAGAACTGTGTGTGTTCTATGATCTTAGAGCACACACAAAATAGATATCCTCAGGTTTTTTTCCCGTCTTATCTTCAGACATGTCTGATTCCTATGATCCCTTCAAGGCCTGTAAGAATCTATCTAAAGCAAGACATACGCCAATGCATNCATTTTTTCCACTTTTCTCCAAGGAAGCTTTTTCCCTGACCGGCTGTAGGGAGGGGCCTTTTGGGTTTGCTTTCCAGAGGAACCCCCTTCGGAGGTTTCCTCCCAAATTTGCCCTAAACCAGGACAATCTACTACAGTAAAATTGCAGGTTACTAATAATATTTTAATAATATATTAACTCTTCCAACACACATTTTGAATATTCAAGAACTGAAGGACATAAATGGACCTCTTTACCTCTGGCAGGACATGAACTGCAGCAAAGAGTCACTGATCTTGGGACAAAACACTAACTTCTTCCAGAGAAATTGTGAAACAGGATATTATAATTCATAATCCAAAAAACTAGCAGTCTAAAACATGGCATTCTAGGGTGACATTATGATGTATCCCCAATTGTCTGTTGGGTTTATGCTGGATATTGCACTCTGTACCTTTAATATCTGAGAATAAAAACAGGGGGAGAAGCACACAGTTTGTTTTCAGAAACCTCTCTCATCACAGACATGAGACGGAGAGGTTTTTTTTTCCCTCTCTCTTTTTGCTTTCCTTTTTAGTTAGTGTAGATTAGCTGAGGCTGAGAAGCTTCGGTTTTCTTTTTTTCCTATTTTTCTTCTTTTTTTTCCTTTTTTTGCCTTTCTTTGGAACTTTTCAAACCTCCCTAGACTGAGGACCTGGGTGGGGCTCCGGAGGAGCTTGCACCTGGGACCCACCAAGATCTACCCTGTGCAGCAACTTTTCCCAGTGCCGGAGGAACTGAGAGCAGAGCAACCACCTACAGGAGGGACTTCTTTCCTAATTTGTCATATCTCCAGAGTGGCACAAAGTTCTTGTCATCTGGTATTGTCCAATTTATTGTGCTGGGGAGTACATTGGTGGTTTAATAAACAAGTTTCTTTCCACTTCTCTCTGAGGAGGTCTCTCCCGAACCGGTTGGGGGAGGGGACGGAGGGCTCCCTAGGAGGTTTCCTCCCAAATTTGCCCTAAACCACTACACATGGCAACTTAATTTTGACACCTTAAGAGTAGAATTTATCTTTATCTTATGAGTCTCTGTTATATCCTTCAATGCTTGTAAGATCTAATGGAGATCATTGCTGCTACAGTGTTGAAAATAAAGAGGGAAAAGACACGTATAACCATTTACACTATGAATGACAGTTCTTTTGAAGTTTATTTAGGATTAAATGGGTAAAATGAGTAGTGTAGAAGTGGCTCATAACACTGAGTCTGTGAGAAGACTATCCATGCTGTGAAACTACAGCCTGTGAATTTGGAAGATTTTTATTTTTTTTTTTTTTTTGCCACACTCTTCTGCACCATTTTGAATTGTTTTTGCCCAAA
Source organism: Rhadina sibilatrix (assembly GCA_013400275.1). Taxonomy (NCBI): domain Eukaryota; kingdom Metazoa; phylum Chordata; class Aves; order Passeriformes; family Phylloscopidae; genus Rhadina; species Rhadina sibilatrix. The sequence goes on along the minus strand of VWYO01017643.1, from coordinate 251,112 downwards.
TAAACTGTTCTGAATGGAAGGGCTTTTCATCTCAGCTCATGAGCAAAACCACTAGAATTCAGACAGGATTTATTACTTTTATGAAGCAAACAAGGCATGCCCTAGAGAGTTTTGGGGACACTTTTCTTCAGGCTTTGAGCATGGTTGGGGCCTGGATCATTGCAGGAAATGAAGAATATTTTCAACCATCCATACAGCAGTATCTAGCCAGAATAAAATACCCTAAAACCATTGATCATTTTTGCAAGCTTTTACTGAAAAATGTTTTTCCCTAAAAATAACAAAGGAATTCTTTCACTTGAACAAGTCTATACTATTTATACATGGAATAAACAAGATAATATCCTTGTTAGCATTTGGGAGGAAACAAGATATTTTAAACCTGCTCATTTTTTTATATATTCAGAATTCCCTTCATAGGTCATATAGAAAATGCAGAGGCACTCTGAAGAAAGGGACTTTTTAAGGTTTATTTTAGGAGTATTCACATTGCAAATAAGTGAAAAACAGGCAGNAGCCAGGCCTCTGCAGAAGTGAATCACAGCTTAAAAAAGGCAATCCTTCAAAACACATTTCCATATGTCAAGTTACAAGCTGCAGCTTACATGCACAAGGTGGCTGCTGAAGCCAGTGTGACAGCTCACATATGTAAAGCCATCTGACTGTGTGAATATCACAGAATTAGGTCACTGAGGTACAAATCACATCTGAGAGCTTCAGGTTTAGTTCATGGGAGCAAATTAGTGCACCCAGAACACCAAATTTAGGCTCCGGCACAAAACTCCTTTTAAAATTTGTTGTGATAAAGAGTACTTGTATTTTGCATTTACAGTTAGCCTGTACTCATATTATTTTACCCTAAAGTTGCACAAATGGCAACAGTGGGTGTTTGGCAACATGTTCAAAACTGAAGAGCATCATGCACAATCACATATATATACAAGTTAATAGATTTAAAAAGGTACCTTTTCTCCTTTTGGACCAGCCACACCAGGACTACCAGGGTCACCTTTTAGTCCCTGGGCAAAAAGAGAAATGCAAATTTGTTGTCATCTGTGAAAAATGCTGGGACAAAATCCTGAAGCACTGTGAGTTAGTATACACTAAACAAATAGGCCTTGAAATTCTATTACGTTATTAGTACTATCTTGAAATTCTTTATTTTCATTATTTTGTGAACAACATGTCTTCAACACACAATTAAACATATGAAATCAATCTACTTTATTGTGCCCCATCATGGTAAGTAGTGAGTAGAAATGTAAAGTTCCTTCGCAGTCTTACCTGACCAACAAAGATAAAATAGAATATTAGAGAGAGTGCTAGTACACTTGAATGCTGCTAAAGTTGGGAGGGAGACAGAGGTGGATGGAGAACTGCAGTGCCGAACCGGTGAGCTCCAGGAAGGCACAGCTCAGAGCTGCTGCACATCTTCCAACATTCTCATTCTCCCCAGTGTTCACAAAGGCATTAAAGAAATAATCAATTCCTTCATACCTCCTTCTTTAATTCTGCCTCCAACAGGAGAAGCAAATAATACTGCCTAGCCTTACACCTTACATACACAGCCATTTCACACTCGCAGGATCAGAGTGGTTTGGGTTGCAAGGGACTTCTGAAGATCATCTGGTTCGACCTCCCCTGAAGCAAACAGGGACATTGCCAACTGGATCAGGTTGCTCAGACCCCCATCTAACTCATTCATTAATGTTTCCAGGGATGGGGCATCTACAGCCCCTCTGAGAAGCCTTTTCCAGTGTTCAAAACTTTCATTGTGAAGTATTTTCTACTTACACCTAATCTGAATCTAGCCTCTGCAATATCTCTTATAAAACTCTTCCACTAAAAAGTTCTCACCAGAAGCACCCAAACTCCCTCCCCCGCCCCTAAAATATCTTTAGCACCCAGCACACANGTTTTTCCCTAAAAATAACAAAGGAATTCTTTCACTTGAACAAGTCTATACTATTTATACATGGAATAAACAAGATAATATCCTTGTTAGCATTTGGGAGGAAACAAGATATTTTAAACCTGCTCATTTTTTTATATATTCAGAATTCCCTTCATAGGTCATATAGAAAATGCAGAGGCACTCTGAAGAAAGGGACTTTTTAAGGTTTATTTTAGGAGTATTCACATTGCAAATAAGTGAAAAACAGGCAGCATTTCTTAGGGATTTTCTTTTGGCTGGTTTTGTTTTTTACATGTACTCACACTCAAGGCAGCTGGTCCTGGAGGTCCTGCATCTCCCTAGTTAAAACAGGAGAGGAAATAAATCAACAATCTCTTTAGTTATACGTATTTAACCTCTAGATTCTCTATTTTAGACAATATGCAGTGTGCAGAAGTGATTTCAGTACAATCATCAAATGTGTTGATGATGAAAATGTGTGAATAANAGTTGCACAAATGGCAACAGTGGGTGTTTGGCAACATGTTCAAAACTGAAGAGCATCATGCACAATCACATATATATACAAGTTAATAGATTTAAAAAGGTACCTTTTCTCCTTTTGGACCAGCCACACCAGGACTACCAGGGTCACCTTTTAGTCCCTGGGCAAAAAGAGAAATGCAAATTTGTTGTCATCTGTGAAAAATGCTGGGACAAAATCCTGAAGCACTGTGAGTTAGTATACACTAAACAAATAGGCCTTGAAATTCTATTACGTTATTAGTACTATCTTGAAATTCTTTATTTTCATTATTTTGTGAACAACATGTCTTCAACACACAATTAAACATATGAAATCAATCTACTTTATTGTGCCCCATCATGGTAAGTAGTGAGTAGAAATGTAAAGTTCCTTCGCAGTCTTACCTGACCAACAAAGATAAAATAGAATATTAGAGAGAGTGCTAGTACACTTGAATGCTGCTAAAGTTGGGAGGGAGACAGAGGTGGATGGAGAACTGCAGTGCTGAACCGGTGAGCTCCAGGAAGGCACAGCTCAGAGCTGCTGCACATCTTCCAACATTCTCATTCTCCCCAGTGTTCACAAAGGCATTAAAGAAATAATCAATTCCTTCATACCTCCTTCTTTAATTCTGCCTCCAACAGGAGAAGCAAATAATACTGCCTAGCCTTACACCTTACATACACAGCCATTTCACACTCACAGGATCAGAGTGGTTTGGGTTGCAAGGGACTTCTGAAGATCATCTGGTTCGACCTCCCCTGAAGCAAACAGGGACATTGCCAACTGGATCAGGTTGCTCAGACCCCTATCTAACTCATTCATTAATGTTTCCAGGGATGGGGCATCTACAGCCCCTCTGAGAAGCCTTTTCCAGTGTTCAAAACTTTCATTGTGAAGTATTTTCTACTTACACCTAATCTGAATCTAGCCTCTGCAATATCTCTTATAAAACTCTTCCACTAAAAAGTTCTCACCAGAAGCACCCAAACTCCCTCCCCCGCCCCTAAAATATCTTTAGCACCCAGCACACAACCTTTGTGGTCTTCTCCTTGCTGCAAAACAAATGGAAAAATGAGAGGTTTCAAAATATACCCAGCAAATTCAAGCCATTCTACAGCAATGACTGAACTTAATTCTCATGCTGGACCAACCTACCAGGAATGCGTTTTTATTTGAGCTGAGAGATTTGTCTTGTGCCTTCCCTCTGACCACTGCTTTAGTGGCATGAGAGATTGTGTATGTTTAAAGTCAGAGACACCTCCACAAGTTCAAAGATTTTACTTAGAAACAAAATGGCAACAATGGAGGCAATACAAGACCCTATCATAATGAGATTCTCCACAAGTAGGCCACCATGGTTACTATTCTGGAGGTTAAATAGGTCAGGGATAGAAAAGATTCATTTACATCTGAATTAGGGTTTACAAACTAAAGTTCTTACCAGCTCCCTTTTTGTCCTTGCAAACTCTGTTCCTCAGTTTGCAATTATTAGGAAGATAGATACAACTGGCACAAAAATGGTAACTAACATCTGTGCCTTAATGGGTACAGAAACATGAAATCAGTGAGTGTTCTAAATACTGCGTATTTGTGCAACTTCACTTCCTGCTAAAATTACATGAATTCACCATCTGGAAGGAACATCATTTAGAACTATATGAGCATTTAAGTACCCACTTTGGATTAAATTTGTGGTTGTTGTAAATACCCCTGATTTAGCTTTGATTTGTTCTTTATTAAGCTTGCCAAATATGTAATAGTTAAATCAGAAGTAGTTTTGCTGTTCAAACTTAAAAAATGTAATAGGCAGATGGATTCAAAAACCAAGCCAAAAAATTGCTTTCTTTTTACAGTCTGCATATTTATGACATTGCTTTAATATTGTCTCCATTTGCTACACTTTACTTTCAACCTCCTTCTGAAAGACTGCATAAAATACAACCAATCTATATTCTTAAAACCATTTTAGGGATTTTTCAGGTAGGCAAACTGTATGGATTTGGCTCAAAATCAATACTAGCAAATCAGCAGTGGAACAATAGTTATGAGTTTAGGAATTAGCTCTTAGGCTGTATGTTTACAGAAGACAAAAGATAAGGCAAAAAAAAAATCTGCAACTCACAGATGGTGACATATATCTCTGTCTCTACTGAATAGAAAATGCAACTGCAGATGAAAAGATACTGAGCCTGAGCCATGGACTTTCAAACGATGAACCTTATTTTTTCCTAATTGCTATGTTTAAAGCTTTTACTAGTGCTTCTGCAAGAGCACCCCAGTGAGGTGTGCAGTCTGACAGCTACTGTAGAGATGATGACCACAGCAACTGACCTCAAATAAAAAGGACAAGGGGAAACTACATTTTACAAGAAACCTTACAGTGTTTGAAGAAGGATTTTTTAGGAACCCAATGTTCTAGACCCATTAGAAGTGTTTCTGGTTTGCCTACATGTTATATATGCATTTAAAAATATTATAAACTTAATAAGTTCCAGACATAGTGAGTGCTTGCAAAAAGCACATCTGGGAATGCACCCTGCATATTCTTCCCTGCAGCCACCCATTTGAAGCTGCTGAGAGGTTTAGCTGCTGGCTCGCTGTTTCTGGAATACCATAAGAAGTAAGAATTCCTGTGCCAAGTCAAATCTGTAGCCCCTTTTAGCACAGTACAGTAGGGTATCTGTCTCTGGCAGAGACCAGAACAGGATGCTTCAGTAAAATAAATGTGGTTATCAAAACAGATATAATTTGGATGATTTTAGACCAAGCCTTAAGTTAGAAAAGCTCATTTTCTGCAATGTTTTAGGAGAACAAGGTCAGCTTTGAAAACAAACAAATTTCTATTGATTTAAGGAGTCTGTTACCAGATTTGGTAGAAATTCAAGAACAAATTAAAAATTCCAGCAGCTCTTATAACAGAGAGTAAATTAATTTGGTATTGAATTCTCTCCCAGTCTAATTCTAGTTTTTTGGAACCAATATAATAATATACATTCATGAACTCATGAACAGTCTTCAGCCGAAGCATTTTCTCCTCTAAAAGGACTACAGCTTGATCTTTTTACAGGTTATGATAAACTTACATAGTGGTTCCTCTATGGAAACCAAAATGTAAAGCAGGCATTAGAATACAAGGCCAATTGTACATACAAATACAAAGCTAACAAGATAACAAAACTGGAAATAGCAGAAATGAGAATTGTTCCATATACATATATAAAATAAGACTGATAACTGAAATACAATTTCCAACCAACAGTGAAATTACTGGAACAAGTATATCACAAATATCAGTAAGGGTGTGAATTGGAGTCAATGAGGGAAAGATTAAATTAGAGGCAGTGTTTTTGTTTGGAGAGGATGACAATGGTATTTGTTCTGGTGGAATGAATAAAACAGGTAAAATGTACCACTAGCTGACACCAGGTACTCTTCTCAATGAAAAATTGGAAAGATGAGCTGGACCCCAACCTGAAGACTCAAGCAGCTCCTTGCAGGAGCCAAATGTTGCCTACTGGAATTGCATCTATTTGTACAGCATAATCTATGCTGCACACATGTGGCAATGGAAAATGCAGTCAGACTGCAATAATATTTTTAGGAGAACAGGTATTCAACTCTAAAAGGTACCTTTTGGAGGAAATGTAATTTGTTATTTACAATTCCATGGCCTTCATTAGAGTAACCTGGTTCAACACACCAGGTTGAAATCTCTTAGAGCAATACATATTATCTACTGAACTGGAAATACAGTACACATCCCAACACTCTAACCAACACTGTGCAACCACATTATCATAGTTATCAGTTATCTCTACTGAGTAACAAAGCTTGGATATACTCTGACCACTAAGAACAGTTTCTTCACATAGAGCAGCCTTAAAATCTAAGTTAATGACAGCTTCAAAGTCAGCTGTAGAATGCCAACCTGGATATGATGGGATAACTTTTCTAATTTAGCAAAGTGTTTTCATAGCTCCAAACAATATTCATTTTCAGTTTATGTCTCAGGTACTTTTAAATACTGTCACTGCTCTTTTCTCATTAATGGAATTCCAAAACTTCAAACTGGTATATTACTAGAATTTACTGGACCCTAAATTAAATCTACCATTTCCTAATACTTTTGTTCCTAACAGAATTCTCAGACTCCAGATATAAAAAAACATTATCACCAACTTCATTTTTTCAAGCAATAGGATTATTCCCTTCCTATTCAGGTATTTCCTTGCAATGCTAATACTAAGAAGAGTTCAAGATTAGACAGACAGGCCCTGAGGGTGTGAAGGTAAACAACTACTGCTATTATATCAAGATGCAGGATCCCTTTAAAAATGATCATACTTCTGATTTCCTTTTCCCACAAACATCAAAATAAAAAGGCTTAATATGTTTTCCATCTTTCCATTGAAAACCTGGGATGCTTACTTTTAATGCTTACTGAATTTAAGAGGTCCATCCTTTCACATCAGGTAAGTAAAGAATAAAATTTTATGTAGGAAAGTTTTAGAAAATTCACTTACGGTATTACCTCCCCAGCAAGAGAAATGAAAATAACTAATTAAACACTTGGTTTAATATATATACTAGATTTTAATTTCAGATTTATTTTACTTTTTTCCCACTTACAAGAAAGACACTATTCCTCTACCAGCTATGCATGACACATATGATAAAACTTGCTGTTTTGACTTACTTTTGCTGAAAGATTTCTAATTTTCAATTAGATTTATGTCAGAAAACTGTAATTGGCAGCATCCCATGGCATTCATTCCTACCTGCACCACTGATCAAGAAAACACGACTCAAAAAGTCTAAAAGTTTCCGTGATAAAGATTTGCTTTTCACTACAGATCAACAGGCAGACATATGGATATAACTGAGAACATATTCCAGAGATAGTTTCATGGATTTTTTTTTTTAAATTTTTTTTTTTATTGTGAATTTTGTGCTACATTGTCCATATTCCACACAGGCTATGAATGCTTTTGTCAGTTTTTTCAGATAGTGTGTCCATGAAGCTCCATTTGCTACAGTGATACAAATGACAGCATTATTACAGAATCACAGAATCCTTAAGGTTAGAAAAGACTTCTGAGATCATTGAGTCAAACCTTTCACTGATAACCACCTTGTCAACTAGACCAGACAATTCATAACTCCTCAGTTACAAAAGCAGACAGTCTCACACTCAACTCTAAAACAAAATATCCAAAGAAATGGTGAAGGGCAACAACATCTTTTAAAAATTACAGGATTTTAGTGACAGCAATGTGGCACCTGAGTTTACTGTCAAGTGGCTAAAAGAGTCTCAAGGGATGAAAAGAGATACTCTTCAAGCAAACTGGCTGTTCATCCTAGAAAAGCAAATATCTGCTTAGAGATTTAGACATGTACTACAGAAGGACTATATTAGTAATATATTAAGCTATTTATAACTACTTCTTAAGAAATTAAAAACAATGGTAACCACATTAGTAGTATTTATAGCAAGTATTCATGTTGTCAGATGGATCTTGAATAATGTCCCAGGCTGGGACACGGCATTGTAGATCTTGGCTCAGATTACTGGAGAGATAAACTGGGAGATGTGCAGAACAGTTAGATCTATTCACAGTTCCCGCCTTGAAACCTAGTTCTCAATGAGATTAACTGAGCCAGTTAGCACAACAAGTGAGAGAAGAGGAAACTAAAACTTTCTAGGTATATCATCACTAGTCTCCAAACCAGGTCTGGCTTTCCCTCTGTCATGCTACTTCTTTCTAGCAAGAACTTTCTGTGCAGCTAAGAAAAAAACAAGTTAGCAACAGCATGCAAAAGTTTTCTGTGACACCTACTTTTCTGATTTTGATTAAAATACATTCAAATATGTTTCTACCATTTGTTCAAGATAAAATGTTCAGTCATCATCTTCAAGTTTTTGTGAGGATGGAAACCCTCACTCCCGCAGGCAGAGACAACACCTGCTAGAAGGCAATGCTGCTAGTTTTAAGTGTTTTCAGGCTGTTTTTATACAGCACTGCAGATTACACCAAAGTAAATAGATTAACTTGATCATTGCAGAAATATCAGATGTTACATTTCTGCTTGCAGAACAACTTAGAGAGACACTGATAGAAGCCAAAAGTCCTGTAAATTTAAGGATGATATCTCCATGCAGAGTGATAACTGAGTTCAAAGCATTTTATGTAAGAGTTGTTAAAAAGGAATTATGTGTGGATTCAAAAAATACGTTATACTGTGCAGTTTTACTTCTGTTTTAATGTTTTAATGACAGTTCCTATCATAATAATAATCTACCATTTACTGACACATTGCAACAGTTCAGTAAATATTCAAAAATATAAATGTTCAGTATTTTTCACTTTCACAGTGCCACTATGTTAAATATGTCCTAGAGTTAATCAGATACTTGGTATACCTTACTCTTCCTAAAAGGCTGATGGAACAAGATCTCATGTAGTAAAGAAGATCGTGTAAGACCAACACAGAAATGTCACCAGAGCTATGGAAAGAAACACAGATGTGTTTTTTCCATGCTGTCAGCATATATGTATGCATGAGACAAGTATACAGTTCACCTTTACAGACAGACAGGCTACAAGAAAATACCTCTTCAAATACCTAAATTTAGTTTCAGCTTAGTACATAGTGTATATTCTCACATGAAGGACATCTACTATTACTTAAAAATAGCCTGATTTACCCAGCATTAAATTATTATTACCTAAAACAGGAATAATATTTTTATGGCTACAGTGTGCATAGAAAGCCAGAAAGCATAATTTTGTAGCCTGTGGTACTGCATTTTCAGTAGCCCCAGCTAGACTGCCACAGTATTAAATGTTAAATGTTGACCCTTTTATTCTTTTGGAAAAGGTGCTTTAAAAAGTATTGCTGAATGTTTTTTCCAAGCTCTGCTTCTGGATTCTAGTCCTAATATCTGTCATTCTCCATCTGAGAGATGCTCTCTGGCTTAAATAGCAATGCTTTGCAACTTGGAGAGCCAAGAATCCAACATTAAAACCTAAAGCCAGGGAAACCCCCATTAAGGTCAAAAAGAACAAGGACAGGAAGAGGCTATAAAGCAAAAAGCTTGCTTGACTTTATTACTGTGGTTTTTTAAATCTTGTTTTTTTAAAATCATGCTGGTTGCCTATTTTAGTATTTCATTGAAAAAAAACCCAGCTGGTTTTTTTGTCCTCTTATCTTGGTTTCACATACACAAAAATAAATGAAAAATTTTAAATAGGTAAAAGTATGGTTTACTTTAGAGTCATGCCTATAGCATAGGCATAGGTTCAAACTTGAATGTGAACTCAGTCATCAGGATTATCTAGTATTTTTAGACACAGTTTTATGCTACCTTATATATAGTTCAGTCCAATTAACTACATAGCCAGTGAATCTGACAGTGAAAAAAATAAAAGTTTTGATTCTCTCACAAGAGATACATGGCACTGTGGGTGACACACCCAGGAATGGCTAACAGCTTGTGTATTTTCTCTTTCAGAAACCAAAGCTATCAAACCATAGCTTTAGCCTGCCTCTAAAAATACCTTCTCCAGCAGATTATCTAACAAGGAATGATTCTCATCTATATTATGTTTAGTCCCCATGCTTCTTTGAGTTTATCTCATGAAGTCATGAGCAGAAACATCACGGAACCTACCAGATTCTCATGCACAGCCCTCCTTACATGAAGCCCTAAGAACACCTGTGTCACATGAATGCATCTCTTCTTCCCCTATTGTCTTGTGGATGTTAAATCTCCAGGCATACACAATTTCTAAATCCATAAATAAAGTCTGAATTACATTTCTTAACACAGAAGTTTGTAGCTTGACTGTTTCATTATTGTTCCGTTTACCTCTGTTCCAGGAAGGCCTTCTGGTCCAGGTTCTCCTTTATCTCCTTTTTCACCCTAAAAGAATTAATATTTATTTTATTATATATATTCATGGCAAATACTACTAACCCATGATACTTTTTAACAGGAAAAATATTTCACCATTCTAGTCTGTTCTACATGAACATGCACAAGCAAAACTATTTCTTACATTCTAACAGAAATTCTTTCCAAATGAATGTCCCTGAAAAATGTCTACCACTCTGGTAGTTACAGTTCTCTGTACTTCATAGTGTCATGAAACATCCACAAAGACTTACCAAGGAAGAACATTCTTGTTTCTCTCTGTGTTTCAAGAACATGGTCGTGAAACAGCAATTTACACCAGGAAACAGTTTTGGCTTTGAAAATCCTAATCTTAATATTATTTTTTCTTTCTTTTTTTTTTTTTTTTTTTTTTTTTTTTTTTTTTTTTTTTTTTTTTTTTTTTTTTTTTTTTTTTTTTTAATTCTGAGATTCAGTTTTGTTATCAGATGCTTAAAGTAAGTGTTTATTTACAAAGTCCTCAGTATTATCATTTTTCTTTGACCCATACTGGTATATGGTTCACGATTTGCATTTGAAAAATGGAAACAACTTTTGTTCTGAAAGTTTTCTTACATGTATGAATAGGAAAAACATTATTAATCAGAAGAAAAAAAGAATGGTGGGAAGGTTTCTTCAGAATTGACTATAGCTGGTTCTTGAGTTTGCTCATGAAACACTGACTATAGAACATGATAATCTTTGTAGAATACATGAAAAAATTCAGTTCCATATTAACTCTAACTACCATGCTATGCTAATTAAGACATATTTCATCAAAGTGAATAAAATACACCTGCTAAAGAAGCATACTTTAAGGGAAAATACTATCCAGAAGCAAAAAGCCTAAAGAGCTCTATAATTACATCTCTGTCCCTCAAATAAAGTTTTGTCAAATCAAAATAAGCAATCATAAAGTAACACAATTCTGATAGAAGTATGAGGATTGACTTAATTAGAGTCCAAGATCTTCAGATAAACCAAAGAAAACAAAGAGCTCTTCACTAAATTTCTATTATCTCCAGGGGACTACATTTGTCTGAGCAGAACCTATTCATTATACCAGCATCTTCTTCATAATTCTGTTAGGTAAATGGCATTGAACTGAGATCATTCAGCTAACTCCATTTGTGACACAGCCCTGATTCAGAGCTATTTCTCCCACGGCAATGACAGAGGGCATTTAATCTAATAATCAGTTTTGCAAAATTAGTTTGTATGAGCTTTGTCAAACAACTGAAGCCTACTAACAAATTAGCAGCAGCAAACTGTGAATTTAATAATCTCACTCCCAGGATGGCTTTGCTGGTTCATTTTTTCCATTTTAATACATCTTAATGATAAGAAACTTAATGCTACACGTTAGCTTGAATCATACAGTTAAGTTTTTCCATCAAGTATTCCATTTCTCACTAGTCAAAAAAAAAAACCAAGAAACAAAAAACCCAAAACAAAAACAAAACCCCACCAGATAAATCTGCGAATTTACTGCAAAGCTTAAATGACACCAGAGAGTTATAGGAATTTAACACTTATTATTTTAGTATATTTAAACTATAGAGTCCTCTTTGTTCTACGGATTAAGACACTGGTTGAGATAGTAATTTTCTTTCACTGTCATTTAAAAAAGAAACCCAGTTGAAATCCCAGGCGTACTCTTCTTTTTAAATAGCTCACTTAAAGTTTTAGAACTGCAAAAATGCATTTTACTTTTCATCACTGTGACATACTGAACACTTAATACTGCTTTCAGGATATTTCAACTAGTATCAGTTACACTGCTACAATCTTGCAACAGTTATAAAGGTACATACATATATTTGACATAATATCTCCTCATCTGAATATATTTCTAGAAGATTTACAAATCATTCCAATTTATGGAGCTGGTTTTTTCTTCTATGGCTTGTGTCTCTGCTTTCACACTTTAAGAAAAATGATGCAAATATGCACAGATCTGCTTCAGAAGTAGTAGCATTCTGTAAATGCCTTGATGTATAGGTGGAAACCTAAGGTAAAAGTATCTTGTCAGCATTTGTTATGCAACATCTACATTGCCATAAAAAGCTAATCAGAGAGCCTAACTATAAGATGCCCATCCCCTCACCTTCCCTTATTGTTTGCCCCACTGTGAGATGAGCAGCACGTGTTGGTGAACGCGTCTTTCCCTCTCCAGCAAGCAGAGGGCAACTTCCAAATGCCACCAGGCAGCTCTAGACACATACAAGTGTGGCTGGTGAATGCAGGGGAGAAAGAAACCCCCCACTCCTTATGATTTACACAATATTTGGTTTTAAGATGTTTCTCAGTTTCTTTGACAAAATGATGAAAAGCACCCCGTGTTAATTGAGCCTTGGACCTCTGCAGCGGCCCTGGCTTTCTGCCAGGCATGCGACTCTGCTATGAACGTATTCCGATTTTTTAATGGAGTACATGACTTGTAGTTGCCAAGCCTGTCTTTTGGAATGTCTCTGTTCTCTGTGAAGCCAGAACTCAAACCAAACAGAGGTCCAATTTTTACAATTTATTTTCACAAGAACTGAGCCAAGTCATGCTCATTTCTGTCTTTGTGAAGCACACTATACTGCATAATTAACAGCTTCAAATCTAGCCAATTTGCAGAGTTGCTGAAGCCACTCTGCAGTGTAGAGGAGGCTGTTAATAATCAACATTGTGGCTTTGTGGCAATGTACCTCATAGATGAATAAAAAATAGAGAAAAATGTGTTAATGTTGCTTTACATGAAGTGCTCCTGCCTGCTTATACTACATTCAGATGAGAAAATTAAAGACTATTTATTGCAAAAACAGGATGACAAAACTCTGAAAGCATCAAGCCTTTTTTATAACTTAACTAAAACTATCCTATTGTAATACTGAATTATTTGTATTTCTTCAGGTCAATTCTCCATTCCATTACCCTCATGGAACAAGCTGATGGGGTTGCTCCAGAATAACTGCTGAGAGGGATTCAGTCTCCTGTGTGTAATAGTGGATACACTGAATTCAGTGATAGCATTCTTTAATTAGGGCCAGGGGTACATTAACAGCCTCTGCAACATGAGAGTACCAGCCTCTGACTCACTTGTCCACTTCAAGATTGCCTCATTTTCCTTGCACACTATTTCCCCTATGTTAGAACGGCAAAGTAATATATTTGGAAATACAATGCATTAAGACCTAAAAACTGAACAAAAAAGATAAAGATTTTTCTGCAACACTTCCCTGTTAATGATACAAATCAGGAATCCTGGTATCAGTTTTTGGAAGAATTTTAAAGTACTATTGTTAACACTTGCTGAATTACTCTCCAAAGTACACAAGCTATATAATACCACTAAGTCAGTGTGGAGACCTTATAGTTTTTAACCTCTGAAACTCCATGATTATATCTACATATCTTTAAGACAGTTATGACTTGTTATTTTTTCAATACTTTTTTCCCATTATGTTACAGCTCTGTCTCAGCAGAATGCTCTACATGAATTTTATTTTCTTGTGAGTGACCACTTCTCCATAGCTCCTTTTAAATTGATCTCAGCTCATAATAATGCTTATTGATTTTTCTTGAGTAAGTTATGAATTTAAAAATCTACATCTTGAGTTAAAAAACCCCAACATTTGTTTCTTTCTGATTATCTGATAGATGTCTGAAGAGCTGGGGTTATGAAGAGCTCCACCTCAATAATATTCTCACTGCCTGACCTGTAAATCTTCCACAGAATATAGAAAATGCTGTGCATATAAGAATATGCTTTAGAAAAATGCAATACACAGAGTGAAGCACCTCAGGACTGCTGAGAGACAGTACAATTTAAAAGGAGTGGAAAGCAAGGCAAACTAATGATTTTGTCTCAGTTCAGACAGGGAGGTACTATGCAAGGAAACGTAAGAGTGACACATGAAGTTCATTTCCAAACAGGCTGTAACCACGCAGAACATAAGAGTATTTCCTAAGCAGGGTCAGAAAGAGACAGCATAATACATTCCAGAAATACACTTCTATTATAGAAAACAAAAATCAATAGAGATGATCAGGGAGGATGTCACCTCAAAACTTGTGTCTTCCCAAGTCCATATATTTAGGATACTCAGACAAAGGAATAAATCACAAAACTTTATGGAGATCAGACAGTTCAGTAGATACACTTATTAAGAAACAATGACCAAAACCTGCTGATTCCAAACTGTGCCTTTGCTGTATTGCGAAAGACTCCTAAACAAGTGTTGCACCTGAACATACTGGATATTATGTCAGGAGAAAGATCTTTCCTTCCTGCTTTTTTTACATAGACTGAGCAATCCTGAAAATACTCACAGTGGCTAATTACTGCTCAGTGTCGTGCGTCACATTCCTAAGCAAGCTCTAAGCATTTCTAACCAGAGAGGCCATATAAAGGCAAATTACCACCTCAACTAAAGGCAAAACCTTAGGCACAGAACAATCTGAATGTAGGCCAGCCTAAGGCTCCAAAGCTGCATCAATGAACTGCCTCATTCTGTCATCAGGAATAAGGCAGCCATCCAGCCATCCATTTTTACTCTTTGCAGAAAAAAACTTAAAATGCAAAATTATTTGGATCAATTAGAACAGCAACCAAAAAACCCAAAAAAACCAACCAAAAAACCCCAACTCAAACCCCACGTCCAATAAAACTTTCAGTGTAGTGTTCCTCAAATGGAGAAATCCAATGCACAAACATTACTGCAGAAAAGTATCTGGGTATTGTCATGGATCATATAGTGCACAGAAATCTGTAACACAAAGACATTTTTAAAAGGCTAAACCTCATTCTCCATTTGTCAAATGCAAACTGTAAAAACCCCAATTATTCAAGATTACTTGCCACTGATGAGAACAGTGAAAAATAACAGCTCATTCAGGGCATCATATTTTTCTTGTCTTCTCCAAACTAGAAAGTGTGAAAAAAATTTAGGAGGAAAGAATGAACATAGGACATACTGATCTCAAATACAGGGAAAAATGCTATAAATGGGACATCAAGGTTTTGATACTGATAATACAAATAATAGATTTCATTTGTAGCCAAATGGGGCATGGAACATGGAATTTGTGTTAAAATGGCAGAGAAGTACTCTAATGATCTAAGATTAAAATGAATTTGCCTTAACTGTAGATTTTGTCTGAGAATGCTGTAAGCAGACTTGATGATACTCCATTGTATGCGTGTCTTCCTGTGGGTGAGGCCAATATAACCCTGAACACTATTTCAGGATAACATTTCCTCCCAACTGCTTCTGGGTTCAGCTGTGATTGCTCTCTCTTGAAAAATGTGCCAAAGTCACATGTCAAAATAATTTTAGCTTTTCTTAGGATGATGTCCTTGCTAAGTAAAGATTACAGTGTTTACATGTCTTAAGGAGTCAAAACTCATTTAACAATGTCTCCTTTTTTCATTAAGGTGTTGAAAGACGGACAAATATTAATACAAATGCCAACAATATACAGAGTAACAATATGAGCGAGATGTTTCCTCTGTCCATGTCCTTTATTGCACAATGATTGAATAATGAGTACATAGACAAAGAAAGAAAAGTAAAATAAAAATTAAAACAAATAACACAGGTGAAACAGAAGTACATTGACAAACATATTCTGAAGAGTTAGCAACCTCTTTAGGTTGAAGGACTGTATTCACGTTCATTCAAGAGGCTTAGGCATACATTCCTCTCTCATATGTTCTTTGTGAAAGTTCAACTCCCATCGCAGCATCCACAAACACTGATTTCTAAATCAGACTATTAATTCCATGGCACCTTGACAAGCAATAAAATTTCCTCAGTCACAACCTTATTGAAAACTTTTATAACATAGTCTATAGAACTGTGATTGAGAACTAAGCCTTAAATGTCCAATTCTATTATTTCACATCTAGAAAATGCCATAGCAAGGCTACCAGCAATGCCTGATTGAAAACACAAGTGGAGAGTCCTATGATTTTTTAATGTGCTCCTTACTGAATCTCATCTTGGTTATTGTCTTCGGTGTAATCCTATTCTGTGGAAATCTATGAGATTGCCTAAAATTCCCTAGTGCTGACAGAGCCAAAGCTCATTAATGAAATGAATACCAAAAGGGATTAAGATGTGCAGAGGTAGGCTGTAAAACTAAGATACACAGAACACTTTTTCATCTAAGAGACTTGTTAAGGTAAAAGAAACATAAAGACACAACCTTGTCCTTCTGGGTAATAGATATTAGACAGTACAAGAAGAAAAAATATTGGGATTTTGGCTGACTCTTGCCCGCTACAGTGTATGCAAATCTAATCACAATCTCACATTTAGTTTGTTTTTCAATAATAAATGTTCCAACATAAATAATTAATGTCCTAATCATGCTTAAGATGTTCACAGTGGCTTTTCTTTCTGCCACATGAAATTTAGACTTTGTGTTTTGCAAACTTTGCTTTGTGTGCTATCCTGCCATGGCTCATGCTGCCACAACCATTTCAACTTCTTTTTCTTTTCCTTTAAACCTTTCAGTGTCAAGGAGGAAAAATACTATCAGAATTTACAATCAAAGCTCCACTCTTTAGGGTAATTATTTGATCATCTATTCCCAGACCTAACTTGAAAGAAAAATTCTCAACCCAACATTAATGTTTTACTCATAGAAATAAGAAAAATAGTACAACCTAAAGCATGAGCTCTCTAAAAGCAGAGTTTCAGTCTCCTAGATAATATGCGTTCTTGACATTCACTTGTATATATTAATGCTCTCTTCAGAAAGTATCATCAGTCAAGCAAAATGTGTTTATAAGGAAGAGTCACTATGCTTTTTCATGGTGATCTTCATTTTCAAATCCTACTTGGTATTCCTGTGCAAAGGCTTTAGTGGGTGCAAACAGTTGTCTAATATAACTCCCCAGAAAGCCCCAGAATATATTTTAAAGCCTCAAAAACGATCATTCTGAATAGTAATGGATATTCTATTCTTTACTCACTCCATCTGGCTGAGTTCTACAATAAATTCTACACACAGAATACCATCTCAGTTTAAAAATTGGCGTACTGCACATAATTTATTGTGCTATACCCTTCCTCATAATGCAAAAAGAAAAGCCTTTCAAAACTAAAAAGATTTCTGAATTCAGTCAGACAACTCATACATGCATCTTTCCATGCAGAGGCCATACAGGGAACACTCATGGTCCAGTTTTCCTCCTTCTACAGTGTCTCTGGATAATCTCATCTGCGAATATAAAATCAACAATCATTTCTGTGAGTCATCAGTTACATCCAGACTTGACTCCTTGCCAAGAGAATGTCTTAACTTTCCAGTACCTCATATCTAATCTATGTTTGAACCATTTAAAATATTTCTTTCAACATTTTTAACTTGAGAAACTTCCTCTTTTTGTCACTGTAAAAAACACTGATTCTGTTGGTCAGCAAGAATTGTTATTATCTTGAAGTGAGTCTCTCAGATACAATCCACATCCAGACCATAGACAAAATGTTTTTCATCTCTCTACACAGTTTCTACTTTGATCCAGGCTATTTTCACAAGTACTCCTGCTCTCACCTACCCATTAGGATTCTCATAGCTAAAACTCTGGTCATCATTTATCTTCTCCTTTGAAGGTTCTCATGCGCACACACACCTAAATACCTGGACATCTAAGTGTAAAACTCAGTGCACAGTTCAGCATTGCTAGGCTTACACAAGGTCATACCATTTATTTCCATTCAATAACCACTCCCTTCAACCCAATGAACACAAAATCTGCACAATAGGTATACCATCATTTTTTGTATTATTTATTTTTTAATTAGCCAATCATGTCTGGTTGTTTTGCAGGTATCCATCTTCTGTCTTAATAGTTACATTTTAGCTATAATAATCCTTGGATTAAAGAAATGGTCCACCCTGTTGACGTTTCCCCTCCCCTCCGACCCCCTCTTGGGTGGCTAGCTCAGTCTTGGGGGACCTTGGGGAGAGGGAGACATCAAGATAGGGAGAAGAGATCCAAAAGAGGCTCCTTACCTACAGGATTATTCCAAGGCTTCATTCTTGTAGGGGTCCCAGGGCAAAGAGAGCAAACATGGAAGAGCAGGGGTTTATCTAGGTCTCTGTCCAGCACTGATAAGCTGGCCCTCCGCCAATAGGCCAGAGATAGGGGGGAAGGTAGGGTCAGACCCTATGGTCAGGAATTAGGGGGCCTTTCTTGGGGTATCCTATTTGAGAGGGTTACAACACCCTGTCTTTGTACATTGCCTAACACAAGGGAATCATAATATGTCTCAACTTGTAAAAATCACTGAGCTAGTACAGAGTTATGCTCTTACATTGCTCAAGAACAAAACTAATAGCTGAATTTGGCTCTATGTTTCCCCTGACTGATCTTCCCAGCAATTTTGAACCTAAGTATCTTGTGTATCTATCAATAGATTAAAACCTCCAAAAGAAAAAAACCTGTCTCATTTAATGAGCAGATTATTTTTCCATTCCTTAAGTAAATACTAGAAATGGATTTGACTTGCAGATACAATTGTTTAAAATTCTATCTGCCTTTTAGTGGGGAGGTTTCTGTTTATAGCGGGTTGGTGTTAGTGTTGAATGAAGATTTTTCCGTAGGAGGAATAAACGAGTTTCTTTTCAGGGCTTGTCTCCTAAGGCAACCGAAAACCAATCTGTTCTCGACATCAGTTGACAAATAGTACTGCTTTTACAGAACATAGTATTTTTTAGACACACATGCTTTCATAGCTTAGGCAGGGTATTGCTATTGTTATTTATACTCTAAAAGATGTTCTGCAGATGGTTAAAGCCACGTCAAGTGTTTGCACAAGCTGATGGACTGCTATGTCTTTTCTGCCAAAGGCTGCACTTCTAGCTTTATTTCTGTCACATGACAACCAGAATAATAATCTTCTCTGTAGCTGTGACTATTAACCATGTTCATCAGGCCCACACAGACAGCAGTATCAGTTATCTCTATTTTCTTATACTACAATAAGTAGTTTATTAAAGTCATAGAAATGCTTACTTTATACTAGGAAACTGGGGTGTCAATAAAGCTCTCACAAACCCTGGTACAGTTTAAAGATACGGTATATTCAGTCTTCTAATGGATATTCTGTGGTGGAGAATTGATTTGTGTTCAAAATACACCCACCTTGCTCAGTCAGACCTCAGCCAGTTCAAAATATAATTCGAAAAGTAGGAATTTTCTGCATTTTGCACAAAACTTAGCAAATACAGATTTAATTCAGGAAGTTTTCTTCCCTTTTGAGAGGATCAAAATTAAAAGCTCCCACTTTCCCGGCAACTGTCCATACAATCAGCCTATATAGGTACTGTCCATAGAAACAATTACATTTCTCTTCTAGCTGAACCAATGTGCAGTGAAGGATGAAAAATCAGTGGCTCTAGAATAAATAGGCAGGACAATATTTTGCAGCCTACTGAATGGGAGGAATTACCTTTAGAAAGGTCATCCTGGTCAACTGTATCTACTGGCCAGCTACCAACAAGAGGTAACTTGATGCTAGCCTTCAGTAAGTACATAAAATTTAAAAGGGTGCCAGGATAAAGCTTTTTTTCTTTATCTGCGCCCCTCACCATAGCAGGAAGATCAGTGATATGCTCCCTGTAACATTTAAGACAACTCAGTCTTCACCTAAATTTCACCTACTGTCACAGAAACTCTCAGCAGCTGTTGCAAATTAGCTGCTCTTCTAATCCAGCTTCTTTGACTTCTTAAACTAAAATTTAACAATACACAAAGATGATGAATGCGCATATTGTGAAAAGTAGCATCATAAAGCTGCTGACTGGGTTAGCTACATTGGCACATCTTTCTGCACAATTTACCATTATTGAGCTTCTGTGCAGATCCTTTATAACAGCCTTAATACCCTTGACTTCCACACCATGTTATGTCAGGTCCTCTTCAAAGTGCTTTTTATTTATGTCCATATGAGCATAGAGTGCGGCACAAAAGAGATGATTTATGGAGAAAATGGCACAGAGAACTAGATGTTAACACTGTTCTTTGTTGGAATTATTCCAAACCTACACCGAAGTAACTCTAATCTGATTTCATGAATTCAAGAGCCATTAGAAATTTCAGCACCTTAGGCTTGTGCCCAAAGTACATCTTTCGATGTAGCTTCATCCAAAAAGAATCATACTGTTCTTCTCCAACCCCAAAAGTCATCTGCATAGATCTGCATCACCTTTTAGTCACACAAATATGCCTACTCTTCTGAATTACATTGGTTACTGAAGAATGTGAGAAATCTGAGAAACAGAATGTGCTAGGATATAAACCCAGTAAACAGAGGCACTGTTTTGGTCTAAACTGTTCCCTGACTTGTTTATTTTACTAGGAATCACACAAACAGTTGCAATAGTAGTGCACAGGGACACTGGGGCTAGGAAGAAACAACTGGAAAGGAGGAGACTGGGAGGAAGAACATTTTTATCACTGACAGTATTACATTAATAAGCATCAACTACTACTAAATGGAAAAAAAAAAGTGCTCTGGAACTTAAATATACTTAAAGGTGTATATTGCTGACTTTTCAGTAGTAACATCCACATCTGTCTTTGCAGACTGTAGAAAGATTCCCTCGCTCAAACACACAGAGTTTTATTTTTAGTATATTGGTGAAAACAGTTCTGTCATCTCCTCTTCTACAGTGACCAATGTCTGTAACCATTTTGTTGTTTCTTCTTTCATCAAATTTTTCATAAATTCTAATCCTTTTCCTTGTTGAAAACAACTTTCACTCAAAATTGCCAAAGCTCACATACAGAGCCCACTGACTTAAACTTGTTTACAAAAAAAAGGATAGATTAGATTACATAAAAGAAAGAAATTGTTTGCTGTCAGGGTAGTGAGGGCCTAGAACAGGCTGCCTAGAGAAGTTACTCAATCCCTGCAAGTGTTCAAGGCCAGTTTGAATGGGGCTTTGAGCAACCGGTATAGTAGAAGATGTCCCTGCCCAAGGCAGGAGGATTGGAACTCAATGAGCTTTAAGGTTCCTTCCAAATCAAACCATTCCAGGATTCTGTGATTTCATCTACAAATTTATATCCTTGCATTCATGCCTATTTTAGAAATATTAAATAAAAGAATTTTTAAAGAGGTGTCAAAGTATGAGGCTAAACTATGGGAACTACAAGGCTCCATAAGCATGTATGCAATTTATGCTAAATGTTAGTGTCAAATATTGCAGCATCAGTACTGTTTATTAGATTATCCTGTTGCTTCATCTCATTAGATACCTGTCAGTACAGTCTTTTTCATAAAGAATAATCCTCTGCAACAGTTCTCAGTTGCTAAATGTGCATCATGTGTTACAGGTAATATTGTTACATTAATTTTAAATTAATTACCATTTATTAGCTACCAGTCAAAAAGCTTACAGACTTGTTTCCAAACTAGCAAGTGCTTCCTCTAGGATTTATAGCTGCAATGATGCCTAGTCATCCATCTCTGGATATGTCTTCACAGAAATCTCCAAAGTGGCACAGAAGGCACCATTACTGAAGCAGTACATCCAGAGGACTCGTCACTCTGCTCAAACTTTTAAACCTCACATCTCAACAGAATGCCCCCTAAGGAGGCTGCAATGTTTCTGATACCCCAGATAGCTCAACAGAACAGGCATGGCTGCTTCTGTAGAGCACCATGTGAGCTTTCTTGCCTATAGATCCACATCTGGGCCTATCATGCAAGAGGTTTCCTACAATGTGGAAGAAATTGGAATTTGGAGATCTTTGTGGACCAAAGTAAATTACAGAAGCACAGAATATTCTGAGTTGGAAAGGACCCACAGGGATCATCAGAGTTCTGAACTCTGTCAGGCTCAAGATGCTTTTGAACAATTGTACCCAATATGTGCAAATGGCCACTTTCAGAGCTTAAGATAAAGATACATTTCCAATGCCAAAAGCCTCCACACCTGTCAAATGTTTCTAATCCAAGGCAGAAAGAGGTTGAGAGTCCAGACAAGCATTTATGTATTGCAGAAATCAGTTTTCCACTAATCTTTTTCTCAGCATGAGTTGGAGTGTTTACACTCAAATCTCAAAGAAAACCATTAAGTACACAACCTGGTGAAACTACCAAATTATAAAGGATAAAACAGATGAGGACGAACTGTGACAAACTCGATACAGTCATTATAAAATGAAATGACATAGCAAGAGGAAAAATGAAGTTCAGTGTAGATACATCAAATGATGAAGATTGTAAAACCCTTATATCCCCTATGTAGCCATAACACCTGGGAATACAAACATAAATGCAGTGACTAAATGCAGTGACTGTTAATGACCAGTTCAAAAGGATCAAGAATAGATCTTGAGGCCACACTCAAAGAGAAGACAGAAAAGTCCCTGTGGGGAGAAAAAAAGGCAGAGAGAATAAACCAAAGAACTTCACTGTGATATTACATAGACTGAAGTTCTTGTCTTTTCCATCTTTAAACACTGGAACAGAATATCCAGAAGAAACTAGTAAGGATGATCCAATAGAGAACATTTTTCATAGAGGGAGATGCTAATTAAACTGATATTCTTCAGTTTGATAGAGACAGCTCAGGAATTTGTAATAGAAGCTTATTGATTCTCAGTTGATACTGAAAAGGAGAACAGGAACCTTCTGAAAAAGTAGGGGACACCAAATCAAATTAAGAGGAAGCAAGTTTCAAATAAACAAAAGGAAATATTTCTTCAAACACAAAGATAAATGGTGCAATTCCTTACCACAGGATATTGCAAATGCTCAAAGTTTACATGAATTCAGGAGAAAACTATACTTTCTAGTGGGAGAAAAGTCCATTCACTGAAAGCACATCTGCTGAGATGCAGTCTCAAACTGAAGGCTGGAAGAGCACTATACTTGCTTACTTTGTCCTTATACTTGTCCCCAGGGCACCACTTCAGGGTATCATTAGAAGCAGGATGTTGAGCCTGATGAACTTTTAATCTGACCAAATGGGTATGTGTAAGTAAATTAAACAGTGATAGAGCTTGGGACCCTGGACTTGTTCATCTATACCATTCAATTAACAGACCCCAGCTGTGAAGGTTTTTTGCAGACATTTCAATGAGTCCAATAAGCATTTCCTCATATAATTCCCAGGCACAGTTCAAAAGTTAGCATAGGCTAGGCACTATTCCCAACAGACACTTTCGATTAAGCCTGTTTCAAAGGCCAAGAGCATTAAACAACAGGAAGATGGCCAGATCAAGCCAAATACCACAGATATACCTGATAAGGTAATTCAGGAAGAGAAATAAAAGAAGATGCAAAGACGTGACTAAATTGTTACAAGATGAGAAAGAGAAAACTTGTATGCTTCCCTATAGAGCATCAGGAAACAAGTATGAAAAATCTCTGTTCACATTTATATCCAGATGGTAAAGTACTCAGTCTCACCTGCTTGAAACAGGATTTCAAGGATTTCAAATATCCTTCTCCCTGTCCCAATAAATCATTCATGGTTAGCACAGGTAAGAGACAAATTTTAAACACAGTGGCATCAACCCCACGCGCATCCAAATTAGGTAATAGGACCCTAAGTCTGGAATACAAATTGCACATTTTTCCATTACTCCAAAAACATTAAGAGCAGGCGGTGTCCATAGTTACACCAAGATTTGCAGTTTATGGAATTTACTCCTCTAATCTTTTGCTCAGACTGAAGCATTTCTAGCAGAACCTACAGCTCATAAATAGAAGCACTCTACTAATACACAGTGTTACTAACGTTGTCTCATAATTGTAGTTTTTTAGTATTTCTAATTACAGACCTTTGTTTTCTATCTATGTGCAATAGCTTCTATTTTTCAAGTAAATTGGAAGCTTCCCCAGTATTCAAGCTGTTTGGTTTTACCACTGAAATTTATGATACAGACATTAAAATATTAGAAACACCAATAATGACTAGCTTCAAACCAGCATGTTAGACCTAGGAAATGTGGTTCTTTCTTCATTTCCTCATGCTTATTCAAGTAAAGCATATTGAAGGCTGAAACAAAAGACTACACCGGGGGACACCGTCGAAGTTTATAGTCTTTTGTGCTCTGGATGGATAGAAGATAGGCAGAAGAGTATTTTATTAGGTGTTACAGGATGAAGTAGAAAACGTTGAACCTCCAGGAAATCTTCTTGACACTAAGATCTATTAGGAATTGTCTCCTAAAGGAAATAGATGAAGCCCTGTTTCCTGGGATAATTCAAATTGTACTTCAGAAAATAGTAAATATATACAAAGAACATCCTGCGTTTAGAAGAAAATTAGGCAGATGAAATTTTTTTCTACATTTAGGCTGGACAAGCCCTAGACTCCTCCTCTCTTCTGATACGTATACACAGGTCAAAGCACAATTAAGACATGGAATATGTAATGTAAAAAGGATGAAACCCTGGAAACTATAAATAACTACCATTATGGTTTTATTCTCAAGGTTTCCCTTATTCAAATACATATAACTTTTTAATATCATTTTACTGAGAAAGATTAATGACAGAATTACAGCAAAATAATAACTTTACCAGAGATCAAGTGTTTACAAGTGCATACCATAGCACAAAAACACTACATAGCTCAGGTCCAATGACATCCAGTTTTAAAATCCTCTGCTTCAAGTGTGAGAAGAAAGGGAATATGTTTTATGAAGGAAAGCTGCCAGTCCAGTGAAACTGCAGTTGATCACAGATCACAGCAACCCTCCTACTGTCACAACTTCCTAGTCTTCTGAGCTATCAGCTAGTCCTGTGATTTCATTATATAACAGCACACTTTGTCTCTCTGACTTAAAACACAAACAGGGATTTTTTATTAGCATTTTAAAATAGCTAAGCAAGGCAAAGAATTTAGGATTCCCAGCTCTATGAAATGACTATCTTCTATTAGTGACAAACAAGTCATGTTTGCTCAGCTATAATTAGCATGTTGTGGATTTTATAATTAAATGTGTTGGCTTTTCTCTCACCACTATCTCAAATAAAATTTAGATTTGTTCCACATATACCACTAAATGTTAATGAAATCTATATGGCGTTCATGTTCCATGTGTCTCAGAAAACTGAATTCTCAGAAAGAATCATATCTGTAAAGTGTACTAAAGAAAATACATTTTATAACTAAAAATGTATGCAAGACAACAGAAAACGTGGGGGGCCTGGTTAAAGAGTACGAACTGGAGTGACAAAAGGAAGCAATAACCAGGAGGAAAGAGAATTAATTACAGATTTAACAAAGGAAAAAGGTATCTTAGAGGTTATTTGTCAAATTTGGATATTTAGGGTGGACATCAGACAAGTCCTTCACAGAAGGAGTGATTGGGCACTGGAATGGGCTGTCTAGAGAGGTGGTGGAGTCACTGTCCGTGGAAGTGTTTTAAAAAAAAAAATGGGATGTGATACTTACTGCCATGGTCTAGTTAATAAGGTAGTGTTAGGCCATAGGTTGGACTTGGTCTCAAAGGACTTTTCCAACCTAGCTAACAGGCACTGGTTCCATGCCCCAAGGGATGCACATGCTTCTAGTACCAAAATAAGTAATAATAAATAAGATTTCAGTCTCTGTAAGTTTCAAGATAGGTCTGAGATCTTGAAACCTACAGAGATTGAAATCAAGACCAACCTGTTAATCAGGCCAGATTGCTCAGGGCTTGCCTTGAAAACCTTAAGGAAAAGTTGCTGCTGGAAAACTAGTTTCGGCAACTTGTTCCAGAGCTTTACAGTCCTATCACAGAAAACTATTAACTGGACATTAAAAACAAACAAGTATGTATGTTCAAAAAGAAACTGTCTTGCTGTTCTCTGTGCTTATCAAATTAGAAATAAGTGTAAGGGATACCTTGCATAATTTTGATGCTGTTAACAGAAAATTGCAGTCATTTAAGATAATCTCATCTCCTGTGTTTTCATGAAGCAAGTCTTTAATTTATTCCCTTTTGTGTTACCAGGATAAAAATTGCAGACCATTGGAAGAGGAAATTATTTCCATAACAAGCAACAGTGTTAAAATTAAAAAGCCTTTCCTGATGGCTGCACAGCATCTTCCTTGCTGCATTTCCAGCCCACTGCTCTGCATGCATTATAGACACAAAACCAGACCATTTCTTTCCTCCTTGCAGCAATGGTATGTATTCGAAGACTGTTAACATATTTTCAGCTGACTCCACACTAAGAGTCAATCATGCAATTCTTCCTTAAAGGTTCTGTATTCCTGAGCATCAGTCATTTTCAATGCTTGTCTTTCAAAATATGTAAAATTGAAGCCATATCAACAACTAATAGCACTTTTTAATAGAAATTTTTAATTAGTGTTGCAGACAATACTTCACTTTAGAACATCTTAGTCTTTCAGTTACAATTTCATTTTTCTTTTCAGACTATATCTCTGATTTACCAAGAACATGACTTATTTTAAAGCCTTCTTCTAGTTATTATCAGTACCTTCTGACTTTCTATCATCACGAAATGTAATAGTCATGTTTTCTAACCCATACTGTAAAATTAAAATTCCAAGCAGTATTAGAAGGAGAACAGATACCCATGATACAATCTGCCTACTTGGCAGCAAACCAATTAAAACTGCTCTCAGCATATACTTTTTCAGTCATGCTATAAAAGGGTAAACCAATGTTTTTGTTGCAGTTACAAGACTATCATATAAGAGTGTCATAATCATTGTAACACAAAGAAAACAGAACACAAAGGAGAATTAAAATAAATTCACAGTGAGAATATATTTCCCTTGGAGGTAAAACCTGCAACATAACACCTGCACAGCCTGTGCTTCCTGCACCAGTATTGGCTTCTGTAAGAGAGAACCAAGTTCAGCCATGACCAAAAGCAGAACAAGACTTTTGGATCCCTCAAGAACAACCAAGTGTGGCAGAGAAAACCTTAAACAGCATAAAGGCATCTCCCTCCTATAATTTACATTATTGATGCTTCCCATAACTGTAATATGCAAATGATCATGCACTGTTGTCATCTCAGTTGTCTCTGTCTCTCTGACATCCCCAAGGGTTGCTCTGCCAAAGCAGAACATAATACAAAAAAAATCCCCTATTTTCGTTTGATGAAACAAGCTATAAGGCTGAGTTGGTTTCAAGTATTCAATTCTACTAAATGATGGGATCACTAAACCAAAAGTAGAGGATGATTCATTTCCATGTACTTCTGCGGGGAGTCTGCAATGGCAAATATCCCATGTTGAGGTAGCTGTGCCCCACCCAAGAGTGTGCAAAAATTTTGATCCTTAATATGCAATATTAGGCAGAACCTCTGGTAATAGGAAATTTTTCCATTTCAGGTTTTGAAATCATGTTTGTTATACACAAAGTAGTATAACTATTTCATTTTGTGCTGCTATGTTAAAATGCAAATGTGTTGATAATTTTTTATACTAGAGTTTAGTAGCTGAAACTCTGAATAACATTGTTTTTCTTAAACAATTATTTGAATTAAAGCTGAAATGAATAACTGCTAAAGACCTACTTCTCATAACCTTAAAACACATGCATCCCACACAAATATCTTGTGTAGCTTCTGATGAGACTAGCCCAAATAATTTTTGAGTGATCACTGGTAAATAAAGATCCTTCTATATTTCCTTTCTTTTATATTATATTTCCTTTAATTTTAAGGGTAATTGAATGCAGCATTAATAATAAATACTAGTAAACATAATAAAAACTGGAAGCATTTTTAAATGGGGCCTTTTAATTATCATCTGAATTTACGAGACAAAAAGAAAAAATGGTCTAAGCATGCTGGTTTAGCTTCCACATAAGAAAAATGTGACTACCAGTGGTTGGATCATTTTATCTCTGCTTTAAAATAAGAGAAATCAAGCAAAGAGAGTGGCAGCAACAGCTGGAACCATGTGCCTGTGCTCAAATGCAATTTATTCATAAAACTGAAGGAGAGCACAGCACAGCTATAGAGCAATTATTGAGAGAAAAAAAAAAATCCACAAGCCTTTCAGAGCTGATGAATAATGATACTACCAAGTAAATAAGATCTGCCACTGGAGTTAGAAACACTCAAGTTTAACAAGTGGTGTTTTTAGAGGCTGAATTCTCACACTATAAATGTTAGTTGCTACGGATTCTGGTTTTTACTTCTGATACTTCCTCCTTCTTGGCTAATGGGATACTTCCTCCTAAAAAACCCTCCACATTTAAAATCTGCTTCAATTCTATTAATCCATAGCATGCTTTCTTTAAAATATGAATACGGAAAGCTGTCTGACACTTCTGAAGAGGTATGGTGGATGAGTGAATATATCCATGTCCAAAGCAGCCTAACTCACAAATATATTACATTTTTTAAAATTCTGAAGC
Organism: Rhadina sibilatrix; assembly: GCA_013400275.1. Taxonomy (NCBI): domain Eukaryota; kingdom Metazoa; phylum Chordata; class Aves; order Passeriformes; family Phylloscopidae; genus Rhadina; species Rhadina sibilatrix. The sequence goes on along the minus strand of VWYO01017643.1, from coordinate 222,407 downwards.
TGCCACCTGCTCTTTATTTTCATCAGTCTGAATATTGCCAGAATAGCAGCTTCTGTCATTCCTCATCTTTATGATATATAAATCCAGCAGAAATGCTTTTCTGCACCCCTTTTAGACAGTGGGCTGAAGCACAGAGAAACTACCCGTTTCAAGAAAAGACTCTTATTTCAGGTTGCCTAATCCAAACCAGCCAAAACTAGTGAGAAATAGGCATGGACATGGTTAAGAACTGAAGCTACAACCATAAACTATCACCACTGTTACTTTAATTCCTGTTAGACAAACTATAATCCAGCTCTTGCTTCCACCTGTCCCTCAACACACGTTTACTTGCCTTTGATTGATGACCTGGGAAGACTTACCTGTCAGAAAGAACACAAGAAGATTGGGCTGCATCATCTAATGCCACCCAATGCTGGCATTCTATCATGCAAGACAGCCTTCCACAAGGCCAGCTTAGCTGCCATTTTAATGCAAGCTACTGAACTATTTCCTGCCACTGTAGAGGTTCTGTTGGTTCCTCGCTAAACTTTCTCTTAGAAATTAAAGATTTTTATTAATTAAAGGGTTAAGGTAGACACTCAGAACAAAGCTCTACTTGGTTGGCCATATATCATATTGTTAAACCAATAAATTACATGGACAGAATAATTTACCTTTTCACCTTCTTCACCTTTACTACCTGGAAAGCCACGTTCACCCTGGAACACAAAAGGATAAAATACAGATCTCATTGTTCAAGAAATTGTATTCTTTAAAATAATTTTACTGAACTGAACTTTTATTATAAGACAAAAATGAAATAATTTGGATGCTGATTGTCTCTCATTAAAAAATTGTGAAATGTCTACAAAATGGTATGGCTTTCCATATTTTTGTCAGTTAATAAGAGTAATTTATTTTTCTTTTCATCCTAAGGGATTTTCTCAGCTTTAAAAATTCTCAACTATTTATTGACTCTAGACCTATTTATTAAAGTACTTCTATTCTTCTACAGAACCAATTTTAACACATTTATTCTTATGAATACTTTCATTTTAGTTTTTAAATATGACTAGTCAATTGTGAAGGTCTCCAACCCAGATCAATTTAAAAAATATACCGATAAAATTTATGAAATCTCACTTCTTTCACTTTGAAAACCATATCTAATTACCCAAGTATTAAAAACAAACCGAAACAAAGAAAGAGAAAACATAGAAGGAGTGAGTTTTAAACTATTAACTCAAGCTCAGATTATTTCAGCAGATTGAATACTATGTTTGATGAGATTTCAATAAAAAGGCCTATTATAATGTTCTTTGCCGCTCTAATTTCCTAACCTTTAACTCAGAAAAGGATCATAGTGTACAATCTTGCTATGTTAACGTCTTCATCAAATGCAATCTGCAGTCTGTCTACATTATACAAAAATAACACCTGCTCTAGGTTTTTTATTAATGTATACATGCATGTTTTGTGAGACATATAGAAGACAGATGGGCAAAATAAAGTACAGACAGCACAAAAACAACCTAATTAAAAAATGCAAACTTTTTTGTTCTCCCTCAAATTATCTAGCAGGAGATGGTTCGCATGTCTTTTCCAGTCTCCAGAATTCAGTCTCATGGCCCCAGTACAACACACATGCTTTTTTTGATACATCTGTAGATGAAAAGAGTGGAAAATATCCAAAAGAAAGCTTATGGTGTTTTTTTAAAATTCTTTTTAAAAAACTAGACAGAGCAATGTCTAAACATTCTCTCACCCTTCAGAGAGTGTAATTTCCTTAAATAGAAGTGTAAGGTTTAAGTGAGGTTAACTACAACAGCTGACTATAACTTGCAAAATTTCTAGCAGCATTTTGCCAAATCTTTCAAGTAACACACCGTGTACTGATCTACTACACATCTGGGAATTAAATTCAAAGCTTTGGAGGTGTGCAAAAGTATAAATTATCAAATAGTTCTGGACCTTTCATCACTTCCTACAGTGGCTCCTTTTTACTTTTTCATTTTGGCAGGGATGTTTTATACAATCAACAGCTCAATTCTAGAAGCAAGCCCAAGACTGAGCATACAAAATGGTATCTAGTGAAATAAACTAAAAATGAGAGGCTAATTACTGAAATAATTTACAAATGCACACAATTACTATTCAGTTCATATAGTTTCCTTTTTTTTGCAAAAAGTTGTGTCAGATATTCTTTTGAAGCCCCTTCCAACCTGAGTTGTTCCATGGTTCCCATTCTTCCCCAGCTGCTGGACACACAACACAGCTAACACTTATTCTAAAAAAATCATGGAAGTGCTTTCTTCATTTTGCTTTCCCATTTGTGTCTTTACTCAATCCTGAATTCATTATATGAAAATTATTTTGAGGTAGTCAGCATTTCTCTAATTTTAGCTTGTATTCACTGCCTCTCATCCTTTGATTGTACACATCTGATAGGAGTCTGACTCTGGCTTTTCCACACACACTCAGTACTTACAGTCAGCAATTAGTCTGCACACCACCACTTTTCCAAATCTCTCACCTTAAGGCTGAACAAGCCCAGCTACCTCAGCCTCCCCTCTTACATCATGGGTTTCAAGCCCTGGCCATATTGGTGGGCCTCTGCTGGACTCAGCCCAAGGAGCTGCTCTTTACCCTCCCCAGGGAGCTCCAAAATGGATCCAGAACTCCAGATACGGTCTTACAAGCACTCACCAATCAATCACTCCTCCTGCTGGACATGCACCCCCTAAGGCAGCCCAAGATGCCTTTGGCCTTATTCAAACAAAAGGCATCCAGCAGAACTCCCAAACCCCTTTCAGTGGAGCTGCTTTATAGAAATTTGGCACCTGACCTCTACTGTGGCATGAGGGTATTCCTTCTCAGAGGCAGGCCCTAAAGTTTGCCTTTGCTTAACTTTAAGAGATGTATGATAGCTCATTTCTCCAGCATGCTGAGAATGTTGATCTACCCTACCTATGTCCTACCTTCCAGTGCACTGACTACTACCCTGCATTAGATAACATCCACGAACTTGCTGAGAACCCCATCAACCATGTTATTAATAAGGACACAAAATAATATTCAGTATTGCCTCATGGGGTATGACACTTGTTATTAGGTAGCAGCCAGACTGCATAGCATCATTCCACCTTTGACCCCAATCTTCCACCCACTCTGTTGTTCATTTATCCAGTCAGAACCTCAGAGATTCTAGTGTAATTATATGTCTGAAGACTATGCCAAAAGCCTGGCTGAAATCAAGGTATACAATGTCCAATGCTCTCCCCTATTCCACACTGACAGTCATTTTATCAGGTAGGCAATCAGGTTGGTCAGTGTGATTTGCCCTTGGTAAATCCATACTGACTGTTCTCAGTGACCTTCTAGTCCTTTCTCTATTCAGACATACCTTCCAGGATTTGCTACGTATTTTTTCCAGGGAGAGGTGGGAGTGGCTGGCCTGAAGTTCAATGGATCCTTCTTAGAAGATGGACATGATGTTTGTTTGTTTGCACTCATCATTGACCTTCCCTAGTAATCATAATTTTTGATAATGACAGAGTGACCTCAGCTGCAGTGACCTCAGTCAGCTGCCCCAGCACCCCTGGATGCATAATGTTTGATATATTGCATGCATCCATGTAGCTTAAGTGCTCCTTAACACTCTCTTCTGCTTTGGTGGCCAGTGGTTCATCATCACACTTTCTGCTAACATGCTTAAGTAAACTGGGAGGACTGAGGGCAAAACCTATCAGAGAAAAAAACAAGGTGAAAAAACCCCTGTGTACTCTCAGCCTTTTCCACATCCCCCACTCCATTAAGCAGCAGGTCAATGTTTTCTTCAGTTTTGTTTTTGCTATGGATGCACTTAACAGAAGCCCTTCATGGTGCCCTTAAAACTCTCTTAATTAGTTTCAGTTCCAGATGAGTTTCTGGTTTCCTAACTCCATCACCACATGCTCTGGCAGTGTTTCTATGTTCCTACTGGGAAGCTCACCCGTGCTGCCACTGTTTACTTTCTTTTCTGTCTGAGGTCAGTCAGAAGCATCGTGTTCATCCATGCTGGCCTTTTGCCATACTCACCCAACTCCCTGCATAACACAGAGTGTTCTTGGGGTTTTAGGAAGCTGTCCTTGAAGATTAACCAGGTGGGCTCCTCAGATTTGCAGGACAGTCTCAATCATTCCTTGGCTTCCTCTTTGCAAGACTCAAATTCTTTTTCTCCTTGAAACTCTCCTCAGATGTCTTTTTTAATAGGTTCCTGAACATAAACTAATTCCCTGCTGGACTCTCCCTGGTTTTCCCACATCTTTTGTGGAAGTGAGGGTGGAGGACTCTCCTAAACATAATACAGCATACCAGGTACTGCACCACCAAGCAAAGAAGTGAAAATATCTCCCCCTGATCTGTTAGATGCAGTTTTAATTATATAGTCCAATAATGGGGTTTATTTTAATCCTTTTTTTAATAGTAGGAGAATGCTGTTAGCTCATAATTCGGTTTTGTGTCTACCTCTCTATCATTTTCAGCAATGTTGCTGTTCAACAAGTCAGTTCTTGCCTGTACCAATGTTAGTGATCAACATGCCTTATGTTTCAGAAATAGCCCAAGTTTTTTGCACATATTTGAATCTAAAAAAACCAAAATATTCCAAATTAGAGCTAATAAGAAACAGAGTAAAAAAATGTAGGTAAAGAAGTTTAGGACATTTCCATTTAACAGTATAAAAATATAACAGTATTAACCACTCTTAACTTACTTCAAAGAATTCAAATGCTGCAGAAATAAAAAAGTGAAATTTAAAAAGTACCACATGCATGACTGACTTAAATTCTCCTGTGTGTGAAAATATACTCATATTAAGTTAAGCAAAATATTTCACACAAGTTTTTCATGGACAATCATTGATTGCTTGTCCTGATAATCACTGCAGGGTTGCTGATCTGATTTTCAGTGTTTTAAATATGCCCACAGTAAAAGTCAGTGAGATCCTGGCTTTGAATGTAGAAATTGATAGACTGTGGTAATCTTTTTGCTGAACAAAATGCTGGCTACCTCATCTGCAGAAAATAAGTTCCTTCCTTCCTTCCTTCCTTCCTCTTGTGCTATAAGTGTGTGCCCTAAAGATACACAAATTGCATCAAGGTCATGTTGCAGAACATTTTCTTGAAATTTTAATAACAACAAAAAAATGGGGAATTTTTTTGTGTGGTCTCTTAATTTGTTAAAGCAGCAGAACTGTTTCCCCTATTATTTTCTTAAAGTTATTAGCTGGACAGACATTAAGATTTAATTCCAAATATTTGCCATTAAAAGCATCTACAATCAACAAAAAATCTGACCATGAAAAGAGACAATTTCAACAAGTATTACCAGCAAGGTCTATAATAAATGTATCTTTTTGCAAATTCTGGCCTTCCTACAATATTCCACTGCTGTAAAGGAGCAAAAGATTAAAATGGAAAAGTAGAAGAAGTTGCTGCTCCTCATCTCATTTTGCTGAGATCTTAAGACTCTCAAACTTCAAACTTTTGAATCTGTAATCTTGTACTTGAAAAGATCTGTACAGTTTGAAGAATTAGGAAACTGGTCTTAATTCAAAATAATATTGCTGGCCAGGTTTGTACCACAGCACCACATGTCCTTTCTCTTTTGAAAGACAAGCCCATAGTAAAGTTCCTCTGTCACATTTTATAACTCAGAAACAGGATATGTAATTCAAGTATCATTTATGTAGATACTGTACAGGTGGTAAAAAAGATGTTGGGACTGCAAATGGTTAGTATGAAACTTTTGGTTTTTTTGTTTGGGTATTTGTTTGGTTTCTCTTCTACCTTGGAGTCAGTAAGACCGGATTTGCCAGGAGCACCTACTCAGTCAGCTTTCCCCCTGAAATAAACTGTACACAGCCATCATTTCACACATCCAACTCATGACTGAGCTAAATTAAGAGACAAAGTTATCTGGACATGTATTGCTTCTCATTCCTGTTCTATGGAATAGCTGAATTCTTTTCTAGGGTTATTTATGCCTGTTACATTTGGTTAATGTTTTTCACTTTCAAAATAATACGGCATTAACTATTACAGTTTATCTAATTCTGTAGAAGATATAGCCATAGGTTGCTTCAGACAATTGGACAAAAAAAATTTATAGAATTTTCATCCCATGAAAAAAATTCACAAGCTTTTTTTCAGGCCCTATTCTAAAGAAAACAGTCCAGAAGACACTTGCATGCTACCCAAGTACCTAAAACCCCAACTAGTGTACCACAGCTTCCACTGTCTCCCCAGTATGTGCCAGTACTTGAGCACACAGGGACCTTCCCTTAAACCATTAGGTCCAACAGGGAGCTGTATGCTCAAGGCTGACTGCTGGTTTCTAAGCTCTGCTCAAAGGGGCGTTTCGGGTCTTTCATTCATCTGAAATTGATGAATGCCCAACTTACTCAGCAGGAAGAAATGCAAATCTTGATCCTCTGCAACCAGGCAGGCTTGCCCTACTTCCCAAGTGAATGTTCTATATAGCTTGTTAATTTATTGTGCCCTCTAACCCACGTTTTAAAAAAATAGCAAAGTAAGTCATCTGTAGAATCAACTGTCACCCCTGGCTCCCAAATTACTTTCTCCTTACAGTGCCCTTGAAAATTAAGGATCTGATTTGAGTTTGCAAATTCCATTCAGGGAACCAGTAAAAGTTGCATACAGAAACTGAGCATAAGTAAAACCAAACACCTTGTTAATCAAAAATGTTTTTAAAAGGTAACTATTCAAGCTGAGTAACACAGTAAATTTCCTCTTCAATATTTGAATAAGGAGTATTTGAACAAAAGAAAACCATAAATCAAGAACTTTGAGTTGAGAGCTACAGACAATTCAATTCTGCATTTAATATATAGCTTTACAAGGAAAAGGTATAGTTAAAAGCTTAGTAATGTCTCATTTAGAATTAAAATATAAAATATTGCAGTAATTTCCTTTTCCATTCCTTCTTAGCAAAGTGTATTAAATAATTACAGACCTAGTGAGAACCTGGCTCTTCCACTGAAAGCTAAGAACCACCCTCCATTTACAGTTTCATGAAATATGCCACCATGAATACATTAATTTTGTCATAATTAAACTACAGTTACTGAGCTAAATTCTGGTAGAGTTCACCTGTGTTCATATGGCTTCCAATAGGAGCTTGAAAGTCTTATTAAAAGAAACTAAAATGAAATGCTTTCTCCATTCCATCCATGGATCTGATGTCCTTGACAGAAGCTGGCTCTAGTAACTTGCACACCACCCGAGTTTTCTGTCTATGCCAAAATTCAGCAACAAAAGAAAGTTTTGAAAGTTCACTTGTTTGATTCCAAGCCAAGCAGGAGACAAATGCCTCACAGACACAAAAAGGACAGAGACAAAGGAAAAGTTCTAGTCTCTCTTAAAAACAGAAAGAGCCAATAAAAGAAAGATTATTCATCAGAATGATACAAATAATTAAGCAAATAAATAGAAAGCCCTCATGATATACAACAATTAAAATACATCTTAAAATAGCTTGCTAAAATAGGGTTTTTGTAACTCCACTCATGACACAGATTCCAACACCTTCTTTCCAGCTCCTGCCTGTAACAGTACATGGTAGCATACTGGGGAAAAATTCCAATTAATATTTACAAGTAATCATTAGCATTTCTTCTCTAGATTTACAGGATAGATTGTGAAAAATTCTTTATAGTCTACTACCAGATAATAACATTTCATCTTCCCTACTAAAGTGGATAGAAAAAGCTAGAAAAATAAGCTAGAAAAACACCCCCAAAACACAATCACAATGCTTTTTTATGAAGACAAGTCATAGGTCTTTTGTCTTGCATTGTTTAATCAGTGCTCTATAAATTATTATTTCTTCAACACAACAATGCAAAAATATACTTGCACATCAATACCATCAGTATTGATTCTTATTAAATCTAAAATGATTGATGTTGTGATTGCTTAAACTGTTTTGGAAATGTACAATGTATTTATAAACATGTCCTTAATATATTTTTAACTAATTTATTTTTCAGGTTATAATTGCACTCCAACACCTTTTAAAATTAGAGATTTGGCTTATACCTAAGAATTTTGAAACTAGAGTAAGATGCTTTATATGTGTGTATAAAACAACCTTCTTAGTATGCATTTACATCAGTTTTTATACCTTGATTTCTACATTTAGCTATTTCCCTCCCCAAATAAAGGAGTTCCACACTAAAAAAACTAAGAATAAAAGGAGAGGCTATCTTAACATACAACCAAATGAACTAGATGAGGAGCATTTTTACCTATACTATATCAATGATATGGTAGCAAAAAATGAATTAGGAATCACATTATCTGAACACACACACACACAAAAGGAAAAGGAACCAAAAAACTCAGTGTTGAAAGAAACTTTTATCAATCACTTGGAATGCATTTTGCTATTTGGACTATTTTAGGCACTAACAAGATTTATAATGGCAAACACGCTGGAACTTCATGAGATTTTCTTCAAGGCTGGGAAAGAGAAACAATTACTGTAAAATACTTTAAGCATTTTTCAGACATGATTCTGCGAAATTAAAAAAAAAACAAAACACAGGCACCAAGAAGCAGTCAGATGCTTCTCCATTCTCAATATGGAAACCAAACATTTTTATTTTTAAATTTACTGGGGCACTGCCAGTAGCTTGATTTACAAAATAGGCCTGATACTCCAGGGTTACTAGCAAGGGAACTCATCTTAGTAGAAGCAAAATCAGCATGGTCAAACACTACTTAGTGTTTTGATAATTTATGGATATGTGCCTTCCATTAGTCTAAGTATGCCAGACCCTCGGAATAATCTAATAGCCTGGTGTTTTAAAATGAGGACAACTATTTTTAGCATTGCAGAAATGGAGCGGAATGTTCAACAACGTACTGTCAGTGGGCTTGAGAAGCATCCTCCCCCGTGGAGCACGTAGCCAGCCACTGCAGAGCCACCAGCAGGGGCAAAGCTTGGCCTTGAACAGATAAAAATCCCACACCGATTACAGTCCATTCATTATATGACACCTTGCTTAGCCTACTGGAATATTCCCTTGTTCTTTTAAACAGGCTCATGTTAATGGTTAGGATCAAGTGATAGAATATTAGTTACATAAAAAAATATTGAAAATATATTTATTAAAACTTCCCCTGTGAATTTCCTGGGTTAGTCGTGCCAAGAGGTTTCTGCTGAACATTATGACATTTTGGCTTCACTGCATGGTCATGGGTTAACACAGTTTGGATTTCTTTGGAAAGGACAGACCTATCAGGAGCCAGTTCTTGGTTATTGGCATGTGGTTTAACCACTGAGAAAACAGAATGTGACTTTGGTAATACTCATATAAAGCTGAGAATGTGTGGAGCCTCCTCCTTTTCTCCGGGTGAGCAGCCCGGTACCATCCTGTGGCAGCAGGCCGGGCTGGGCCGGCCCCGCTGCCCCTGGGTTGCTGCGCCGGGCCCGGCCGGGCCCCCGGGAGCCGCTGCCCTGTGGGGGGAGCAGCCCGGCCGGGCCTGGGCCCGAGAACAGCAGCAGCGAGGGAGGGGAGGGGAGGAAAAGCCCCGGCAGGTCCCGTGTCACCGGCTGGGGCTGGAGGGGGTGTTCTCGCCCCCGCCTTCCTCAGGCCTCAGGGAGCAGCTGTGGGCGGCCCATGCCAGGAGATGGAGGGGTGGAAGAGAAGGCATCCAGCAGCCTCTCCACCTGCAGGGCCTTGAGATCTGTGCAGCTCCCGCCAGCAGGGACCATGTGAGCGCCGCAGGCCGGGGCAAGCTTCAACTCTTTCCTGTCAGCAAATGAACTTTCCGAATTCCCGACCTTCCCGGAGTGAGGACAGACAAAGTGATTGAACCATAAAGAGACACAGCATGAAACTGAAGTCAGTGAAGAGAGAGTGAAAAGACTATTTGGGGCAAAGGAGGAGGAGTGGCCTAATTTGGTTGGACATTTCTGGTAAACCACGGAGACTGAACTGTTTTTTTCCTGTAACATATGAATGCTGTTTGGGGGGGGGTGCTGGTCTGGTTGGAGGTTGTGGAGGGATATAATTGAGATTTAATTGGAAATTTTGAATAGAGTAAGCCCCCCAGTCCTGGCGTAAAAGGAGGTCTCAGCCTTTGAGATGAAGATGATTTTAGAGGGAAAGTGATATGAGGCCCTGCGCTCCTAGGAAACAAAGGAGGTCTCCATTTCTTTGAGATGGAGACGATTTTTGGAAATAGAAGAAGAGAATCTTTGTGTTATACTAGAGAAGGCATCCTTAACCAGTACCCCTAAATAAGCAGATATGGCCCATGTGCAGTGTTGGAAAAGCTGCTACTGGGTAGGATTCCACAGTTTGCAGAAGTTCCTTTCAGGTCCTTGCAGATGTGTGGCATGGGAGCCACCAGAGGATTTTTCCTCTTGTGACAATGTCTCTATGGAACCAGAGAGACTCCTTTCCTAAAGAGCTGATGAAAGATTATTTTTAAATGGTAAAACTGACTGAAATTACAGGTTTTGTCTTTTTATGTTGGGTAAGGTAAAGTGAACACTTGTGGAGGGAGGGAAGGATGTTTTGAAAGTTTCATTTTTTCTTTTTTTTTCTTTCCTTTTTTCTTATTTTCATTCTTTTAGTGTGTGTAAATAAACTATCCTTTTAATTTTAAGGTAAGCCTGTTTTGCTCTTTATGTTCTCCTCGTCACATAAAATATAGCAAGTGATGAAACCATCACATGCATCCACCAAGCCTTTCACCCTCTCTCGGTTACTGCTGAGCTACCAGTGCTTCCTGAATACTTGCTCAGTGCTATCTTGGATGCAAACTTGATCCATGTGAGCAAGAACAAGATCCTCCCTTAAAATAGAAGGGCTTGTAACAGGTAAATAGTTTTGCTCTGTCCTGCTTCCACAGCAGCTCCAGTGGAGCAGATACACCATGGTTTGGTGAAGGAGGTCAGGGCAGGTTAGAGGGCTCTTGTTAAGTAACTACATAAGAAAAAGGCAAATGGCAATAACCCTACTGGTCTTATTTGCATATTATAACATAGACTGAGTTCAGAAGGCACCAATCTTTCCTCATTCCCATCACTTCCTGTTACCCATCTTTGGAACAAGGACAACTTGCCTATTCATTCAGGACATTGGATGTAATACACTCCAAATTAAATGACACTTGAAAATCTAGGTTTTGATGCTTTGTATTCAGACTAAAGAATCAGCAGTTGTAGGCAGCTCAGAGCATCAGAGAACATGCCCACGAAATACCTTACTCCAGACTGCACTCTCTTTAGTTGGCATTGTTTCCTTTTTTGCTATGAGCATGTCTCAAAAAGCATGCAACTCACACAATATCTATATTCAAATACATAAAACATATAAATATTCAAATACATAAAACATATTTTCATGCATAAAGTATATAAGTCAAAAGTTTGTTCCTATATTTTCCTCCCACAAATTGTTTCTACCCAATAGCCTAAAGATGAAAGGATCACTCCATCTATCGTCCTGCACTACAGCCAGGTATACTGCCTTTCTTCCCCCCTCCACCTTTTCTTTTCTTTGGTAATAAACTGACTGAAGTCTTTGGGACATATATCAAGGACTGGTTTCTGTGCCATCAAAAACATATCAGCAGAAGCAGAGCCTCTGCTATCAATAGGTCTTCTTTCTGCCGTTTGCAGTTACAAGTAGTATTCACTGCTACTGCATGTCCTTGAAGAGGTGACAACTTAAAAATGCAGTGCAGACACAAATGAAACATGGGCTGGATAACAATCCAGTTGATTTGAACTGCAACACCCTACAGAGAACATTAAAAAAAGCAAATAAAATTCACAAGAACATTTCCCGTAGTGAGAAAATGCAAATAGACTTCTGGCTGAAAAAAAAAAATTCACAAAGATTTATAAGGTCTTATAGATGAACAGTTTAAAAAATTGAGTCTAACCAGTTGGATATTTCTATTATCTGAAGCAATACAATTGAAAAAAGTTTGAAGTGATCTTGAAGTGATGCTTATAGACAACTGATAGTTCACTGCAACTATGTTTTTTCCTTACAGCAGATCTGTCAAAAGGAAAATTTCCTGGCCTACACACCACCTATTAATTATTGCTAATCCAACCATAACATAGTGTTAAATCAAATCCAAATCCTATTAAAGTTTCAACAGAACTGGAAAGTAATCTAATTGGCCTTGCTCAAATAATATTTGAAATGCAATAATTCTAAATGCATGTTAAAAAGCATTATTCAATATGAACATATTGCTGAAGTCTTTCAAAAATTATATATTATTACTATTATACTCAACATAATATTTGGACCTCCAGGTTTATATTAGGAATGTAAACAGCATTGGTCAACCTCTTACATCTCAGGAGCTATTCTTTATAAGAAAATTATTATCATCATCATCATCATCACTATCCAGTTCCACAATCTGAAGATTCAGGAGGCAGATTCTCAGCTGTTACAAATGTAAGTTTACACTAAAAGAAGTCACACAGACCATTAAATACTAAACTTCAATGTTTAACTAGACATGAATATTTAACCTTCAATGTGTAACAGATATGAAATGCAAAAAAGCAGTAGAAAAAGTAATCAGTAAGGGTAAATCAGAAGTAAATAGAACTTCATGTAGACTGAAATTTTTAATCAAAGAACTGTCATATCAGTACTTTTCCTGAAATGCCATACTGTTGGTGTGCTTGTAGCTGCAATCCTCGTTTTAACCACTTCAAAGCACTTCAAGGTAGTTTCCAGGTCTCCACTTACACACAAATTTTTAAGGCTTTTCCAAGAAATGTCTCTCTTCACTTCAAAAACAGTGCTTTTTGACATTTACTGTGTTTTGGAGACAGATTAAGAGGATATACCAACCACATACCTATACTCCAACTCACCTAGACTAACCTGGGAATCTGGGATCAGCAAATCTACTGTCAGCACAGGAGTCCTGGAGCTACTCCCTAAAGGTAAGTCTCCATTTCCATAAATTCTGAGCACTTCTCTAGGTAATGTTTACATCTCAGCCTAGTAGGGTTGTAATTTTATCTTTCAGGGCTTTTCTTAACCTCTTTGACACTTATCAGCTTACTCTGCTTACTACATCTGGGATGCCTGAGAGAAAGCAACTTGCCCGCTATCTGATGGACAAAAGGGGTTTGTGTATGTTTTTAAGCATCCTCTCTTTAAACCTTAATGTTTATTTAGAGAATCAACAATACTCTGACATCCATTTCTCCAGCTGCATTCCTTTCTCACTCTTCTGTGGTTCAGCAGAAGTAATGCCTATATAGTGTATTCTAGAGGATGGTATTTCTTCTGGATAATAACTCCTCTTATGAGTAGCACATTAGATTTTTACCCTCCTCACTAAGAGTCAATCAATGCAAAAGTAGTATAATTTTTTTTTAAAAATCTTCATTTCATACAGTAAAAAATTTATACATAGTAAATTATACAGAGGTTGTAGATAATACTGTACAATGTGGCAGTACAGTGAGAAAGGTCCTTCCTCCCCAAACTTCTATGTTTGACAACACTGGCAGAATAACCCTGTCGCATGCAGAGTGTCACACATTTTTCTTAATAGGTCCTGAAGCCTTACCTTTTTCCAACTCATGGACTTGATACCAGAAGACAAAAATATTCAGACCAAAGTATGGAGAAATGGCATGGTGAAGACAAACTGGCTACAGCCTCTCTTACATTACACATCCTACCTGCTTAGGTTCCCATTAATCAAAGACGATTGGCAAAATCATCCTGCTACTCTTCTATTTTTATTGCTGCCTTTGCTAGCACAGTTGCTACCATGGCACTGACTAACAAATGTCTTCTTCTCATTAAAAAAAACCAATCCCCTCCCACCTCCCAGATTGCCACTGAGACAATCTCTCACCAATCATGCAGTTTGCTGTAATGCAGCTTACAACAAAGCTTCAAAAATTCATTAAGGACCAGTGTTGTACACATTGTAGACAATTCCCATCTGTTAAATAGTCTCCCACCTTTGCTTTTCTCTCATGGCCTTGGGTGCACCTCTATCAATACTGGATGCTCCACTGCACAGTGAATTTCTTTTATTCCAGGTTTGTGCTACTCTGTCTGAGCAAGTCCCAAAACCTTGTTATGTTATGAGAAGACACACTAACACAGAATATAATGTTCACAGCCCAGAAGTCTGGCATTCTCCTTCCATTCACACTTTTAAAGTGAGTTTTCATTCTGCAAGGTGGACACCTAAATAATTATTTTGGAGATACTGTTGTCAATAGATAGAAATAAGATGCTGTGCATCTTCCATGTGTAAAGGTAACAAGTTACAACTATTATTAAACAAAGGTAATTATGAATTAATTTCTCCTGTTAGAGTCTTCTTTCAAAGTAACATGTTATTTTCATGTGTGTGAGACAATCAGAAAAACTGTCATTCACAGTAGAAGGGAGCATAGTGAAAGGGGTGTTAATTCTAAAGAAAAAACATTAGCTGACTAGCTTCTCAATATCTGTAAAAAAAAATAATCTGTCTTGAGTGAGGTACTTGTTAAACACCAATCAAACACCTGTCACCCAGCTAAGCCACGTGTGTCACTGCTGAGCCATCTGCAGGAACACACCCCGTGCCAGTTGCTTTACTTAGTGTGGCCTGGGAACAAGAATCCATTAGACAAAAAGTCAACAGTGGAATTAGCAGCACTTTTTCTTTTAGTGCCCTTCCACTTACTTGTTTGACTTCTTGTGTTTCTATTTCTGGGAGCCTCATGCCAGAGCAACAGTGCTGACTGCTGATTAGACAAGACTTGGCCCAGCCTCAGCATGTCACATTGATTTAATTGGTTCAGACATGAAACATGCAGTATGGATCTTAGGTGTTTATAAATACAAGCTAGCAGGGAGAACTAAAAAAAAAAGAATACATTCTGGTTTGCAATACCTGTGAATGATTTTACTATACTAACAAAATGGAGGTTTTCATTCCAACAATTTTATATCTGTGAATTTAAAAAAGCAGTTTACATTGAATTTGGAATATAAAATCTGTGCTACAATTTTGGTGGGTTTGGGGGCAAGAATTATGTTCATTGACATTAAAAATGCACATATGAACTGCATTTATTAAAACTTTAATAATACAACTTACCCACTAAAAAAAGGGCAAAGAAGACTTAACAGGCCACAAGTCACCACAGCCAACAGTATTATCTACAACCTCTGTATAATTTATACTATGTATAAATTTTCTACTGTATGAAATGAAGATTAAAAAAAAAATTATGCTGGTTTTGCAGTGATTGACATTTGGTGAGGAGAGTAAAAATCTAAATAACTCTAAGAGGGATTATTATCCAGGCAGAAAACACTCATATATAATTTAAATGAAACACAATAACAGTATCCATAATTATCCTAATATAGATCAATGATTCATCAGATAAAAAATTTAGAATTCTGTGAAGTTCAATACCTAGTGCCTTAAAGACAAACAAAACTAGGCAAAATGTGTCAGACAAGATGTACAATATGGCAGTACAGTGAGAAAGTTCCTTCCTCCCCAATTAGTCCATTTCCTGCACCACACTGCTGCCAACTTTTACAGTGCAATAATGGGGACTTTTCTTAAAGGTCTGTGTTCTGATGAGATGTGGAAAGTTCACAATATCAGTTTCAAACCTACAGTCTCCAACCTTCAAAAACGAAGGGAAAAAACCAGACAAGACTAAAATCTATGTGCCACAGAAACCTTCCAGAAAGAATCCAATAAATACAATTTACGAACAATTGAAGAAGGCTCCTCGAGCCTCCCCCTGCCCTTTCAAGCTCTGTAAGGTCCTGACTGAGGCTTTTCAAACACAGTTAAGAACCCCAGAGCCAGGCAGACTCACAGCTAGAGTATTCATGACTCTCTGATTAAGGGACAAAGGACTGCATTTAACGACTGCATTATTTAGCAACCGCATTATGTTTTACTTCCACGTTACATAACAGACTAACAAAGGCCTGCCCTGCATGGCACTGTGCCATGCTCTGCTTTGCTCCCAACAGCCCAGACCCCTCGAAAATGAATGGTGACCTTTGGTTGCTTTGGCCACACCTCACATCACATCACAAAGGCGGCTGCTGCACTCCAGGCCCCCATGACCAGCCACGTTCTGCTGGTTATTGCAGTTCCAATGCAAATACCAGAGGGTGTATATACCTCCCACTCTTATCTCACCAGTGTCACTTGCCTGCAGGAGACCACAGCTTTGATGCCAAGCAATACAAGTCATGTCTGGCTCCAAAATCATATTTGTACTTTTGCTCTACTGAGACACACTAATCTGATTTTGAGGGAACCCATGAGAGAACAGAAGACAATGCTGTAACTTTGCTCAGATGGGACTGAAGTATATTTCCTTTCCCTCAAAAAGTAATCATTCTTTAATTAAAGAAATGAAGTCTTTGCTCACCAACACCTACAGCAGCCACCAGCACCATTCCCTCCAGAATGGAAATAACACTCCAGCAGTGTCACAGGGTAATTTGATTCCACAGAGCTTTCTCTCAAGAACTGAACTGAACTGCTGTCGTTTAGCTTTAGGAATTGAAAAACCAGGGAGCTCAACAGTTCCTGCAGTTGTGAACTGCAAAAATCACCTAATAAGGCAAAAATAAGTCAGCACAGCAGACAGCTTTCTGGAATCAAATTTATGATCAAAGGCTATTCAAAACACTTTCTTGTAATGCTAAGGAGAGAGCAAGAGCAAGCAGGCAAGAACCATGCTGAAGCAATGAAACAAGCTTTGGAAAACATAATGATCTAAAGTATATTTTCCAAGTAAGATAATTTATTTTATTTTTAAGCATATCTATGTATCACAAATCTATTGAGATCTACTGCTTCATATGTGTCCATCTCTTAAAATCAGATGTATATTTATTTTACACTAAGATATCACTGCAAACACAAAAAGAATACAGAACTTCTAGAAAATTTGTTGTTGCAATAGGTGGCATCCAACTGCCTGATTCACCATCTCCAGCAATTCTCAAGCTTAAGGCTTCAAACTTAGTGGTAATAAAGTTCCCAATTGGACCACATTCTTACAGTTCACAACTCTCTTACTTTGAAAAGATTTCTGATGTCAAATATTTTTCTTATGTTACTGATTATGTTATTTTGTTTCTGTTAGAGACTGCAGAGCACAAAGATTTTTCAGAAGTTGTGTAACACAATTTATGTCCATACATGATCTAAGAATATTGAAATATAACTGATTATCAGTGACGGGAGCTCATAAAATGGACGGCACTGAATAAAAGACACATAAACTAAATGAGGTGGCTTTAAGCAGTACCTATCCAGTGTTTCACATGCATTTTGGAAGTTTTCTCAAAGATGCTGATGAGCTACTTCAGAAATATCCTGATCCCTGTCAAGGGTCTGTACAGGACATGGAATGTGGAAGGCAATACATCCAGAGATCTTTCAAGACAGCTGCAAGGAAAAGACTGCATGACTGAAAACTCAACACCTACACCTCCTCAGATTTGTACATTTACATGAGTGATTAATGCTCCAGAAGCATATGCTGAACTGGCACAACAGGCCAAATATCCACAGCTCTTCTGCAAAGTCAAATATGCCCTGGAAAATTCTAGAATTTGCATGGTCTAGCTTGAACAATGGGGAAAGCAGATCAATGGTCACAAGGATGTTCACGATGATGTTTTGTTTTGGATGTACATTTAGCAAGTTTCCAGTTGTGGATTTCATGACACAGCTGGTCCTGAAGTCCTGACCCTGTAGTAACTCAGTACAGAGATGGGTGTTAAAAAAATCTCTGAAAGAAATTTGAAGTCACATGCTACACTAACATGTTGGGGTTTTTTTTTTCCAAAATTTTAAATTCATACGTATAAATTAAATCATGTTGGAAAACAAAGCACTAGGTTTTTCTAAGCCAGGTTTTATATTGAAAAAATAATCTTATAATGTAGCTGTTTTCAAACTCATTTTCTCAGATGCCACTAAGGGAAAGGAGAGCTCTTCCCACCAGGCAATGCAGAGTGGACTGTTCAGGAAGCTGTCTTGATAGCATTCATACCACAAACTGTATCTATATCCAATTTCAAGTAGCCTTTTACTAATTATTTCCTTACCTGTTCCAAATATAAAGAGAACCCTATTCCAAAAGGATAATCAAATTTATCAAAACTGAAATCATCAGTGTTTGGTTTCCTAGTCAGGTAAAACTGAAGACAGCACAGTGATATTGGACTTGAGAAAACTGAAGTTTCAGATAACCATAGGACACAGTTAAATTAAGAAAAACACCACAGCAAGCAGCATTATTTATTCCAGTACTAATATCTTCTAGCTCACAAAATATGTGAGTTCCTGTACATTTTGTTGGATCATCATCACAAATGCACATGCTTGAAAAAAATCGGCTAATCCTTTTACAGTTACCTGCTGAACAGTTTGATATAAAACTCATTTCATGTAAGTCTCATTTTCAATACTTGAAGTACAAATAGCACTCATATGGTTGGTAGAACTCGAAATGTACACTTGGATTTTCTCTGGTCTGACTTTGGTCTCCATCACATTTTACATGGGATTTTACATGATATCCATCCCTATGAATTGTATGCTGTGAATTGTATACTATGAATCATAAGAAAGCAATTACTATCAGGATTTGGATAAAGGGGAATAGAAAAACCCAGTTTAATTTGGTAAATCTTCTGAATATAAATCTAATTTGTGTAGAAATAAACACTTTTTGCTTTACATAAGCATTTATTTCTCTTTTAATCTATTTTATTAATATATTGCAGGAGGATCTATAGAGTGTAGTAGCAAATGCACAGCATATTAAATATCTCATTTTTCATGCTTACATGCAAGACCAGCTATTTTAAAAAGCTTACTCAATATATTTAATATTTTAGGAATAATGGTCATAATCTAGATTGCAAAAAAATCAATACAAAAAACCTAAAACAATAAAGCTAAGCCATTTGAAAGTCAAAGTGAATGTTGTCACAACTATTTCACAACATGTAGCTTAAGAAACATAGATACATGATCTCCATCACCATGAATTGTATCATTGTATCATGAGAAAGTAATTACTATTGAGGTTTGGATAAAGGGGAATGGACAAATCCAGTTTAATTCAGTAAATCTGAATTTTCTGAATTATCCTGCTACCTACATCAATTTCATTTTTCAAAATGTAGTCACTACTAAAGAAGAAAAAATATTTTCGTAATAGAAAAATTATAAAAAGATGGAAAGGCTAGGAACAGAGTAAATAATTGACCTTCCTTAGCTTGAGTCCTTTGAGCCTTACTGCCATCAGCACATTCTCAGAAGCATAAGGTCTTTCTGGCTTGCAGGACTCACAACATACATAGAATTGTTAAGGTTGGAGAAGACCTCTAGGATTGAGTCCAACCATTAACCTAACACTGATGTCTCCACTACTAAACCATGTCATCAAAAATGCCACATTTTTGGCACGCTTAAAGGGATTGTTGACTCAAACCACTTCCCCAAACAACCTATTCCAATGCCTGATCACCCTTTTGGTGAAGAAGCTTTTCCTAATATGAAATCTAAACTTCCCCTGGTGTGACTTGAGTCCGTTTCCTCTTATTTTTCACTTGTCACCTAGGAGTGGAAACCAACACTCACTACAATCTCCTCTCAGCTACTTGGAGGAAGTCATAAGGTCCCCAGCTCCCCAAGAGGCTTAATACTTTGTATCAAAGTACCTGCCACAGGTGGAAGCTTATCCCTCAGAACCAGGAACTCTCCTGCTAAACTTCTCAAGTAGATTATCTACCCCCTAAAATGTATATGCCAAAATGATTGAGGAATTCACCTTGATGGTCAAGGTATCACAGACTAGTAAAAAATAAAAGGACATAATCCAAACAGGACTCTATCACTTAGCATCCAGAACTTAAATAAACTTTCAACTTGGAGCTTTGTTGCCATGGCATTATAGAGCCAGAAGCAAAGGGAAGGAAAGGACTTGGGTTATTTGGATGAGTGACACAAGAAGTGCAGGAAAAAGAAAGATCTCAACTATACAGAAGAAAATTAAACCCAGCTTGTTCAAGTTTACAAAAAGCTCTTGAAGGAAAGTAAAAAAATGAGCTCAGGTAGGTGGTGGAATTTCCTCCCTCCTTATCCTCAGAAAATGTCTAACACATTTTTTAAGGCTTGAGGACTTGATCTTCTAGTCATGGTTCAAAGTTCTGTCAGACTGTTTGGAAAGCCTGGAAATACAGCTTAAAGGGAGAATCATAGGGTCATAGAAAGGCTTGGGTTGAAACACATCTTAAAAATTATTTTGTTCCTACCCTTCTGCCATGGGTAGGGATGCCACCCAGTAGACCAGGTTCCTCAGGACCCCATGCAACCTGACCATAAACACTTCCAGGAACAGGGGCATTTACAACTTCTCTGGGCAACCTGCTCCAGCCTCACTACCCTCTGAGTAAAGAATTTCTTCCTGACATGTTATCTAGAGCTCTCATATTTCATTTTAAAACCATTCCCCCTTGTCCTATCTGCCCGTGTAAAAGGTAGCTCTCTCCCTTTTTTTTATAAGCCCCCGTAAGTAGTGGAAGGATTCATCACATGATACACTTTGTTAAAAGACCCAACAAAACATACCAGGGAAGTCTGTAACAATCCCCCAGTGGGTGCTATGGACAGGACCTGCACACGTTCAACCTATATGGAAGAAAGATGACATTCTGACTTCAGTCAGAGAGAAGCCGGTGGGTCACACCAACAGAAACATTGTCTCTCCTTTTCAGTAGTACAGGAACACTAGGAAAATAATTAAACTTTTAAAAATAGAAATACTCTACAGTGATATATTGACCTTGCTCAGGTTATGCCAGTGATGTGACCCTGTACACAGCCGAGATGAGTGAAGACTATTCTTAAGGGCTGCGCAATCAGTTTTTGTTGCTGTAATGAGTCTAACTGCTAGATCAGGATTGGTTAATTTCTGGAGCCCAGGTGGCTGTCATAATATATCTTAAACCAGTCCAGTCATCTCAAACCTCCACTTCAGGGACAGATTTAATTTCTCATGTCATAACCAGCACTCTGGCTAAAATCCAGTTAGATTAAGTGGCTTCAGAAGTGTATTCAGAGGCAGTTTCACTTGCTAATCACCAAAAAGTAGACTAATACAGTGCTTTCTTCAAAACATTTCTTCTGTTCTCACAGCCTTTGCTGAACATCACCAGAAGGACAGAGCCTAAGGTCTCACAGATATAGGGATTCTGATTAATCACAGCTTCCAGTTCTTCTTGTATCATGGTTTGACAGATATCTTGAAGAAGTGTGCCCAGAAGGCTGAGCTACAAATCAGTCCTGACTGCAGGAAAGGGATCATGCCACTGTATTCCATCTCTTCTGATAGGCTACAAAGGAAGCAAATTTCCCTCCAAGGAATGACTACTACCCTCTTATTTTAGAATTATAAACAAATACCTCAGAATTATCTCCTCTGATAATCTCAAGAGCTTGCCCTGTTGGCCCAAGTAGATTTTACTATTTAGAAGAAAAATCTCTTAAGACAGTTTCTTGAAAAAGGATGGGGATGAAGGAACTAGATAGGCAGACATCATATAGACAGTCACATATGTAATGGTGCTGTCTATCTACTGTGTTGAGACTTTGGGGGCTTGAGCTAGGGCTTCACAGGGTCTGCATTAGATTCTTGACTCTTTAGATTGGTCATAAGCACCATGACACTGACTTCTTTTAACCCAAAGCCAGATGAGAAAACAGGCATCTAGTGGTGTGCCATCAGTAAATGAAAATCTCATTTTTTACTTTGGCAGCTTACAAGAACTGCATCAGAAAAATCCACAAAACTGCTGAACTATGACCAGAACATTCTTCTGTTTTCTTTAGGGTGTTAAGGCTATTCTTCTGTTACCCTAGAGTCATCAAGTCTTAAACCCTGTTCTCTGTATTAGCCTTCAGCACATCCAACCTCTTAATTGGCACAAGCCTCCTAGAAGTCTACACCACTTACTTGTGCACCTATTAGCCAGCAGACTGTGGCAAATCCACTGCAGCATTTAGTGCATGGGAAATTATGTTGTCAGTGACAGTATGTCTTGAAAGTGCCAGAAGGAAAAGAGTCACATTTGAAGACAGATGGAACAATTTTCACACTTAAGATCCTTGAAAGTCAAGGCCACATATGAAGACTCACAGATGCCTCACCATTTATTCATAGCTTGAAAATTAAGTATATGAGCATCAAGCACTGTTCTGGGAGATTCTTCTGTTAAGATTCTCTCAAGTAATAAAGTCCATTGCATAGTATTATTCTAAGTTTAGTTTTTCACTACGTCAGCTATGTTTGAGATAATCAATCTAAAGAAACAGGATTTCCAACGGCCAAGTTTACCTCATACTAAGGTAAACATCTAAAAAAGGTCAAATGAATTGATATTGTTGCTTGTGCATAACATGAGCAAAATCTATTGCTTATTTATTCTCTGAAACATTCCCCAGGGAATGAAGTATAAGCAAAGGAGTATTGCAGTAGATAGGTTTTGGGAGAATTATCAAGAGCACCTCGCTGTTCTTTGAAGCCTTAAACTGCTTTTAAATTTTAAAAAAAGTGTAATTTCTTTTTCCTTCTTCCTGCTTCTAACAAGTGACTCAGGGGTACATCTGCATAGAGCTCAGAAATACATATGAAAAAATATAAGAAAAGGCATACTAAGCAATTTAACCTCTCCAACAATAGATAATGTGTGCTGAAGGCTTTAAGAGGATACAGAAACATAGTAGCTCCTCAGAATGCTCTTCCAGCACTGCACAGTCTGCGCCTCAACATTCTGAAATGTAGGAGATGCCTTTGCAAACTACAGTGCTTAGACTATTTTTATCATAAAATATGTTGAGTTGCAAGGGACTCATCAGAATCTTCAAGTCCAATTCCTGGCCCTGCACAGAAAATCCCAAGAATCTCACTCTGTGCCTGAAGGTGTTGTCCAAATGCACCTTCAGCTCAGACAGGTTTGGTGCTGCTCCTCCATTTCATTGTCTTTAACTCTACGTACAATGTTAGCATCCGGCACACCACACTTAAGGGAGCACAAAAAAAAAAAAGATTCTACAAATGTATATAGTTCTTGATGCATCACCTGTGAGAGAACACCTTTCAGAACAAGAGGAAAATATTCATTCTAGCTCCAGAAAGGAGCTAACACACACAGCACTGCATTACTCCACACAGACATGACCACTCTGGCTAGCAGAAGCTGGATAGCTGATCTCAGTTTCTTCATCTAGCTATGCATGTACAAAATACTTGGCTTTCTCTTTTTATTTTAGAAGTTTTAAGCTTTGACAGTTTATTATGTCATGGTAGTTCATTTTTAATTTCTAGCAACGGTATTTTATATAGGCTGAATTAAAAGAGTTGTCATGTTCAGAAAAAGTACAATGTCTGGATATTAAATAAGATCTGGTTGTTGAGCTTCATGTAAACTAACAGGAGCTTTGGGATTTGGCCTGAAAATGAATTTGCAAGGCACTTAACAAAAAAACCCAAACAATATTAACCATGGAAACTATAATAATAATAATAACTTGGACTGGAAAAGCAACGTAGCCTGGTAAGTTTAAAGTAAGATAACATCAGAGTAGGAGCTAGAGAAAGAGCCAAGGGAAAACACAGCTTCATTCTAGATCAACCTCAATCTACAACGCTTTACAAAAACTCTTTCCATTAATTCACATCTAGGAGTACAGTAAAGTAAAACACTGCCTATCTGGACCAAAACAAAGGTTTCTCCAGTCAACTGCAGGACTACAATTGTGGCAACAACAGATGTCTACAGAAAAATATAACAACAGGGCAGCTATAAAGACTTCTCCTGTGGTTTTCCCAGATTCCAGCCTCTTGAAGTACAAGCAGACTGAGACACTCCATGGAATTTTACTCCTTTAATTTCCTAATACATTTTCAGACTTTTCAAGTTTTGTGGTAGTGTTCAAACTGTAATATTGTAACAGGAAGAATGAGTCCTTTCTATCCTTTTTGAACCTGCTATCAGATAGGTTTGATGCTCTAATTGACACATTGAAGAATAAAACAAATAATTAAATCCCTATTAATCTCTTCTGCTCCACTCGGGACTGTACAGAGAATAGAACATGACATATTTTTTCTTAATTGCCTTTTTCAGATTGACGTCCACATTGTCACACTTTAATTGGAAAATGTCTGGTGCTCCTGAGCATTCTTGACACCTCTGAATCTTTTCTGATATTATTATATTCACACTGAGATGTGAGAAACAGAACTGTATACATCATTCAAGTTGCAGCATAATACAGATTCATTTAAAATGGTGACATAAAAATGCTCTGCTTAGTTCCCTATTCTCTTCCTAGTAATTCCTAAATATTTTTTGTTTATTTGACTAGTGCTAAACAGTAAGTCCATGTTTTCCTTGATCTGTAATTCCAAGATCACTTTCCCAAATAGTAATAGCTAGTACAGTCTGGCATGAAATGCATAAGGCCTCTTGTTTTTCTCTTCATCTGCATCACTTGCCTGTTGCTTTCTCTGAGTTCTACACACCACTTGGCAATTCAGTTCTTCAATGTTGCAAATTCCTTTGAACATCTTTGCAGCCTGTTCGCCATTTTTCTACCAATATAACTTAACATCAGCAACAAATACCTTGATTTTTACTCTTAACTTTGCTCATATACATCTATCTCCCATTTTTAAAAAGTCACAACTTGAGACAGAAATATAAGTAAAAATAAAAAACAATTCCATAATTTTATGTCCTGTAAACTGACAGATTTTAAGCCTGACAGCAACAAGCTGTTTCCTCAGTGTATTAGGGCTGTCTCTATACTGGCTATACTAGATATTAGACTTACAGACTTTCTCTAAGGCAGGTAAGTAGCACTGAACCCAATAAGTGGATACAACTCTCTTACTTTGCACTCTAACATTCTGAAATGAAGTGAAACTTATCCTTGAATACACCAGTAGGCTGGCATGCCTTGTTAGCCATGGCTATTTCAAATCTTTGATTAAGAAGTCAGTGGTGTTTTTCTCAAGCTCTACCAAGCAGACTGTTGAGCCCACAAGAGCTCTTATCTAAGCTTGCAGACCACAAACTGGGCAAGTGGAACAAGTAGATTTCTTTAGCTCTGTATATAACCCCCACTTTTTGGGAAAAAAATCCCACCAAAAATTCACATCTGCAGAGAATAGTACTGATCTGAACAGCTTTTTATGTCCTACAAAAACATGGCAGTGCAGGTAAGGCATTAATGTTCTAACAGAAATATTCCATTCTCCCATTTCTGTACACAATTACAGAGAAGTCACTGACATAATCAACACTTCCTGTGAGTTAAATCACATCAACAAACAGTAACATACCTTTTCACCAGGCAGACCTGCAACACCATCTGGTCCTTTCATACCCATCTCACCCTACAAAACAAATTGAGCAATTAGAAGCTCTACAGACTTCTGAGGTTAACAACAACTACTCAGGTCATGTCAGACTCAATAGAAAAGCATCTTCTACCTGATATTTTAGTAATGCGACTACTTGGAGGAGGATGCCTTACATGTAACACTAAAATCAGCAAAATAAATGCATTTTAAACACCTATAACATCAACTAAGTTCTTCATCAGAGAAATGCTTGCACATCCACATTTCCATAAAAACAAATCCACTAATTTTAAAGGAATTCATAGCAACAAAAGACTGAAACAAAGAGGGTCCGTTTTCAGTTCTACGCTGAGAAAGCTCCACATGTAATACAGGTTTGTTTAAAGTCGTGTGCCCACAATATTTTTGAAAGACACTATTTAAATTCCTCTCTCCCTCCCTTTTATCCCCTCAGAGAAACCAAATCTCAAATCATGAGCAATCTATAAGAAAATTTTAGTTTTGAGAGACAAATGACTGATTGATCAGGAGAGTTATGGAAGATCTCAGCAGCTGTAAATTGGACCATAAATCTTAAGAATGACATAAGAAAAAATCAAACTCTGAAATTTTGCTAAATAATGTAAAGTATAAGGTTTAAAAAATTTAAAATAGAGATAATTTGGATTCCATAGGAATACAACAAAAGCACTGAAACCATATAGTGTTCATTTAAAAACAAAACAAAACATTAGATACTCTACCAAGAAAAGAACATTCTCCAGCAAGAATAACATCATTACTCTGGTATGAAATGAAATTATTAACCTTTCTGAAGTTGAGAAAGGAGCAGTAAGATTGGCCAGAAGTACACAAGAATTGTATCAGAATCATAAAGGTTAAAAAATGCCTCTAAGATCATCAAGTCCAACTTTGACTGGACACCACCCTGTCAATGGGACCAGAGAACTGAGTGCACGTCCAGTTGTTTCTTGAATGCCTCCAAGGACAGTGACTCCACCACTTCCCTTGACAACTCATTCCAAGGGCTGACCACCGTTTCAACGAAGAAATTCCTCCTGATGTCCAGCTTGAACCTTCTGTCACACAGTTTGAGGCCATTTCTTCTTGTCCTGTCATTGGCTGTCTGGCTGACCCCACCTGCCCACAACCTCCTTTCAGGCACTTGTAGAGAACAATAAGGTCACTCCTGAGACTTCTTTTCTCCAGCCTAAATACCCCAGCCGTCTCAGTCCTCACAGGACTTGTTCTTACTGAGCATGCACTCGATCCCCTCACCCAGACCATGGATAAAGATATTAAGCAGCTCTGTCTCAACAATAGACCAAAATCCTGTATGTATGAATAGCATGAATCCACTGGCACTATGAGTGGCAAAGGTTACCTTATCTAATCACCCACAGAGTCACTGTTATCTATGCATTCTCTGTTCCCTTCTGCCACTTGCCAGAATTTTAATAGACCTGTACCACTTTGTTACCTTCAGTGGTGTATTTTTATACACAGTATAGTCTAAAATTACACAGCCTGCTACATGCCAGGAAGCCTTTAGCCTGTAATACTTACTAGCCAATTAACTAAGATATGTTTACATTTCTGTTCCACTAACTTCAGACAGACTCCCCATCTTGAAGACAATTATTTTCCACTGCAAATTAGATCTGCAAGTTATTCTTCTATCTTCTAGTTGTGATTTTAATAACCACAGGCTGAAAGGTGGTGTTTTTTCATGCCTTTATGAATATTAATATCAGATAATATAGGTATCTAATAGTATTCATACAAACAATATCATAGACTAAAACCAAAACTATAGAAAATGCATCTTAATTATTTCTATTTTTTTTCTTAATGGCATTTTCTTTTCCTTCTGCAGACCTTAAAGTCCTTCACAAAAGTGAAGGATAAGTTGTCAGGAAAACAGCTTTATAAGGTGGTGAACAGTAGCAGTACAAGGCTGGCATTTATAGGTTATGAGGTACACACACTCTAACAACAGCCAAAGGTAGAACTATGAGCTGTAAGTCTGCTGTCAGGATTTACTAAAGCATGACAGTGAACATCCTTTTCAAGTGAGCTTCTCATGGGCAGGCAGGTGTTCAGCCATCCCCAGGAAAGCAGAGGTGACTTGGGAAGACAGTGTCACTCCAGATGTCCCCCCGCTTCCTTCTTCCCCCTGCTTTACGTACTGAACATGGCACCACGTGTAGCATATGGAGTATCCCTTTGGTAGCTGGGGTCACCTGTCCTGGCTGTGTCCTCTCCCAACTCCTTGTGTAATCCCAGCCCCTCACTGGTGGGGTGGGGTAGGGAGCAGAAAAGGCCTCGACACTGTGCAAGCACTGCCTGGCACTAATGAAAACATCCCTGTGTTATCAACTCTGTTTCCAGCACAAATCCAAAACACAGCCCCATACTGGCTACTGTGGATAAAATTAACTCTATCTCAACTAGACCAGGACATAACATCACCAGAAATATGTAGGCAAAAAAAAAAATTTGTCTGTTAGCAAAAAGGGGAAAAAAAAAAATCACATTCAGAGAATATATTAGGAGAAAGAAAACTTGTCCCAAATACAGCATCACTCCAGGATTTCCCTGGTACTGTGGGAGCAGCAGGGAGTATATAGGTGAGGAAGTATCATCCCTGTTACTCCCAACAGAAGCCCCCAGCTGTATTCTGTCCCATCAGTGCAGGAGCTCAGCCTCACCAAGGCCTAAGCTGGGTGTCACTGGTTTAACTCCTGCACCAGTGCCAGTGACTGCTGGCTCCCCTGCTCCTGATTCAGCTCTGGAATGGCCCCACTGGGGAAGCGTGACATCCCCCACACCTCTGAGCACCTCGGAGTGGTGAGGACTGCCTGCCACCATCTCCATTCCTCAGGAAGACTTAAACTCAGGACTGAGATGAATACTGGAATGGCAAATATGGTAAAAAGGACAATAAGTCACATTTCAGAATTTTTAATAAGAAAAAAAATTGCTGCATTCCTAATGATCTTTCCCTTTTTTAGTTTGATAATTTGGACAATTAGATGGTAAAACATAAGTAGGACTCTCCATAAATTCCTAGGTTGGTAATCATTAAGTCTTTCCTTCTGCTTACTGTAAGATTTTATTTTACTAAGTATACTGGCAATTGCTGACTTTGTCATAACTGACAGCTAGCCCCCCATATTTTGCTCAATTTTTTTGTTTTTCTTGAATTCCAGCTTCTAGGTCCCTATCAATAACCTCAGCAAGAAAGACTGGGACAGAAAGGAACTATTCTCCAGGCTGCATAGTACCATAGACATGCTTTAGGTGGAATCGAGTCGACTGGATTTTAAGAGGAAAGTCAGAGTAGCTGGAAAGAAAGATTAGCAAGAAAAATAGGCAGAAAGAACAGTTTAGACACTTCTTTTGTTCTCCAGATCGTTTTTCGTATCATTCTATTACAAATATTTTTGTAGTGCAATAATATATTGCATAAACCTATCTCTACCAATCCCAAAATAGCCTTTTAAATGTCTTTTTCCTTAGGTAAAATTTAAATTAATGAAGTTGAATAGCAATAAATTTCTCCATGGTGTGCATCAACAGGCATTTTAACATTTGAAAGCAATCTGCCTCTGTCTTTTTGGTCCCCATTTCACTTACAGCATTAACCAATGACCTATTAACACATCTAGGATTGGTTTAATGGTAAATCAAAATATTTAATTCTGTTTAGATCTCAATTGAAAACATTTCATGGGCACTAAGTCTGCTTAAAAGAAATCAAAGCAGAGAACATAGTTTGTTGGGTTTTTTTAGGCTTTTTGAGAGAGAAAATCGGTTTATATATTCAGCATATATGTAATCCAATTACAGTCATCCATATTCTGTCTTTCTGAAGAATTTCTACACACTGAGGACAAAACAGGACCTTTATAACATTATCAAAATACATTTGCTAACAACAAATACGTTTGTAAGAGTCTAAGTAGCTAAAAACAATGCTGAAGTAGTACAAATTGCAACCACAGAGAAAACACAGTAAATATCTCACTAAGATCAGCGGAAGAGAAAATCCAACACCACAGCAGAAATCAAAATGTGTTAAAATCACAGGAGACTTCCACCTAACTTGTGTCCACTTGCAACTTGTGAAATACACTATGCTAAGAATCAAGCTGCCACCAGAATAGTACAGCATATTATCTAGGGATAGTCCAAATTGTACACTTAGGAAGTAGCAAACAAAGTTGGTCTCAGCAATTTTTTCAGTTTTAATTATTGAGAAATTAAAGAACAGGAGGTGGACCCTTGCTGCAGAAGCTGGACTCCCAGCAAAAATATCCTGCAGTGCAAACCAACTATTTCATATCTGAGGTATCAGTGATAATAGTTTAGAGTGAAGAACTGTCCTCATGAAGTCATAATGGAAGGCCAGGTATATAAACAGAAAAGTCATTCACACAAATGGCATAATTTTCATCAGTGATGTTCCTGTGCATTGAGATGCTTAGCTTGCCAGAGATGTATCAATATTTGCATGAATGCTTGTTCCAGCGAAAATGTAGCACTTCACTCCTTTGGGCCTGCAATATACTTTGAATTTTGGCTCATACCGCTTCTGAGGTACTAAGATGAGCCAAGAGTACAGGAATGAAGTGGACACAGGCTAATTATTAAATTTAAAATGCCTAAAATGGCTTATAAACTATCATACTTTATACTGGCCAGAGCTTAGATGTTCCTGAACAGTCTGACCTTAGGGAACAATGACATTAAACTGAAGAGAAGGGCAATTTTGAGAGGCTTGAATATAGCCTAATGTCAATCTGTGTAGGTAGAGACTTCCTTGTCAATCCCACAGCAACAAAAAAAGATGTAAATTCAATCATATAATTAATTAAAGTGAATGGGAAATTGGAATGAGATAAGTAAAAGGATAAGAACTGTTGTGTTGAAAAAGAGACAATATCAACAGAATTAGAAATTTCTCATGAAAGCATGTAAAATATTAACATTTTCACTTGGATGCTGCAATAGCAAGGGTATTTAAATATAGTTAGTTGGATGCCTATAGTAATATGATTTCAAAGCAAAAGAAACAATAAAATGAGAAGCTGAGCACCAGCGAAGGGGGAAACATGCTGAGGAGCCACACACAACTTAGAGAAGGCCTGTGTTTTTGTAACTGGACACCAAAGTTATCAAGAAACTGCCTATTTTGTGTATAACATATTACAAGACACTCAGAGTCTGTTAGTTTCCTTTACATAATCTGACAATAAATTATGTATCCTACATGTCTGGAATGTTCTGGAGCCCTTCTGCCTCTTCGGGTCTAATTATTGACGTAACAAGGCCGTCATTGAGAATGAGTGTTACTGAAAACTTGCATAAATGCAGAGTCAATGAGAAAAATGGTATTAAAATCTCAGAGAATGTTGCTTTCAGCTCCATCATGGTAGGCACTATTTAACACGAGATTTGTTTGCTCCCAAAGGTCAGTGAGCCGGTCCTGATCACAGTCATACTGTGCCCTCCATCCAGCCCCCTTCTCCATCCCCCCAAAAAAGAAAAAAAAAAAAAAAAACAAAAAAACCCACCCACTGCAAAGCTAGGAAGTAACAAGTACTGGTCAGTTATAAGAAAAGTTCAAATTAAGTAGTTTTTTACCTGCTTGGTGTACTGGCCCTGACTTTAACCTGCTGATTCATTCAATTTTGTGAAAGCACATTCATAAATGTCAATATATTCTCTTTAGGTTACACTGCTGGATGCAGTGGGGCTCATTGACTCAAGCTCCATGCATAGAGAATCCATGCAATGAGGCTCTTTTTGTAGAACAAGTGGGAAACAGAAACAAAAGTGACCACAGGCACTCACATGCTTTGTTTAGAGGCACTATGCTGAGCATGGTAAATACTGCTATTTGGCTGGGAGATTAAATGGTAAAA
>VWYO01017643.1:153658-190959 GCA_013400275.1 Rhadina sibilatrix | reverse complement strand
AAAAAAAAAAAAAAAAATCTTGCGAAGTCTGCTTCCCCAACTTAGTAGCAATAATGGTCTGAATGGATCAGGTCAGGAGCAGAACAGCAGTTTCCCAAACAAAAGCCAGGAAACTCCCTGTGCTGGTGGCATAGACTAAAACTAAAAACTGACGATCGCTTAATAAACTCAGGACCAAAACTTTGTGATTAAGTCTGAAAACTGAGAGCCGTCCCTCTAGGTTCAGCTGGACTATAGAAACCAACATGACTTAATTTTTTTTTTTTTTCACCTAAAAATACAGCATGTGTCAAAAGTGAAATATACACTGGAGAGGAGGAATTGTGATGGGGCAATATCCTATCAAGGAATGTTCATAATTTCAATCAACTGTGTAGATAAGTCTTCTCAGAACTGGACTGTTTTCAGCCAGATACTACAGTTGGGGGAACAGCCCTGGCTGTCTTCACTATTTCAGATCACATAATAAATGGTGTGCTGCAAGGTAGGATGCTAGGTTAGGATAAATTCATCCTAACCTCTGGATAAGGATATTCTAGGCATCTTTCTCTCACACTGCATTCCCTGAACTCAATTCCTATCCTACTTCTTTGTGGCAGATTTACAATCGTTTATTCAATTTGCCCCCTCTAATAGCACATGGAAAAACATGTTCCCAGACGTCTTAATTCAGCATCCTCCAACAAAAATTTAAGGAATGAGTGTGAAGGGAAAACATCTGATATGTTGACCTATATAATTCGGGAATTCCAAACTACATAGCATAAGAATGTCATGGTAAGCATTACAGGAAAATTCAGAAAAGGCCCAAGGAAAGGACCAACTGGCCTGTCCTAGAGACTTGTCAATGTCTCTCTTCACAATTAACAAAGCTTCAAGTATGAGTGTTGTCAAATAATGTACTGAGGTCATATCTCATACCCTCCTACTGATGATTGCAAGGATGATTCCACCACATGGGATTCTGTCCATCAGCAGTGATGTACACACATGATATGGAAAGATTCTTGTCAGACTTTATATACACCTTCTATGTAGGGTCTGGTGACAGGGCTGGGGAGGAATGTGCTTCCCAGGCAGGTAAACTGTGTTACACAGAGTTGACGAGGTGACCCCAAAGCAGCTTTGAAATGCCTGGCAGGGAGCTCGGAGGCAGAGCCAGACACTGAGAGATAAAGGATCTAACCTGTGCTCAGGCAGATTCCTTTAAGGAATAACAGAATCCATATAATTCCTATTTAACAAAGATAAACCAATTACAAGGCTTGAAAGAGAAGACTCAAGTGATATTTTACCTTTTCACCTTTCTCTCCTTTCTGGCCTGGCAAACCAGCTACTCCTGGCAATCCTGCTTCTCCCTGATTTTAAAAGATATAAAAAAGTAAACAAAGCAGATCTAAAATATATTTGGTTAGGTTTCCTGTCTTTGTCACAAATTCCTAACAAAGCAAATGACTCAATAAATATAGTGCAACACCCAGGAGAAGTATTAAAAGAAAACAAACATTATGTAGACTATAATTCATTCTTAAGTGAAAACATTTACACTAAATATAATACCTAAAAATAATTCTGAGTTTACCATGGTACTTTTTTTGGGTGTATATTCAAACAATGAAACCTTACTGACATCTCTAACTTTACCTTAGTTAATTTGGATTAACTAAGTCCAAAATGTACTGTTTCTTAACTGGGAAATACAATGTAAGCAAGTTACAATACTACAAACCAGTAAGACTTTTTTCATGACTGCAACATACCCCAACTATTTTTATACCTAACTGGATTAAACAGCATAATGCATTAAAAAACAACTTTATACTTTATTTGGAAAGCAGTAGCATCTGTGTGTAGATTCTTGCTGCATCCCTGGAAGCGTGTATATTTTGCTGGCATGAACAGTCATTGGTGATGAAGTTGTAGTCAGTAACCTCTCCTCATGTGGGCACTACAACAAAAAAGATTTTCTGGTTTTTGGTCCACTTTAATTAATAGGTAAATACCATACAACCACTAGTTTTAAATTACCTTCCATTTTAATACTCCTGTACAAAACATACATGGAAAGTGGTAACAAACAGAGAAAAAAGCTGTAAAAAAATGAATTCTAGATATTGCAATCCTTCTGTTCTAACATCGATACCAGTTAAAGGTGATATGATGATCCCACTTCTTTCTTCTAAAAGACAGGGGAATAGAGAGGAATAAAATCTCGCAAAATTAGAAATAGTGAGACAGAAAATGTCCATGGGGAGAAAAAAAAAAGATAGTATTTTTCAGTCTCATCCTGTTCTCTGCCCTGCCCCTAAGTGTAAAACATAAAAGTGAGTGCTAAGGAATTTTTTTTATTTTTCTTTTTTTTTTCTTGTCGTTAAATACTTCTCACATACATAGTTCAGCAGCAAACAAAAAAGCCCTGAAACCAAGATTTACCTGTCTGTGACTCCTGAGAACTGAGTCAACCTGAAGAAATACTACAGGACAAACCAACAGAACCTGCTAAATTTCAGAAACTCTCATTAAGATGTAATGAGGGTTTTTTTGAGGCTTCTGTCAGAGACATTGCCATGGGATTTACTGCTCAGCATAGAAATTTGTATCCAAGTATAAAATCCTTCCCTTAAATCATTGAATATGCAGCTGTTAAAATGGGTAAGGAAGTTGTGAAAAAACAAATCAGAATTTGTAATGCTAGTTTCAATATGAAAGTCACCAACAAGTAGTCCACCATTTCTTACATCTTAAGCATAAGACATACATATGAAACTGATGATGCTTTTAGCTATATAGATGAATGAATGTTTAAGTGTTATTAAGAAAGCCTATCGTTGAGCAATGAGCATAACTGCTCAATAAATTGTATTTCCATGCACCAAGTGGAATCTACAGAAATCTCATTCATTCCACTTTTTCATGAGCTTATACATTCAAGAGAAAGTCTGTATTACTACCGAGAATGTGTTTAGAAATATATTTGAACTATTAATCATTGTTGAAAATTGAATTTCCCCCCGAAATTCAATCATGTTTCTTTCATGCTTCTGAGCACCAAGCACTCTTCTGCTCCTCTGTTCTTGGGCAAATTTCTCTCTCCAATCCAGGTACACTTTTCCCTATCTCTCTATGGATGTAGATTCTACATGCTCTAGGGGTTTTTGCTGACTAAAATCTTTGTGGTGATGACACTGTCCACTGACTCAGGAGGAGCCTGATCTTAAAGACTACTTATGACTAGCAGAACAATAATTTAACACACTGTCTTTCTGAGGCTATTTGTTTGTTTGGTNTTTTGTTTTTTTTTTTTTTTTTTTTTTTTTTTTTTTTTTTTTTTTTTTTTTTTTTTTTTTTTTTTTTTTTTTTTTTTTTTTTTTTTGTTTTTTGCTTTTTGTTTTTTGTTTTGTTTTTAATTTAGTGGGCTAGATTGAGCAAAATAATTACATCTAGAGCTTCAAGCTACGGTTCTACTGTCTTCCAGTTTGCACTGATTCTTGTCTATCAAAACAAGAGGGAAAAGTGAACCCTTTAAATTAAATCATTTTCCCTTATGTTAAACAATATATACATGTGCATTCTAAAGAGAAAAGTATTTCATAGAATCATCAAGGTTGGAAGAGACCTGTAGGATCAAGTCCAATTGCCAACCTACCACTGTAACTTGCCAATTATGAAAGACCCATTCCTCCATTTTAGTGTATTAAAATAAAGAAAACTCAACAGCATCCTATTTTCCTTCTCCTCCACTGTCATGGGCTTTGTTTATATCATCTGTAAAGCTTCACAAGAGGCAACTGTTACTGCAACAGCCTCTGTTGTTTGAAACTATTCTCAAGTCATTGCAGTGATTTGTTTCCTACTCTCTGAGGCTTCTTGAGTTACTAATTAGACATTAATCAATGTTAAGAAATGCATTTAAAAAGCACTAGCAGCACCTAGTGCCTTTTGCTGAGGTTCCACTCTGCCATTAATTTAGGCAGAAAAAAAACTGTACCATGACTCCAGATATGGAATTCATTTTTAGAAGGTAATTAAACTATCACCTCTACTGATTTTTTTTACAACACTTTAGCAAGAAACAATAAAGCAATTACTTTTGTATTAACATTAGAATTTTAACAGATAACTTACCAAGTCTGCAGATATTTCACAACATGTATCTTCTGTTGCAAGTTGTGAATTACAATAAACTGCTATGTGGTGAAGTTCAATCTATAAAGAAATACAAAAGAAATTAATAGGAGGTGTAAAAATTATGCATTACATCATGCTTTTTCTTATCTTGGTGTAGTAAACTTCCTCTTTGAACCATTGCATATTGCTGTAATGCTAGAAAAAGACCAATCCAGAACAATTACACGGCATCTTATTTAAGGAACAAATTATGCAGTCTATCACTTTGATGCAAATCACATTGTTGACTTCACTTATTTTCATTTAAGTTGCATTTATCTGTATTGGTTTGCTATATTACACAGACATTTTAACCTTGTAGACATCCCCTGCAAACCTTCTTTTCAGGAATGTTGTTTTCCTCTGCAGGAAACTAAAATAAAGGTTTGATAAACTCTCTATCACATACATCTATTGCTTTGGACAGATCTTTGCCTAGACATTGCCACTAAATCACCTGAAGAGCAAAAATCACAAATTCTGTAAAGCTTGTGTTTCAGAGACTTTGGGTGGGTTGATGAGATAAGAAGCAAGTAAAATTCTAACTAGCTATTCTTGTCCTCATATGCATCTTTCTGCATCAGTTTTATACTCTCTTAATCTCCCTCTTGAACTTAGTATTTTGAAAAGTGACCATTGACACAGGATCCACTCTGCTGCCTCCATCAGCTTTAATCCTGTAATGTTTTGCTGAAAACATGGAAATCCCAATTGACAACTTCCACTCAGAATTAGCCAGCTCATACTATGCAACCAGCAGAAAAAACCTGGTCTTTCTCCTGCATGGTGTTTGGAAATAAGGAGACAGCACACACATTTCAAATAATGTTGAACTCAAGTCTTAGAAAATAAAACAAAGCATGAGCTTGGCTCCATGAAATAAGAGCTCTGAGTCCAGGTCAAAGTGCCCCACAAGAATGATTCCTCCTGCAATGTTAGCTTCCAGTTACAACGTGCTATTTTCTTCTGGAGCCCTACACTGTGTATTTAACACTGCTGAAGCTTTCTAATGGTCACTATAAACTCCAAGGCAGATGCTTTAAATCTGGTAGCTGCACGTCAGTGTACTTAAAACAAACTGATATTTCCTGAAGATTTCAAATTACTTGCTGTGCTTTCAGATTACCTTCCTCCCTGCATGAGGAAACAGGAGAGAGCATCCCTGGGACAGAAAATACCACAGAATATTATGGGGTTTCCTTGGGTAATTCTTGCACCAAAAGCTGCAGGAAACACACCTCTGGCCACTTCCTAATGCTTCCCTTTTGGATAAGGGAGAGACAACTATGAACAATGTCCCCATTTCTACATAGCTAAATTACTCTAGAAGACCTCAATAAAGAGGTAATACTTAATTACTTTATGTCTCCCCTTTATCAAAGACAAGCAAAGTGTTAACAGATAACTGATACAAATCTATAAATAAATCTTACTAAAAATGAAAGAAAAAAATTAGGACTGCAAGTTATCTTTAAACATAGCAATAGTAAATCTGTGGTGATTAGGTGGCTCTTTCTCCAAATTAAATACAGAAAAGCGGACTCCTTAAACCAAGACTGAGTTTTATCCAGTTACTTTGGCAACAGCTTTGTCTTAGCAGATGCTACAGCATTGAATAATGTTTAGAGAAAAACACTTAAGGACTTCAAATTAAGAATACACACTCAAAAATAATGACTGTGTTTGAGCATTTTATCTACATGATTCTTTACAACTGTGTTAGTAAAAGCGTGGCTAAAACATTACTTCAAGTTATCTTTTGTCCTTTCATACTACTCACATCTACAGGCTTATCATCCGCAGCACGAGAAGCAATCAGTGTCCTTCCCTGCAAGTCAATGGTGAATTTTTCATCAGTCTGCTTTCTCTCAATTAAATTACAATCCAAATAGAGGGAAATGATCCCTGACTGCACGCTAATAACAAGCTTATGCCACTGCCGATCAAACAATGGATAAATTTCTCGACTCTTAAAAGTGTAGTGCAGTATATTTCCCTGGGAGGATTTGGTCATATACTCCACCACCTTTTTTGTACCATCCAGGAAGACAGAGATCTGAAAGCAAGACAAAATAAAAGAAGTGTTATTTAAAAGTTATAATAAAGAAGCACATGTGTAAATAGTATATAAAAAAAAAAAATTCAACTACATACACTGGGCAAGAATTATGTTCTGAAACATTCTTCTATGTAACTTGGTAAATACATATCAGCTATAAATCATAACATGCATTTATTCTATTTTGCAGTCTAAATTGAATAGGTTTTGCTACATTTCTGTCATTCCTGCAACAAATTATCTATTTTTTTCAGAGCAGTCTGTATTTCATATAAACTTTAGTTAAATCCATTAATGAAACATCCATTATTACATGTGCCATATTACATGGGGGAAAAAAGAAGGAGAAACTTTGATGAAGTTTCAAGAAGATGAAATAAATGAAAGATGACTCTAACCTCAGGTGTGTCATACTGATTTAAAACTTGCCATATATACCAACGCTCTTTCTTGGTATTTCGCCGTATACGGAACGTAGCAACTAGAGAGTATTCTTCAGGAAGCCCATTTGGAAATACTTGCCTGGAACAGGAGGGAAGAAAAAGATTTCCTGTTATTGATACACGAAAAAGCACTGCTTTAAAGGAATGAACAAAAATAATACCTGGAGAAAACAAGAAGCCAAACACTTGCTCCCACTCATACACCTTTCAGCATTCAGACAAGTTCCTTCTCAAAAGTACAATTCAGTCTCTTTATAAGAATAAATGACTCAAAGTTTTGTAATTAATTTTTGTTCTAAATTTTTAGTGTCTGTGATTAATATAAATAGGAGTCTAAAAAATTATGCAAAGTGAATGTCCCACATGAAAGTATTTTAAAATACATCTTTTCCCAGTTTATTGCTTGGGATATTTGAATAAGTTTTGTAGCGGATTTATGGAATAATCCTCATTCATGGAGACTTTCAAAACACAGCTAGACAGGGCTCATAATAACCTGATCTAACTTTCAAGTTGGTCCTGCTTTGAGCAGGGATTTGTTCCAGTGATCTCCATGGGCAATGACTGACATTTTGAGCGTCAGAACGATTAGACTTTAGCAAGCTCAAAAAAAAAAAAAAAAAAAAAAAAAGGAATGCATTTTAGAACAAATTATTTACTGACGTTTGATTTTGTTATTCCTTTCTTACCTAAGATGTGTAAGTGTCTCAAAGAAAGTCTGACCTCTATCACAGAATGCATCCAACATCACTTCTATGAACTCTTTGAAAAGTTCGTGTTTCACTAAATATGAAATCCGTACCCCAACTCTACAGACTTTGGTAACCATTAAGTATACACTAATCCTATACTAAATAAATTAGGATGGTACAATCAACTTATTTAATTTGAAGCTTCTGCATTTTAAATTATTAATTTTCTAAGACAGATGTGAAAAAATTAAAACCACAGATCTCTACACAACACAGGAGTAACAAAAGTATTCACATTGCTGTTTGCAATCAGCTTACCATGCTGCAAAAAGCATTCCCTGGATCAGAGCTCAGGAAACCTGAGGACCCCCCATGCAGCAGAAAAATTTCCTCCGTTTTATTTCCCACAATCACGTGAAGTAAATGGCTTAGTTCTAAAAAAATACTGATGGGATTACAATTTTATGGCAATGTGCTATAAAGCTTGTCTTAAAAAGAAAACAAAATAAAGTAAACAACAAAGGTGGGGGCAAAGAAAGAGCAAAGCTGATGAAACAATAGACCCACAACCCTCCTGGAAATTGCTGTACTCAGGATCTCAGGAAAAATGCCTCCTGTGCAGAGAAGCCTAAATCCTGCCAAAGAGCTTCTTTAAGGTCTAGCACCTATTTAAGTCCCTTATGTGGGAATCACACTTCTTTGGCTTATTTCCCACAGCTGATTCCCGTTTTATTGTAGGACCAAATTGGCTGCTGTCCCACATTGTTAGTGGACCCGTATGCTGTTGTACAGCTATAGACATTGGAATGTCAAAAGGCATGGCCAAAGAGAATAGTCTTGGCTGTACTTAGACCTAGATTTCATACTTTGTATTTCAAATATAGCATAAAGAGTATGTTTCATGATTTATTAAAAAAATACCTTCACTGGGCATGAGTGTATGACTGCAGAACAATAAACTATCTGGAGATTGGATCAGCCCTATGATTTCCTGCACCCCAGGCAGGAGATGGTATCTCAGGTTTTCAGCTGTAAGCTAGACCGGATATCTGGCTGTGGGAGCATCTGATTAGTTATCCAAAATCAATTAACTTTCCCAGCTAAGTTCCATATCGGGGACACTGGGGAATTCACATTAACGGACAAACGATAGACAACTGTTGAAGAGAAACGATCAGAATTCTTCATCAAATAAAAGGAGGGGAAACCATGATTGTTAGTGTAGGTCTGGAAGACAATCAGAAGCAGTCTTTGGGCAAGGGGGCACTATTTTTTACACACCCACACCCACCCACCATTCCATTGCTTTTACTGTATGCCTTCCTAACACTGTCACAGCTGTCTAGATGCATGGCAGTATTAAGTCTTCTAAAATTGCGTTTGTTTCAGAATTTTCTGAAATAAGTTTTGTTGCATGAGTACACATGATATAAATTTGCCTTCCTTAACTGTTTACCAAACCATTCAGGAAAAAAAGAAGAGCTAATGTATGGCTCAGCATTACAAAACCCAGCAGGAGTTCACTCTAACTTCCCTTACCTTTGAGCTGACAAAGAAAACTGTATTGAGAAAAATCAAAAGAGCAAAGAAGATCAAATTCCTAAGTACATTACTGATTTCATTGAAGTCAACTAAAGAGGCAAGATTTAAGCAGAACTGCACCAAGGATAAATTCAGTTATTTTGTAAATCTAAGTAAGGTAGGACAGTACTTCAGGTGGCCAATGGATTTAACCCTGGGCTTAAAATAGGGACAACCTGAAAATGAGGTTACTGTAAGTCAAATCCTGTCCTGCTGAGTTTTGGGAGTATCTAGAATGGCAATTATTCTTTGGGAAACCTGTTCCAGTATCTGGCCAACAAACAGCACAAATTTAATATACAACTACCACATACCAGAGATATAACTATGCAGTAAGAAGCAATATCTTTATTTTGAGAAGAGTTACCATTGGCACCTATGTGAAGATTCCACGGTGACCAAAAAACCATTAACAGATGCTTTGAAGCATATACTTCACAGTCAACCCTTCTAGCTAGAT
The DNA here is from genome assembly GCA_013400275.1 of Rhadina sibilatrix. Taxonomy (NCBI): domain Eukaryota; kingdom Metazoa; phylum Chordata; class Aves; order Passeriformes; family Phylloscopidae; genus Rhadina; species Rhadina sibilatrix. The sequence continues at coordinate 181,557 of VWYO01017643.1, read as the reverse complement.
GGTGAACATGAAAAGGAACAAAGTAATGGGATGAAATATCCAGAAAACCAGTAGGCTATCTACTACCATAAATAATTTCCCCTAGGCTCTTACTTCCTGAATGACTTCAAGTGACTGTGAATAAAAAAGCATGCATTGAGCATTGAAGTGACTTAGGTACAGCTGATTAGTAAGACACTCCAGTGATATTTAAGTATTATTACAATGGTATCTTCTACTCTGTAAAATCAGTTAAAAATCCTCAAAAACAGGCAAAAATATGTACACGTTTTAAACAATAAATATATAATGACATTTAATGAGACAAATGAAAGACCAAACAGAAAAATGAACATAAAACCTCATGCTGGAGTAGGAGAAAAGCCAAACTAAAATTTCACAGAATACTGAATTTGAAATTCAGAAGTTCTTTGGATGTTTACTATACTCTTTCACCTGATCACATCTACAAACATTTAAAGCCTGAGAAAACTGATGAGGTATTATGTACAGGTTGAAAACAATAAAGGAGCAGCATTAAACGTCGATAAAAAATCCAAAAGCAAGTTGTTCCACACGTCCACAACCCAAAAAGTATTCCAACACAGAGTATTTAACCTTTTCACGTGGCACAGTATAAAAACAATAAGAAAAGAAGAGAAAAAAATGTGAAGTAAACCTACACCAAGCTCATGTCAAAGTCTACAGATATGCACACAGAGAACATGAACTTAGGGTAGTAAATCACAGTGTCTACACCAAAAGCAGTAAGAGAGATGACAGATTTTAAGCAAGTTATAATGTTACAGAAATATGGGTAACAACTGGTAAGTGTGAAAATTTATCTATAAAGACAAGACAAAAGAACTTACAAACTAGCACAGACAAACAGATGAGGGTATCCTTAGCATTTGATCTTGATGCCTTAGGTTTTAAGGGTTTTTCTGTCTTGTTCTGGTGGGTAGTTTTGCTTTTGTATTAAGTGGTGCTGGGATCTGGTCACAGGGTGATGAGGGAAGGGCACCTCTGGTTCTAGCAGGGGACTCACTTCAAGGACACTCTCTCCGAGCTCCAGGCCCAGAAGATAAGCAATGTAGAAGAGAGGGGGCAAGCAGGAAGGACAGAACACCGAGATTTGGCATTGTTCATTGGACAATGGACAGGGGGTATGCAAATGGCCCGAAACTTGTAAAAGAGGGGGAATCTCATGACTCTTCCTCCTTTTGCTTCCATCTTGGAGCCATCCGGGGAGAGCCACTGCTGTGGCTGCCAGGGTGTGGCCTTGAAGGCCTTAATAAATGTTCATCCTATTTTTATAACTCTGTCTGGCCTCTGTCTCAGCCTTTAAGGCAACAATCTCTCAACCAGATTCCTTTTTGGACAACAGTATGTGAACAAAATTATATCATCAGACCTGAGAGCAAAAAATCTGAGGTCTTCATGAAAAGAAAATATCCTTTTCAGTGAAAAAACAGTTAAGTTCTCCCATTCTTGTTTAATTTCCTTACCAAACCAGACATCCTTCCCAGATGACTGCTCAAACCTTTAAGGCTATTAAAAAGGTGTTCTCTTCCTCTTCTACACTCAAAACACTCATGACTGCTGTGGTTTGTGTTGAATCCAATGTTGCCCAAGCTTACTATGTGTGATTGAGGCACAGTCAATGCCTTAGGCACCTCTAGGAACATGGGCAACATCCCACTATCTCTACACACCTTTGAGTCACAATGAAACTTGGATGGGAGTTACATGCCTGTCTGCTTAAGCCATGGTGCTTCTAAAGCATGCCTGGAATTTATGCCCAGACGCCGGGGGAAATCAGTTGTCCAAAATTATTCATTTTAGATGCCACTAGGGGTTGGGTGGTGCTTGAGAGTGGGCAATTTGAATTATTCTCAGACTCAGGCACCCAGAGTCTGATTAAATTATACTTTAGGTGGCATTTTGACAGTTTGATTCTCTCCCTCTGTCCATGTCGTCAGTAGTATATAATAAAAATTAAAGTTAATGAATAGAGCACTGTGTTCTCAAAGCAAAGCACACCCTTGGTGGAAACTACTGAAAACAATAGCAGGAATTGAAGCACATGAACTGAATACAGAGGTTTGAATTTATACCACCCTGGTCTACTGAACTGAGGCCTCAGCTGGTAGAGGCTTCAGCTGGCAAATTGAGGAGACCATCAATAGCCAGCAGGAACATATTCCCAACACTACAAGGTTTGAGATTGTACATAGATATGTTACAAATATTCAGGTATTTCTTAATGTTTCACTGGTTGAAACATGAGGCAGATGCAGCCAGAATGGTAACTAACACGCACATTCCTGCAACAATTGTGTGCCACTCTATTAAAGTATATGTATACAGAGAGTTGCAAAGGCTTTTGCTGCATTCTCCTCCTTTTAATGGGTCAAATGTAGCCATAATTGTTCCTAAAAACCGGTGTATATTATGACTATGCATATTATGTACATTATGAGGTTACCAGAAGAGCAGTTAGAAGAGTGTTGCATGAACATTACCACTGTATTTCTGCATACTTTCCACCATTTATAAAGATGAAGTACAGAATGATTTTTGGCAAAATATTTTCTTTATTTATTTGTTTCCTCAAAAGTTCTGAAATGTAGACAGCAGCTGGAACTGCTAGTGCTAGCATACTAAAAGAAGTAATTATGAATGAATTAACTGTGTATTCACTGTGCTATAAACAGTTTTAGTTCTATCTTTGTAAAGCAGCATTGAGTTACCCATATCAAATTTAGTAAGGCAATCCTTTATTTACCTTTTGTTTTTATTTTTAAAAAAGGCACTAATGGAAAAGCAGCATCTATTTTTAAATCTTATGAACCCTAATTGTTCCATATCGAATGAGAATACACTACAGTATATGATAAACTTCCGTATTTACAAGTATCAATGAAGCCTCCAGCTTGCTGTATATCTTCCAAGAAGAGAAAGATGAGCCAACTTGCATTTCCTGAGAGTGAAGTGAGAGATGTTTAGAGTTTATGGCAAGACATATCTTTTCCAGCTGACATATACCATTACCTGGTATATGTCACTTGTAATATGACAATGTTACAATAATTTGGTGACCAGAGCTCAAGGAGCTGGTTTAAAAACTTTCCTGTGTCTGGTAATGATTTATTTCATACTTCATTGATGGAGACACTGAAATGTTAACGTTTTCATGCTTGCAAAGGGTTTAAACTCAGATCTGTTATGATAAAAAGGAAAAGCTCAGGTGGACCAACTACAAAAATCTCCACATTATTATCAATATTTCTACAACAAATTGATATATTTTTGATTCTCAGTTTTTACCTAACTTGACTGGTACAACAGGAGAACAGGTATCAACTAACTAGAACAATTTACCAATCCCTGCCTAGAAAGTGTATCTCAAATTCTTTTCAAATAAAAGCTAAGAACAGCTGTCTTTTCTGTCAGAATAAGAAATAATTTCCTTCCCATCCATCTTCCTCAAATCACATTAAGATGCACTATATAGTTTCATGTTACATTAGGCCTCAAGTTGTTTTCATACGACACATTATATGATGCAACTCAAAGGAAACTATTCAGACAGCTTAAGAGTTATTAATTACTTAGGGAGAGCTCAACCCACTCATGAAATGTACTGCTGAAAGCAAAGCTGCAGATTATTTTAGCATTGAGAAGAGGGATTTACCTAATATTTAATATACTTTGGCACGCCTCTGCTTTCATTTACAGAACAGGTACGGATTAGCTGACTCTTTTTATATACAGGTTGTTCAGGAATTTTGGAGTGAAAGTCAATTGTATCGATATAAAAATTTAAAAGGACATTTGAAAAAAATATTGGTTTGAAAGAGGCACAGAAATACCAAAAATATTATGCCTGTGCCAAGTACTTTTAACCTAGGGCTTCCAGCAGTATTCTGTATCCTTATAAGAGGAATTATTAGTGAACTCCTGGCCCTAAAGAAGTCAAAGGCCAGTCTTCCTTCAATTTTAGAGATGTCAGATTAACTACCTGCTTTCCAAGTTTAGCCTATTTCTGTGTATTTTAAGTTCTCTGGAAAAAAAAAATCAGCAGTAATAAGAACAACACAATTAAAAGCAGTAATATATAGTAATGGATATTGAAATTACAACAATTTTTTCCTCTCTTTTTTCCTAAGTAGAAATCTGCTGAATTTTGATGAAGTTTTTAGAGATTTCAGGTCAAAGAATTTTGGAGTCTTATGTTGTGGAAGGCAGCTTTCAGCACTTTTGATGAAGTTCCACATTTGCTGGTTTGAGCAGCTTGGGGCAGAGGGATACCAGAAAGTGTTCTGCAATTCCATGATTCGGGGAAAGCTGATGGAGAGGTGATGTTTTCCCCAGTGTGAGAGAACTAGAGACCCATGTTTTTCTTTCTTTGTTCCCCATCTCTCAATTTGTTTGTTCTCTGGTCATTTAAGCAAAAGAAACACTCTGAATGCAAGATCTGTGTTCAGCGTAAGTAGCAACATCCATCTACACTGAAAATACAAAAGTAACCAAGAGAAAATAATCTATTTTGAACTCCAAACATTTCCTGTTGAGAATTATGCTCTTCCTAGATATATACCTCATTCTACTTTCCCTTTAGTACCGACATATAGAGCTTCAGACACGTACATCCCCCATCTCTGGTTTTGTAATAGGTTTCTACTTCTGTGATTCACTGTAGGTACTGAAACCACCCTGCACACATGAAAATGTGGTCTTATTGTTCAGTGCGAACATCCCAGAAAACTTTAGTGCTTTTCCTTACTTAGAACCATACTAGTAAATTGACTGCCCCTATAGAAAAATTTAGTTAGGATCTGACATTTCTCACAAGCAGCACACACACACACACAAAAAAAAAAAAAAATAAAAATCAAAGTTTTCTCTTTGGAGATTAACAGCAGAATCCAGAGAAGTGTGATGATCTGTCCTTTTCTTCAGTGGGTTTGATTGTCTCCAAAGATACAGCCTTTGTTAAAAATGAAAACCTAAGATGTGCTTAAGAGAATGGCAGAAATTTAAATTGTCTTCAGCTCTTTCAAGAAGTGTATCAAGATTTTTAGTCTTTGGAGATTATGCAGAAATGCCACTTTTCTGTCCTAAATATCCTAAAAATCAAATTGCAAATAGCATTCATCAAGAGAAGAGCATGAGAACTTAAATACTTTAAGAGGAACTTTGGATATTTCTTTCAACATCTACCCATGTTTTTATTTTGACATTTTAGGAGCTGTTTCATAACTCACATGCTCCTTCTAGTTAGCTCCCAGAAATGGAACAAACACAGCAGGTCTAGTTATTAGAGTAGTCTGTTATTTGTCAGACTCTGAAGTCGATGAGATATTAAGTTTTTATGCTAAATATGATTATCTACAATGGATTGAAATTATTCAGCTAATCAAGAAACCTTCTGATGATGTTAATGAAAAAAAATTACGGTAACCTCTGGCAGGCAACTGACAGAGAAAATTGCTCGGCACACGGTTTTATATGCTTCCTACCCTGAAGCAAGACCTATTGTACAGTATTAAATATTTGTATATTTAAGTGGTTGCTGTTGTCTGGAAAAGTAAAGAAAATTCAAACTACAGTAGAAAAATTGTCTATTGGAGACCACGAAGACAGAGAGAAAATGAGCTTCATATTATGGAAAGGATGGGTGACATGAGGAATTATTTAGCTTATATATCCATATAATCTTCCCTGTAGGAGGAGGAAATCGAAGCATCCGTTTCTCAGACATTTTTACAGATACCTGGAGACACTAACTGATCGCACAATGGTCTCCTTAGTTTGGTACAGAGGAGGGCGAGTCAGCTCCAGCAGAGCTTCATGCTGAGAGACTCACACCCTTTTACTTCTCACGCTGGGGTTTTGGAAGGCACCTTGTGTGTTTCTGCATGACATCATGCTACCCAACCTAAAAACGTTGTTTCCATAGAACACCCAATTTCTTCCTGTTTAGTCTCCCCTCATCCCCATCCCAAACTTGTGGCAGGCTTTTACAATGAACCAATGGAACAAGTACCAGCTAGGTGAACTGCTGATTACACTTGAAACAGGCTCTCCCTTTCCTTCCCGGGTTCATTCTGCCAAGTCCTAGACAACCCTGGCAGATGGTAAAGGGCAAACCATCTCACAGGCCAGCGTCCCTCTTATGAAAATGTGCTCACAGTGAGCTTAACAGCGCGTCTGGCACTGGGACTGCTGTTTGGAGTGCAGCTGCACCAAACTGAGGGGTACTTTTTTTTTTTTTTTGCTAACCTCAAATAATCGTCTGGATAACTAGCCTCCTCCTCTTCAGCATGCAGGACTGTCTATAAATAAACAAACTCATTCCTGGCTAAAGTTGCAAGCAAGCCATGCTAAGAAGTGCTTGAGAAAAACGGCACAGGCAAGACCAAGGGCACTAAAGCCTACAACTCTGTTATAAATGGGTGTATCTACCTGTCTTGGTTCCAGCTGATCTCTCCAAAAATGAAGGTGTAAGTAGTGAAGATTGAGTTACCAACAGAAGAGATCCAAGTAAGAAAGAAGGTTAATGACACCAGATAGCAGGATCAGGCCTGAAAAAGTAGCTGTCAGCTGCAGGAGTGAAGGAGCTACAGAGAGAACACGCTTTTGCTTTAATACCCCCTACATACAGTATGAACAGTCTATGCGTATTTAAGACTGGTGTTCTGCTTACACTTAGAAGGATAATTAGATAAATAATGTGCTCTTTTACAGTATAGAAAAACTGTTAACATTCACAAATTTTAAGTGAATGGGTATGGAAAAGAAATGATCAAAAACCTTACTTGCATCACATCAGAAGACTTACTGGATTTTCAGAAACTAGAAATTATTTTTATTAAGTCTCAGGACTTAGACTAATTAATGTCCAGTTAAAGAAAAAACAAGAGCATGTACAGCTTAGCCTACAACTCTCACAATTTCTCTATTAATGAGATTTTTTTGTAAGTTACAAATTAAAGAGGGTTAAAAATAAATGCAGTTTAAAAATATCCACATTGCTATCTTCTGAGTCATAACTATATTTAACAGGATGGACCAAAGACCTGTGATTTGTTAACCCTGTTACTATCAGATCCAGCTGGGGAGTGTCCAGGTATTCCCTTTAAAGTGGTAGAAGAGAAACAAAAACAAAAGCTTATAAAGAGAGATGGGGTCTTGCATCTGGCTCAAGATAGAGGAGCTGAGAGGATACCTCAAGCAGTGATACAGATAAGTCAATAAACATTTTATTTAGATGAATTCTAAGCTTCACATCAGAAGAACACACCAAACCCCACTTGAAAGAACACTGAATATGACCAAGAGCCCTTCTCAGACTGGGGAGTTAGGCTACGTGTCTTATATCCAAGCAAGGAAGATTGATATCCTAGGAATTCACAAACTTTCCTCAAAACAGTGAAGGCCCCACAACAGAAAAGCTTTGCACTAAACCAATGCATCAACTGCAGCAACTTGATTTTAAACCAGCCATGTAATTTTCATGCAAAATAACAGAAACAGAACGAACAATGATCATCTTTTTCAAAAGTAAGAATGAGATTAGAATCTGTACAGCTGATGAAAATTCTAACAACATTATATTACCTAGTGTATATATCAGACTAATAGATAAAAAGTAGAAAAGTTATAACAGTAAAGAAAATATCACTATTATCACCAATATTTTTCATTAAATAAAATTGTAACATTTAAGCATGCAATAAGATGAAAAGAATATTTTGAAAGTTTTAAAAAAGGAAATACTTAGTACCCTCATCACCCCATTACAAAACCTGCATTTTGATGGATTCACACCCTATAATTTACATGCTTGACAATGGCATTACATACCCAATATTATGGGAAACTACATTCTTAAGGAAGAGAAACTATTAACAGAATAGTTGATAATACAATCGCAGAACCCCAGAATGGCTGAGGTTGGAAGGGACATCTGGAGGTCATCTGTTCCAATCTCCTGCTCATGCAGGACCACCTAGAGCCAGCGCACGTTTATTTGTGTGTTTGAAGAAAATCAACATAAACTTTTCAAAGAGATGACACTTAATTGTGATCAAAAAAGTAAGGATGCTGTAAGACACTCTTAGGCATAATATGAATTCATATGAGTAGTTCTAACTTATTTTTAAGGAGAAAAAAGAAGCAAGGCTATGCTATAACTCTTTGATCTTTCAAGAACTCTAATTGGTTAATGAGTCATGACTTTCCTTTCCATGAAATCATATCAGCTATCTTGAATCACAAAGTGTTTTTTTAGTCCTCCTAACACTTTCACAACAAACCAATCTTAAGCTTATGTAATTTCCTGGTAGCATAGCGTATCTGTCTCCACATACTAACAGTAATGCAATTATTTATCACTTTCTAAATTTAAAATAAAGTTCTGTGGAAAGAAAAATAGCCTATTAAAAAAGAAATAATTTCAAAGTCTTCAATGTCTATGCTCCTTTTTGATTTAACAGATATCTGTTAAGATGGCATTTCCTTTTCAGACATTCAAGTCATCATACACAACCTCATTACTAAAGTACTGCTAGAACTTACATTTTATATTTAGTCGTTGTGTAATGTATTTTCTTTCAGTGCCTCTGTCCGTATGATTATTCTTATTAGTTACTGTCCTTATCATATATTGTCCACAGTTCATATTAGAGTATAATGTCATATGCTAAACATTCTAATTCTCAGCAACTTAATCTCACAGGAGATACTTAAAAAAAGTCAAGCAAACTACTGCAATAGAAGATTCACATCCCAAAACCCTCTGTTTCCAAATACCACTTTTACCTATAAAATGAGTGAGCATTATCTACTAATTCTGTACAACTCACTGCTAGATGTCCATCCTGAGCAAGAGCAGTAATTTAATGCTGCAGTTGCACATGCTGTACTTCAAAATGTACCCACCACAGCAGGTCCTCTGTACAAGAACTGGGCTGGAATGGCGCTTCTTGCTGCAAGTCTTGGCAATCAGTTCCTGTTATTGTATGCACTCCTGGTGAACACTATTATAATTTTGTTTAGTTCCATAGATTAATTTTCACTGGCATTTAACGTTAAGAAAAAGACCTTCAAGATCATCAAGTCCAACCTAGCACCACCACCATGTCCACAATAAACCATGTTCTCAAGTGCCATATCCATATACTTTTCTACACTTCCAGGGATAGGGACTTCACCACATCCCCAGGCAATCCGTTTCAATGCTTTACAAACTTTTCAGTGAAAAAAAAAATCCTAACATCTAATCTAAGCAGAACTCTCAGCAGAGATCACAAAGAAAACTGAGTAAATGAGTTTATCAAGGACTTCAACATTAACATTGTCAATATAGGTGTATCAATAATTAGTAGTCTAATCCCTAAAATAAAAGATACATTAATTTCCCGACAAAAATTAGAAGCACAATGCCATATTAGGAACCATCAATAAGTTATTCAAAGCCTAAAATATCATGCCCAATCCCAGAGTATTTTTAGGATTTTTTTTTTTTAAATAGAATTTTGAGATACTGCAACTAGTCACACTTACTAAATCCAAAAATAGCATGATCTCTTGCATGTGGTTCTGTTAATATACCAATATCTGTACATCTTGTTTCTATAGATTACAGTTTGTTTTTCAAGTTGAAGTTCATTAAATCATTCCAAGTTTTGAAATGAGTTTGTGGCATGACAAATATTCGCTTGAGACAGGCAAGACTGCAATCACCAAACTCCGTACACTTACGACTGAACTCAAATTGATACCCAGACCTCTAAGTGAAAAACCCAGAACATGGACTATACTGTCCATTTAAAATCAAAGAAGTACTTTAAAATTTTTGTCAATTTATCTCCATAAACAAAAAAATACTTCATAGCATGATGATAAAAAACTGCAAAGAGCTAACCACACAGAAATGCTAGAGGCCAAAAATCTTTCAGAACCAAATAAAAATAAATGAAAATTAGGGTAATGAAAAAAACACCAGGCAGTTTCACTGTGAGACAGTCCATGAACTATTTTTAGATATAAAACCTAAAATCTCAGAGGCAAGGTGGGGGAAGGGTATGATATCTCTATGACATGTTTAAACAAAAAGGCCCAGTACAAACACAGATATATCAGCACAAATATCTTTTTGTAGATGCAACTTTAGTTAAGAGGAGAAATGTCTGACAGCATAGCTAAAGCAAACTTGATTACACAGCGTTAAATCACAAAAGCCAGAAAAAGAAAGATCTGATTTATTACAGGGTTGTTTGTTGTTTTGGTTTTATTTTTCCAGTCTGCTGATAAATTACTTTTGAAGCATGTGGCACCATTGCTTCAGCTAGAAAAATTATATGCATTTTATAAAGACACTTGAATCCTCTCAGCTCAATCAGCAAAACTGATAAATGATCTTTCAGTCTCGCTGTACAACATAATGGGGCTACAGCCTATCCTCAGCTGTGCACATTATGCCCAGCACATACTACTGAATTCTGGGTGGTTGCATATAGCATGGCTGTAGATATCCATAGCTATTCTGGTTTTCCAAAAAACTTCATCTGTACTGATTTTGCAACTGCACTTTTGTTCTGAAACTATCAAACACAGATCTTGTTAAAGACTTAGATCTGCATCCTCCTTGTACTCATTTTTGACAGACTTTTGCTTCAAAATAAAACGGCCAAGATAAACCAAGAAAACACTGCAAAGATTTTAAAAATCAGCATGTTTGGCAGGGAGTAAGAGGCGTGTAAACTTTTCTGAAAGTTCTCCACATTCTGGGATCACTTAAGGCTCCTTCAGTTAATGTACTGGTAGATTGAACAATCTTCTTCAGAATTTGTGCCCAAGTTTTTGAACAAGGGTCACTGAGAAGCATTTAGGTAAATATCTCCTGCCGAATCTAGAAATCTAATAACACAATAACTTTGTCTTGCAATTGCAGTATCTATGAAAATCTATGTTTTACATTTTGCTATCTTAAACAAGAAAACTGAAAAACAGTTTTGGCATCCATGTCAGATGAAAATAGAAAGGAATTCCCTACAGGAATATATAGCAAAAGTGAAATTGCAGATGCCGTTGTTTTAATCGGAACACTGGGATTGTTTTCCACAGGGCAGGTTAAACCATTACAAACTGAAGGAGCAGTTTCAGGGTTTGTTTTAGCTAAAGGCAGTGCTGCCAGGGTTGGGGACAGCCTATCTTGCTCCTTCCCCACTGTGACTGCTGAGATGACACAGCCAAAGGGATCAGCTGCCAGCCTCGCTGAACAGAGGCTGATGCTGATGTGGAGGAAGTGAGATGAGGCTGAGGGATGGAGATGGGTGCTGTGAAAGCAAGCTCCTAATTTTGTTCTCTTCCAAATCATATTTTTGGCTTTGTTTATTTGGATTTGTTTATTGCCTGCCATGAGGCACATGGGATTCCACATGAACACTGCTGGTCTCCTGCACAATCTTATTGTGGAACAGTGCCCTTAAAGTACACACTTCACAAAAGCCTCTTCCCTTTATTTGCAAGTGCTTTACAGCAAGAACAGCATCACTAGGAAAAAAAAAAAAAAAGGAAAAGAAAGAGTGCTTCATCCAACAGTCTTTTACCATTTAACTGGTATCACACTGCCCCACTTAGTGCTCCACTGTCAGGGGACCACACTAGAGATCAAAGAATTCTAATTTGTTACAGTCAATGGCTTAATTAAAAAATATTTTCTACCTCTCTGTTCCCTCATAATGTGCTTTTAATGTAAATGCTATACATTTTTAAATGTACTCTTCCCTTCTGCCTCCTCTGTCTTTACCTTTGCTTTCCCAATTCTTTCTGCATAGTAAATTACATGTTAAATCGTAGAATGATTCAAACTCAATATGGACATTAAAATCCATTAAAATTGCCATATTTCTTGTAAATTTTCAGGTAAAAACAAGCCCAAAAATGCAGAAAGACATTCACAGGTTATTATTCTTTAAAAGAGGCGTTGGTCTGTCATTTTACATGGTAAGAAGCCCCATTTTTCTCCTCAGCTATGAAATTAAATAATTGGTATTTATGAGATAGATACAATATCAGTTTGTTCTTTCAACAGTAATCACTATATTTTCCTTCTTTTGTATTTCTAAAATAGAGTAAGTGTGGAAGTTTCTGGAAATAAACACAAAATACACTATTTCAGGATAAAAGAAAGATTGAATCACTACAGCTTCTGATCCACTACTTAAAAGACCTGAAGAAACATCACAATTTGTACTACATTCAGGCTCCCACTCTCAGAAATCAAATTCCAAAGGCAAGGCCTTTTTCTTGAAAATACCCTGCAACCAAAATACCAGACATTTCAGTCTTAGCATTGTTGGCTCCAACTGCTCAAATGACCTCAAATAAATACATGATATAGTAAAGGAGAGGTGTTTTCTTGCATAGCCATCTAATATTTTAACAGACCAAAGGCTAGCAGGACTTTGTGTGAGCACAGATAAAAGCTGGTTTGAATAACTGCTGCCTCAAAACTGGCATAATACCTCATTGCCATTTTCAGTCACGCTTTAAAAGCCTTCAATGAATTTTTTTGGAAACCAGTGATTATCTGGTTTCCACCTGTCTATTCTATACCATCTTTAAGAAATAGGTATAAAACTTATCTAAAATATTTCTTAAAATAATTTTCAAGAAGGCTCTTGAAACTAACTCTTCTGCTCAAAACAAAAGTCATGTACAAAAATAATAAAAAAATCATGCCCATGAGGACCTTCATGGAGAGCTGAAGTTTATGAAAGGGACTCAGTATTTTTTCAGTTTGGTGAAAAGAGTGGTCTCAGCAGATACAGCCAGAGAACAGACAGCAAAGTAAATGGTTGCAAAATCACAGAATTAGGTGGCTTTTGGAAAGCAAATTGCTGACTATGAAAAGGCTTCTCACTTGATGCCAGCTGTGCTCTAGGAAAATGGAATTCCTTCCACATTTATTTTGTGATTAAAAAGGTTAGCACTAAAACCAAAAATCCTCACATAGATATTATCCATCACCAATTTCTGTTATTAGCAGAAGGGATCCTCCCACCTGGAATTTGCTGAGGCAAGTGAGAATAGTATTTCTTCCTCCAGTAACTAGACATCTCAAGAAGGTGAAACACTTTCTCTGAAATATGGCCCAAGCCACAGCTCTTCTGGCAGCAGTGAGTAACAACTTTGCTGTGGAGGTCGTAGCCCAAATACAGTCAAAATCCAAGCTCTTTTGTAGTATCTTACAATGAAAGGGGAAGAATTCCTAAAAGAGTCGTGAGAGTAATCCCAACTGCTGTAAATCAGATCATTTAACAGTCAGCTATGATAATCTCCTCAGTAAATGAATATGGTTTGTCAAGCCAAACAAACTACAAAATAAGAAAGCTGTGACTGTGCCATGAAGATTTGCTAATCATGAACATCCATTTCAAAAACATTCTGAAACTCAGCCGAAACCAGCTTATTATCTCCTTTATTGGTGCTTTCAGAAGAGGAAAAAGATGGCCCACCAGCAACCCAGAAAAGTGAGAATAAGGAATAACTGGTCTGATGCATCTTTAGAGAAAGACAGAGAAATTAATTCATCATAGAACTATTTACTCTAAGGTGAGTGAAGAACAAAGTTCAGCCTAAAAGGCCTCATGTCCATTCAGTACTGAATACTGCTGGCAGGTCTAAAGGTATGCTACCAGCACAAAGTCCAGTTCTCCTTTGCCTGCAAACTGTGCCACAATGGAATACACTGCATGGGCAGTACATGTTAAATTCTGGAGAAGAAATATGACTGTATAAGGTATTTGTTGAGATAAAACTAAACCGTTATATAGTTACTATTAGTCCATGTTTCTGTGGTGTGATTATGACTATATAATTAGACTGTCTGCCTAACAGTACTTTACTATGAGTTTCTTTATGATTCAAAAGCTCAGTTACTTTTCTTTCCTCAGGAATAGCTTCTGCTAAAATCCACAGAGAACTTCAATAAGCAATTCACAATTTTAATCAGGAAAGTGTAACTGGCATTACATTAATATTTTACAGACATTTACATAAAGCATAAGAAAAACTATCCATCTGCTATCACAAGACAAAATATATACAGAACTACATCACACAAAGTGATAAAGACCTACAGCTGAAGTCCAACATAAATAAACGTAATCAATTTCCCAAGCTGACAGTGCATTGTAAATTATTTACAACATATAAATAGGTGTAACACTACTCCAGGTCCATTGAAAAAAACCAAAATGGCATCACAGAAGAAAAATGGCACAGCATAGCTTTCTATTACCCACACTACAACTGAATGAATGAAATGCAAGAGGAGATGTGCCAAGTTACTTGATACTTGCTAGTCAGCTTAATCAGATACTCTCAATTTCCTGCAGGATGGATAACAAACACTGTCCTGCTGCTTACTGCACACCACGTCTACTCAAATATTTTCTGAGACAGAATGATCCCTAAAGCCATCTAATAACACAAGGGGTCTTGAACCACACAACCTGACATAATGTAAGAGAAGTAGGTTTAAATAAAAATAATTAATTAAAAGATATTGTACATGTGTAACCGAGACAGTAAATTATAAGGTTATGATGACAGATACCCAAGTTTCTGACTATCCTTTATTGCAACCCTACCATGTAAAAGCCCCAAACCTGATTTTGTGCTCCTGACTGCCATCTGCCCTTATTTTAGGAAACCATCCTAAAACTTCAGAAGAGTTTAAAAAGTAAAACACTTTAAATTTTTTGTTTGAAAACATTTTTTCTGAAGTGTTATCTCAATATCAGAAAGCCATTTTATATTCAACAAACTGAAATAATTAAGAATAGAATTCATCTTTTAATGACATGCATTTCTGTGAACAAAGGTTAATAAAGAATGAGCAAGCTTATTGCCACGAAGAACAAGGATTTAACAGAAATTCTGCAATGCTTGATGATATTGAAAAAAATTTAACTCATTTATTATTCAGGAAGATATATGTATGAGGTAGCACTTACTTGCACAGCAAGCTGAATGAAAATCTTATCTTGTACCTTATTATCATCAATAACATGATATTTATTTTCTGCCTAACTATATTCATTTTTCTGCCTAACTTTATTCATGTATTAGCACTGATATGCATTTTATTAATCATCATCTCAGTTGCTTCATCCAGCTAAATTTTTCGTCCATTAGAGATGCATATTTTTAGGGGGAAGCTAGAAAGATCTCTCTTCAGTTTTTTTTCTTTAATGAGGATATGCAGAAGAAAATAACAGGGACGATGAGGAATGTGGGAATCAAGAGACCATGAAAACCAAATGACCTCCCTTCCAGGTTTACCCCTCCCTGAAATTCTTTAGCCCCTGCCCAGGTTACACTGACAATGAGGAAAAACTAGCTGGTTTTCCCTCCCTTAAAAAAGCTGATGAGACAAAATATAGGAAAAACTATATAGTGCAAAAAAAAAAAAAAAAACAAAAAAAAAACAAAAAACCCCCAAACTAACCAAACAAAACAAAACCAAACCAACCAAACAACCAACCAAAAACCAAATTAACAACAACAACAAAACAAACAAAAATCCCACCCCAAAAACAAAAAGGTAACACAAAACAACCACGGTGACTTTCCTTGCAAATAGTGTGGGCTTTGTTAGGTCACAGCTATCAGCCATGGTGTGAATTCCCCATTTTCATTGCCTTGACTAATAAACTCTTTTCAGGAGGAGAAAAAACAGACACTAGTATTCAGGCCTACTAAATAAAGCCAAGAAAATGGTTTTTTTAACCTCAACATGACCTCTCAGATCAATTCTAAAACCACTCAGAAATTCTTAGAAATCAATATTTTGAATCAAGAATTTTACCTCAAAGCAATATGAATTTGAAATAATTAACCCTTTTGCAATTTCTAGTTTCTCTCTTCTCCATTTTTGGCACTGATTTTCTTACTGTTTCAAAATCAAGTCAGTGCATGAGATGCATTTCTTAGCACTACTTAGTTTCTTATTCCCAAAGGAAAATTACTCCACAGTTTTTGTTATTGCCTTGATTTTCTACCCTTCTATTATCTCATGTTTTCCTCAAATTCCCATAAATTGGAAAAAAAATAAACAAACTTTGTAAAAAAGGGGGAAAAATTATTTTTTTAAGGAAAGTTTTCTCACTAAAAATCTCTCAAAATATTTTTAGTAAAGATATTTATGGGTGGTACCTACTATCTTCTGTTCCTCTTCTAAAGACAATCTGGATAATACTGGAAAGGTCCTAACAAAAGAAGAGCACTCTTTGTGTCAAGTAAATTTGTCTACTGAATTTTCCTTCAATAGCTAGCGTCTTGTGTATTTTAAAAAAAGATAGTGATTAGTTTAACTTTGTAGAATTACACAAATATAAAACTTTGCACTTACAGTTTCTAATACATCAGAAAAGTTTAGAGAACCTAAGTACTGTAAATTGCTAGATAAACTCTTTCTGTAGCCATGCTCCTCTCACAAAGATCACTTTGTTTTGTGTCTGGGGGCATCCAGCTCTTTTCTTCCTTCCCTCTGTCTTCATGCTACTCATAGTCCCTCTGTGCTATGCCCAGGACCCAGGCAAAGGGGAAGTCCAAGGACCAGGTGTGGTTTTTTTTACTAGGCAAGCTGGAGCCAGACCTCTTGCAACAGAAAATACCCAACCTGAAGACATGGGAATAAATACAGTTGCTTCCCTCGTCACCACAGGAACATGCTGTACAGAAACCACAGTCCCATGACTCAGAGCACATCTCAACCAAGAAGCTCTGAGATGATCCTCTCTCTCCACTGAGCACAGGGAACTTGAAACTACATTCCTAACTGCTTCTTGACATTTCCTTGTCCCTATGCAAATTTAAATCCATCTAATCCAATTGTGCCTTACTCTCTTTCACTGTCCTTCTGATTTTTCATGCAGTCTCTGCTTTTTATCCCACCCTGTGCCAGAACAGGATTTTGTCTACTTTCTCCTCTACACTGAGTGCCCACTATTTTGTTGCTGCTCAAAGGTAAAATGTGAATATAAGGAAAACATATAAAAAATAGTATTAAAGGAAATGGTTATAGCCTCTCTTTTTAATCTTGCCAGCAATAGTGAGAGAGAGGACAGACAACTTCACTGAGAGAGATTAGTATAATACTTCCTGTCATACCATGAAAGTTATTTGTTTCAATTTGTTTTATAAATATTAATGTATTAACAGTAGAATTTTCAGTATTAGAATCATGATTTGAGAAACTTCTATTCTGTTAGCTTACTACCTACGTACTCCCAGATTCCAGAAGGAAAGCACACCAAAATAAAAATGCTTCCCACAGAAAGAAACCTGAAAAAAAGTCTAAAACCAGCCATATTGCTTTCTATGGCATTCTTTGGATACATGTTCAGTGATTCAGTTAATTAGTAGCATTGAGTCCGAGCTCTGTCTTCAAAAAGCTAAGCATGAAAGTAGTATCTTACCTTGTATCTCTAATGAGAGGTGCACTTCCCAGTTTAAAA
The DNA here is from genome assembly GCA_013400275.1 of Rhadina sibilatrix. NCBI lineage: Eukaryota > Metazoa > Chordata > Aves > Passeriformes > Phylloscopidae > Rhadina > Rhadina sibilatrix. The sequence goes on along the minus strand of VWYO01017643.1, from coordinate 164,038 downwards.
CAGATTTTTTCCCCACCACAAGATGTTTGCCTTAAAGAAAAGCTTTCTGCCAGATCAAACCCTGTAAAAATGAACACAATATGATACAATTTAATGGAATTTAAAAACCATAAGTAAATAATCATTTTTAGTGTACTTGAATACAATCATATGAGCATTTCTAGAATACAGACTGACAAGTTATTTCGAAAAGCAGAACTTGAAGTTACAAAAACTTTTAATATTCATTTCATTAAAATTGTTCATGCAAAATTCACTTGGTAGATGACTTTAAAACCTGAAAAATTAAGTTGTTAGTTCCTTTTATCGTCTTAATTGATAAGAAGGCAGAATGATTGGAAAAAACCCCATGGAAATTAACGTGGCTGCCAAACTTGAACCAATGCTTCCAAGGAAAAACATGTTCTGATTTTAATATCACCTTCCTGAGAGCAGCAGCAGATTTTCATGCCTGGGGATGGCATTCTGTCCTAACCTTTCAATTTTAAAGCCAGCTTCATTCAGACTATGATTACATCCAGTAATCATTACCAGCTAATTAATATTAGCTTGGTCATTTACCTGATACACCACGACTGTCTCTGTTGATTTGTTTGAGATGATGGGCAACTGTTTTCATTAAAGGACACACAGCACCTTCAAGAGAACACAGTTTATTATCTATCATAAAATGGTACCAAACTAACAGGAATTGAATAAACTATCATGGCAGTTATGGTAATATTGACAGGAACATTTCTTTTTGTTTCTTTAGGATATGAAAAACAACAATAAAACAAATTACAAAATCTAAACAAGACCAGATTTTATACTAGTCTTCCAATAATATAAGCAGATGGAATCTGTATCACATTTTAATTTAGCTGCCTGTGGTTAAAGTTCATATAAACCATATAGCCAGAAGAAAACCGTTAAATTCTTACCATGTTGTTTCCATTTACAACACTATAAAGCAATAATATCTGTTCCAAGTTATTTTTGTATTTCTCACTGTATTACTAGAAAATATTTTTCCCCATTCATGAATATGAAACAATATTATATTTTGGGAAAAAAGCTTGAAAATTAAGTAGGGGAGTAAGTCTGAACCAAAGTATTTTGGTAAGCAAACAGAACATTCTAAAATTTGGAACATGGTAAACTTAGGTTAAATCTAGATGAACCCTCAGACACTGCATTATTAGTATGCAAAATAATTATTATTACTTCTTACTTGCAGTAAGTCCTTTATGATCTTTTTAAATAGATATATTATGCCCACAGGAGATACAGGGGTCACTTTTGTACAGGGGTCAAAAATAAGGCTCATTATTTAACAAGGTTTGCAAATAGCCCTGCTAAATTCTAAAAAACTAGCAAATCAAAGATGACAAGTTATGATATTTGGCCTGTCAACTTATCAAGCACAGAGCTTTGTGAGTTGATGCAACTAAAAGATTTCCAAGGTGTATCTGAATAGTGAAGATCAAGGTGCTTTCTGAAGCATTAGTTCAATGAAAAATATAAGTAATGTTCTACCACTAACCTGGAAATCATCTATATTTAATTTTTTTGTAAGAGCAAGCAGACCAAATATTGGTATTAAAAATAGCTATATTTGTAATCTTAAGGCATATGAAATCTGTCATTCATTCTGTAGTTATGTAGAAAGCATATTATCCTTTAAAACTCTTAAACACTATTAAAAATATTTCAGTATTTGATCTGAATTAAGGATGGCTAATTGGAAATAACTAGTAAAAATGAAACTATACCATATATAATTCAGACATAAAGACACCTCCTGATAATATGGTTAATGAAAGCTATGTTAACTCTTTAAAGAACAGACCAGGTGAAACACTTTTTTTTTTTTTTAAGATTCATTAAATTCCATGTCCTTCATGTGTAAAATTATAGTTACAACTAACAACTGACTACTACAAGTAATATCATGGATAAATTAGTTTACTTCTAAGGCTCTAAGAGAATATTTTTTTCTTTCCCTTATATAGCTCCATAAATACATGGATATGCGTGTTTTTCCCTGTGCAGATAGAGTTTCATGATAAATTAGACGAAATATATGCATGAAAAACTCTGTAAATTCCCTTTCCCTAGAAAAGATGCCAAACTGTAAAGAATATTCATGCTGAAAGCTCTGAAGTGAAATCTTTCATCATTCTTGGTTAGCAGGAAGTTTTATACAGTGAGAAAAGCATTTGCTGGAATTACACAGTAACATAGCAATTTCAATACACCAGTTGATATATACACACACAGCATGGGACAGAAACAGGCTCACCTTAGATACCCTTTGGTTTACAAACCTCAACCTTCAATCAAATACAGATTATTAAACTATGGAATTCTATGTACAGCCACCCTAAAACAATGAATGTTGTTAGGGTACATTTACAAAACTATAGCTCTAAGAAATAAGCTGGGGTAAAGGAAGCCATTTATGGCTGATGTCACAAAAAATGTCAGACATACATAGACAGATGTTTTTCTTAAATCTATATCTTTCCTAAGGGCTCTTTTTTCAAAAAATATTCAATAATATTCAATAAATTTCAAGGCAGATTCTCTTTTTGGCTAAATTTTTAACAGTACTTATAAGAGAAGACAGAGCACTTATTGCTGATTTCACCCAAAACTGACGTAAGCTTTAGAGAACCTGAGATACAAGTGTGGTAGGTTTTTTGTTTTTTGGTGGTTTTTTTTTTTTTTTTTTTTTTTTTTTTTTTTTTTTTTTTTTTTTTTTTTTTTTTTTTTGTTTTGTTTTGTTTTGGTTTGGTTTGGTTTTTTTTAGCATTAACTTACATGGGTGTTAAGAAGTGAAAGACTAGAAAGTTTGAATCTATTCCCCACAGCCACTTTCTTCCAAGTCCAAATAAAGACTCAACCTTAATTTTTGTGTTTTCCAGATGATAGCAATGATTCCTCACATGCCACAGACTGGCCTGTGAACCTATTTTTATCAGTGGCATAACAATCACAGCACAGACAGGCCATTTTAGTGTTAGTTATTTGTTTGTATACCATGTCCCCAGAAGAACTGAAAGAGTTATGGTGAATCTTCAATTATATGCTGCTGATGCAGTCCTTTAGTTCAGTGCTACTCCTTTTACCAGAGAGCTAAGGGAAAACTCTCAAATAACAAGACCAAACCCTCTCCATACCAAGACTGACAACTTTCATTACTATAAAGTGATGAAAACTCTTTCTGCAGTTACAGCTTGTATAGATAACCTCTTCCACAATTTTTAGTACTGCTAACAGATCCTTAAATTTTCTTTAGCCTGAGACAAAATAGGCAATTTTCCCATTTAACATGTGGGCAGCTGAATGACAAGGTCTACATGAAGATATTCAACAAAGAAAATAAACAAGACAAACCCTTATTGCTAATCCAGTGGGAAATCATGGACCTACTTGGCCTGTAAAAATACATTACTATAAAATTCATGAAATAGTAAGAAGAACAAGCTTACATTAGATTGCTCTGCACATGATAAAACTGCATCTGTGTAGACTGAATTAAAAAATTCGTATTAAACCAGTGATATCAATGGTCAAGGTAACTTATCCTTAAATTAATGAGTTTACCTACCCATACAAAAATTTGGCCTGAATCTATATAAATCAATGAATTCTACCTATAAGCTTGTTAATATAATATCAATCCAATAATCTTGGAAATATTAATTTATGCAGACCAAGCAGGTACATCACAGATCATTGTCTTCTCTCTTACCACTAAGATCAGTAAGATTTTTTTGTTTGTTCTCTAATGTCATTATGAAAAAAAAAAAAAGGCATTGCCTCTAGACATATCTGTTGCAACATGCAATGATGCCTTCTAAATTCCTGGAATGATCAGGACACCTGTTGAAGTACACTGCAACTTCCATCTAGGCACCATGCTCAGCTTTCCATTCCATGCAAACAGGGGCAGAAGGACTGTGTTGTGTGCTCCAGTCTCCCTCTTACAGATATCTCTTGTGCACACTTCCTGAGTGGGAACTGTAACTTACAATGGGCAGTCTTGTCTTCTCCAGATTACTGTAACCTGTAGTGGCTAGATTCCCTTCACAAGTACCCATGTGCTGCTTTATGATTAAACTTCATGTTCAGGTGAAGTTGTTTTTAGCTGCTATCTGCCACCGCTGACATGCACGTTGCAAAGGCACTGAAGCTTCCATCACTAACCAGACCAATGAATGTGGCCAAACAGCAAGGCCCAACCTAATGTATGACCACATCCTGTGTTGACTCAAGCTTCAGACAGAAACCCATATTACCCAAGATTTTTCTCATACTCTTACTGGATCAGGTTTCGTAAACACACAGACATAGGCAGCCTCTTCAGAGCTAGCCACACACTTGCAAATATCAGCAATGATATCCAGTGAGTCCACCTCAAATGTACTTGTACTGAAGATAAGCAGATCCAGCTGGCTTGCTTTCAAAGAAGGTCAAGAATTCAGCTCTCTTACATATCTGTAGCCTTAAGTATACAGGCACCAGGAAATAAGATGTGATTTTTTTGGTATTCCTTTTTTTGTAAAATAATAAATTTTGTATTTGTTATTTTACTTTATCAAGATTATATTACATTACAATGTATATGTTAATTAAGACAAGGGTGGGAAGAATAAAGGGAACACAATACAGTAAAGAAGTCAACTTCAAGTCTGGTTACTATTTAGATAGTTATGAAGTAATGCAACAGCATTGGCAGGCAAAAATAAGAAATCCAAGCAACGGAGTTCAAAAATTAAGATATTCATGCTGGACTGTTGAAGAACTATATTCTCCCATAAAGAAGAGTAAGTAGTGAAAAGCAGGACTTTGTATTATTTGAGACAACCAGCACCACTTCACCAAGGGCAAGACTTGCATGACTAACCCCGTGGCCTTGTACAATGGAGTGACTATATCAGTGGACAAGGGAAGAGCTATGGATGTCGTCTGGATTTCTGCCAGGCCTTTGACATGGTCCCCACAATATCTCCGAATTGTAGAGGTTGGGATTTGATGTGTGGACTGTTTGGAGGATGAAGAATTGATTGAACAGTTACATCCAGAGGAGAGTGGTCAATTCCTCAATGTCCAGGTGGAAATCAGTGACAAGTGGTATCCCATTTTGGACCAATGTTATTCAATTAATTAATGACATAGATAAAGGGATTGAGTGCACCCTCAGCACATTTGCAGATGGCACCAAGCTGAGTGGTGCAGTTGGCACACTTGAAGGAAAGGGTGTCATCCAGAGGGAGCTGGACAAGCTTGAGAATCGGGCTCATGGGAATCTTGTGAGGTTACAACAACCTCAGGAGGTGCTGGACCTGGGTCAGGGCAATGGTCAGTATCAAAATAGGCTGAGGGTTGAAGGAATTGAGAGCAGCCCTCAAGACAAGAAGGCTTTGAGAATACTGATGGATAAAAAGCTGGAGATCAGTTGACAGTGTGTGCTCACAGCCCAGAAAGCCAATCATATCCTGGACTACATCTAAAGAGGCATGGCCAGCAGATCAAGAGAGGTGATTCTGCCCATCAGCTCTCATGAGAACCACCCCCCACCTTGACTACTGCATCCAACTCCAGGGCCCCAGCACAAGAAAGACGTGGACCTGCTGGAACAGGTGCAAAAGAAGGTCACAAAAAGGGTCACAGTGCTGGGGTATCTCCCTTGAGAGTTAGGGTTTTCACCCTGGAGAAAAGAAGGCTCCAGGGAGACCTTACTCCAGCCTTCCAGGCAGTGGGCCTGTAAGAAAGATGCATATAGACCTTTTACCAGGACCTGTTGTGATGGGACAAGCAAGGGGAAATAGTTTTAAACAAAAGGTTAGATTTAGACTAAACTTTACAATAATGGTGGTCAAACACTGGAGCAGGTTGCCCAAAGAGGTGGTAGATGCCCCATCCCTGGAAACATTCAAGGCCAGGTTGGATGGGAACATCAGGAATATGAAATTCATTGCATGTGAAAATTACTGTATAGTCATTACATTGATTTGGAGAAGTATCTAACTATACTAAAACATTAAAACCAAAAAGCTGAACTGATTTGTATACTTGAAATCACTCACTGTATTTGGGTTAAAGTGCCTATCTAAAATGATGATCCATAGCCAATACTTTTCACAACACATTCCATGTCAAAAGACAAGGAAAATTCACCATGCCTGATAGTCCCAGGACTTTGTTTATACTACATTTTTCATGGATTAGCAAGTGACTTTGAAAAACAGTAATTTTGAAAGAAAGTAAAAAAAGAAGCAATGATCTGGAAATGAGACAGAATATTAATATTCTTAATATAAAGCATTCAGGATGATCATATTAGAACTTCACGTGCCACTACAGAAAGTACTCAAATCCCAAATATTTCCAATAATAATAAGTTGACAACATGAAGAAAATATGCTTGCAGTCAGATCAAAAATATGCCTGTGGAAAACTCCTGAACTCCCTCCCCTCAGATTTGTTATACTCCATCATGAGAAGCGAGTTCTTCCTTCTAACGAACACTAAGCTTACCAAAACATGAGAACTGAAAGAAATCCTCTCTGTGAATCTAATGCTTATTGGCACCCTCAGAGCCTAAGGACTGCTTCAAGAAGACACAGCATACTCTCTCAGCCTCTGACTCTTCAATACTGGTATTTATTTATTACAATATTGGCCCAGTGAATAAGTCACAAAGTATATTCAGCACGCCTGCTCAGAAAACTCTCCCCTACATATGCACACAAGTCAATCCTTCCCCTAACACATTTCTTTCTCTCACCATTCTCAAATTAACTCTATCTATCCTTTTAAATTATCTATCCTTTTCCATGTATTTGAAGCCAATTCTTTAGATTCAAGTAGATCAGGTGAGAAACTTCAAGATGTAAATATAATAATCTCAGATGCTACCAAAATGTGCTTTGCTGGAAAAGCTTCCATTTTAGCCCAGAGAAATCAATGCTATGCATATGTTGTTGAAGGAAAGAAACCAGAAAGATTGTCCAGGCAGATATTGAAGGACAGATGCTGATTTAAACAGAACTTTTACATGAGAGGGGAAAAAAGGCCGAAGAGAGAGTGACTGAATGCAAGATATGAAAAAAAACAAACCCCTTTAGATATTAACCTCTTCATGAAGAAAGTGTATTTCAAATTTGTAACAGATTCACCTGCATACAAATTATCAAACTGGAACAAGACAGCTTTGCAACACAGAGGACTCGGTTCTGCAGAACAGAGCAGATTAACAAAAGTTTGGCAGAAAGATCTGTACCACTTTTACTGCTGCTCCACTACTCAGTCCATTGTTTCCCAACTCCTGCTTTCTGGTCTACAACTTGTATTTCTTATTTGGATGGTAAGCATCCCTGAAAACTATTGTAGAATCTCTTTGCTGTTATCAACTGGAGTTTAACTCTGGGCTTAACTCACACACCTGCTGTTGGCAGAGTGCTCAAGCTGGCTGCTATCGACTTGTTATTCCTCACCATCTGCCTGTACCACCACAAACTGAAGAAACCTCTTTCAAGTACACACCCTCAGTTATTCACTGGAGAGACTCCTTTTCTTCCTAGCAGTTCAATTGGACCCATATTTGATCCATTTGTGACAATAAGGAAAACTGCAACTTCGCTGCTGGCTGCTTAGCTACAAACTTCTAACAGAATGTAATGCACAGTTCAGATACACTGTTTATTTGCAGTTCAGTCTATCTGCCACATTTTCTGTGGCTGGCCCAACTTTTACTAAGGCATCATTTCATCTGGAAAAAAATATATATATAAAAGAAAAGAGACAATGCTTCCTGGAATTTTGTTTTAACATTTTTCAATCTATATTGCTAAGGAACCTTCAGTACTCACACCATTTTAGCACTTTAAAAACTTCTCTTCTGCAACCCACCACCTAGAAATGACAGAATAAAACCTATTTTTCTTCTTTTAGACAGAATGATTTCACAGCTATGATGTAGGCTTGCTCTCTCAGAGGGGTTAAGGATAATTCATCAGCAGAGCACTTAGCCTCACAACCCTAAAAATATAAGGAGAAAAAGACTTTGACTTAAATTCTGGCTCTTCACAAAGCATTATTATTACCTCAGAGCCCACAGATTACACTGATTATTTATTCATTATTACTACTTATAGTTTCCAGGGGAAGTAAAAGGAACATTTTCCTAGTCATGGACTTACACATTTCTTGGGCCTGAGTTACAAATGAGTTCTTGAGATTCAAAGCTGTTGTGTGTGTGTAGTTTCTATTATCTTTCATAAGATTTCTGGAAAGGAACAACATTACTAGGAGCTAATTTTATTTTTGAGAAAAAATCCAACTCAATTTAAATAGCAATAAACATGCTCCCCTTGCTAATCATTATAGGAAAATTATAATAAGTACTTGCTGAGGCTGAGTAATTCTAAAAAACTGGTGATCCATACAAGAACACTCTTGCTCCACAAGAGCATATGATGTGTCTTTAAGACAGAATTTACCACATTCTGGAGAGTTAATGTAGACTTTAAGTGAAAAGACTAGACAACATTTGGAAAGTAAGAGAAAGAAGAAAACAGAGAAATATAAGAAAATTTGCAGAAGACAGGTAGCAGCTTTTAAGTTAATATCTTTCTATTCCTTTCCCCCATCTTCTTAGGAAAAAGGTTTCTTTTTCACTACGTGTGAAACATATGACCCAGTCTAGGGATTAAGTATAGGTGTGATTAACCTGATTAAGTCAATGTGATAACTGGTCTGCTCTAATAAAGCCACATGATTTTGTTCACAAAAGTTTTGAAAACTCTGGTTTATAATCTTGTTTTGTATGGTAGAAAAAGAAAAGTACAAAACAAAACTCTTGGGAACTACAATTACCTCCAAACATGAATCTTCCAAGCACAAGAAGCAGAAAGGCTGTTTTGGAACTGCTTCAAACTTAGTTCCTTACAGAAAAGAGATTTAAAACAACCTTGTATAATTTTATCTGTTCATATTGTTTCTTTTCCATGTGCTCTTCTTATTCACTAAAAAATTTTCAGTACTGAGATTTACACCTTTGGTCTGTGATGGGCAAGAAATGTGGAAGTACCTGTCTGGTCACTGACAGCCACAGAAGTAGAAACTGGAAGGAGGAAGACTGCCATACAAAGCCAAACTATGCAGGATCTGATGTACTTCATCTCCCCCTGGACACATGTGAACAAACAGCAACAAATCTGAAACAAAAAATAAGTATATTCAGAACAATCTCATCTAGTTCTTCTCACCTCGCCCTGTCAGAAAACTACGAACAAGTACTTCTTAACTGTGAAGAGGAAGTTGCTAGTCACATACAAGTGTATAATTTATCTGTTTAAGGAGCTATAAAAAAGATGTATGCCAGTTTGGAAACAGGTAATAAATATATTCCTTTTTAGTTCTTTATAAACAAACTCAGAAGTGACACCTTAGAAATACTAACTTGGAGATATTAATTGTAAAGGCACTGAATGTTTATTTCACTAGTAATTACTAATTTTCTTTGATATTTCTCCCCAAAATATTTTTCAATTTTCAGTATATTAGCTAGATTGTTTGGTGTCACAACACTTACAGTGAGGGCTGAAGTAGTCCTCAAATGGAACTAAGGCAACATGCAATTGTTTGAGTTTAACCACAAAAGAAACCAAAATGTGCTATTTTTCCACCTTGCAGCCGATACTGAATTTCCAGTTTAAATCCCACAAAAGTACAGGCTTCAACAACACAGACTGGTACTGTCATTAGAGGACAAAAGCTTCCTTCTAAGCCAACTGCGATGTATAAATACACATTATTTTAATGCAATACAGAAAAAGTCTAGTATTTTTCTGATCACATAATCTATAAGAAAAGCAAATACATACCTAAAATGCAATTTTTCTAATTATTTTCGCAAGGCACCTTATTCATCATCAAAGCTATTCTGTCATGTACTGACACCAACTACATCATGATTAACTTTTCTAGCCTTCCCACCGGCAGCAAAGCGAATACATGTTCAAATAAATTATCATTGAATTTCCTGCACCTGCTTTACAAGCAGGCATCGGGAATTCAGTGGAGCTGCCGCTCCGGAGGTCTGGTTTTCCGAAGGGCTCTGATCATCAATACCGCCACCCCCTCGCTGCCGCCGCACCTCCGGGTCCTCTCCCGCCGGCTGCTCCAGGAGGCTCCGCTCCCTCGCACAACCCGCGCACCGGAGCCTACGGGGCGCCCGTGGAGCGACCCGAGCCCTCGGCAGCACAGACTAACTCGGCAGTGCCGGCAGCTTCGTTCCCCTTGATCGAGCCGCCTTTGCCGGAGGGAGGGTTCAGCCCTGCGGGCGGGAAGGCAAGCGGGCAGCGCCCCCGCCCCGCTGCCGGAGCC
>VWYO01017643.1:47835-153625 GCA_013400275.1 Rhadina sibilatrix | reverse complement strand
CCGCCCGCCCGCCCGCGCCGCTGCTCACTCACCAGCGCGCTCCCACAGCTGCGCGCAGGCCAGCCGGCACGCGTGCTAATTGCAAGGTAGGTTTTTAAATGTAAATATATGCACAATCAGCATTGTGGCAACTCGCAACAGTTTAATCAGTTTTGTAAATTACTGCTCATTTATCAGGGCTGTTTTTATTTGCATATCTTCGCATATAGCTATAGTCACACACTAGGGTATACAATGTATTTACACAATCATGAGCAGAATACTATAGCACAGGCTGATTAAGTACGTTAAAAACTTACGGTATACGTCATGTTTATATAAGACATAGTTAATATAAGCAATGATAAACTTAAATGACAATTTTGGAAATCAAAACCAAAAACGCCTGAACAAAACCAGCACAAAACAAGCCAGGAATAGTGTTGTGTGTGTAAGCGTGCACGTGTAAGATGTTTAGATAATTGACTACAAATAATGAGTGTCTTACCTTTAGTTTTTTTTTTTATTGGTGTGTCCCCCAGAAGCACTGGAATGCCTGTACAGAGCTGCTGTAGTGCCGAGGAGTTGCTGGAGTGAGTCTCCAAAGAGTGGTAGAGGGGGATGCAGCTCTGTCCTTATTAGTCTCTCAGTGTGACCCTCCCACTCAGTGAGCACAGAATACTCTGCAAGAAAGAACAAACAGCCACCCAGACACACATTTTACATAATCATATGTGTACATCCCAAGTCAGGTAACAATGTAAGAAATGTTTGGGGTTTTTTTTTCTCCTTCCCCCTACCTCTCTAAAAAACACCCTCTTAACACTTCCATAAATTAGACAGCCATGGTATGAATGCATGAATGAAAGAGTATCTGGTTTCTAGCTGTGAAGAACCAATTATGTACATTACTACACTGGCAGAAACTAGCTTTTATCTTTTAAGTGTACTTTAATTTTATATACTTTTCTGTACTTCATCATAAATTTAAAAATCAGCCATGCAAGAATCCAAGAGAGTACACCTGTTTATGGCACTGATGCTGTAATGCACAATAAATTACAGAAATTTGTATTGCCTTTTAAAATCTGTCATTTACAAACCTGAATGTTCTTGCACTTGTAATATCACATATCTGTGATGAAATCATGAGACTGAGCACTGCCACTGGCTTTTATCTGAATGTGCCAAACTGCAGTTTTTTCAGGTTCTCCAAGTGTGCTTGTGGCAGTTTTCTGTATTTCACTTAAAGATGTGAACCAGATAGAAGGACAGAGAGAAGTAAAACAATCAGAAACAGATATACAGAAGACAGAGAGGAGGGATTACATACATTTTATATTTATATATATCTCCAAGACATTTTACCTTTTTCTTGTTGAATCACTTTCATGGGAGAAAAAAAGGAAGGTGGTCATAGGAAAATTTATTAGCTTAACATCAATTTAGCCAATTGGTCTTCAGGTCAGAAAATATATAGGATAAACTTTCTTCTACCCCCAGCTCTCATACCCCAAATCCTCCCACCCACTCAGGAGACTTTGGAATGCATTTCCTCATTTCAATCAAGATAACTAGCCAGGATAACCAACAAATCGCATGGAAAGACATGATTATCTTCCTGGTTTGAATTTCAAAACAGTTGTTGTTCTTCCCAACTTAGAATCACAAGAGAAAGATGAAATTGCAGCTTACGTACACATCTGTTGGGGTGTTTTATTCCACAGCTTTGCCACAGACTGGTGGTGTAACTTTAGGCAAGTCACACTTCTTGCTTGCTCATCCTGTAAATTATAGAAAGTAAAGCTGTCTTACCTCTCAGGGCGAGGTGCAAGAGCCCAATCCCACAGCTGACAAATCATCGGAGCACTCTTCTTCTCCTTCAGACTGTTCATTTGATAAAGACTTCAATGTTGAGCCCTAATTCTGCGTTTCAGAGTTGTGAGATCCTCAGTTGAAAGACCCTTTGTAAAAGCTCTGCCCTGAGTAAAAGGCATCATCATTTTTTTTATTTCATTTGAGAAGTGCATTTCTCATTGCTCTTGCAAGCTACAAAAAAAATCTATTTTTTTTTTTTACTTCATTTCACATGTCCTAAATACCTGGATTCATCTACCTTACATGAATATAAACAGTCTCATTAATTTCAATCAAGTATAAGCTCTGAAGTAGCCAAGCATTTTAATTGCATAAGGGTTTGCACATACAATCAGTTTATCCTTTAAAGAAATATTTCTGCCTCTTAAAATTTCACAAATGCTTCAAAGGCCAGACCCAAATATGGTCTTCATTTCCTGTGAAGCAATAAAGAAACAATTCCTAAACCAAGTAAGTTCCTTCCCTTGCAAAATACTGACACTACAGATGGAAAACTAAATACCTTATTTGGACCATGTCAATTTTAAAAAAACTTCACATCTGCATGAAGGCAGTAGGTAGAAGAAGTAGAAAACTGCTACAACCTTCCCTGACTAACACATACACTTCCTGTACTCTGGGCCAGATCTTCAACTAAACAGGATTATTCCAGTTCACATAAATCAAAGGAATTACAGTGATTTATACTACTTGAGGAGCACCACATTAGGGACTGCCATCATGCGTATTTATGGACAATACTATTCACATTATTAAAAACAGTTTGAATTACTAGTGGAATGAAAATTGGGAAAAAGAAAAACCACACTGTTTAAAAACCTCTGTCATGACCTCCAAAAACATGGTTTCTCTCTGCCTCCCATAATATAAGAAGCAAAGCCACAACTGGTGACACATCTGTTGTTGCCACTAACAGCTTAGAAGTCTCAAACACTTCCTCACCTGCAGTTACTGATGCACTCCAGAGAAAATGTCTATTCATTGTCTTATATGCTTTAAATCTGGTAAATACTGGAAAAACTGATAATCTAAGCTGAAGCAGCAGTGATGCCTTGAGCAAATGGATGATATGCCATCTTGTCTTTGCAGCAACACATTTTTCCAGCTATCTCAGAGTTTAGCTAAAGCACACAGAAGACAGAATTAGACCTGGATCCAGGAAAGAGTCAAGGCAAACACACCAAGAAACAGAAAGTAGAGAAATTTAGGTTTGAAGCCATACTTAGCACAGACATGCAGAGAACGTTCCATCTCCTGTGCCAAGGCAAAACTGCTCCACTGAACAGCTTTTACTACAACTGCAGTTGCAGGCAAGATGCAAGGGGAAAAGATGAGAGAACTGGGGAGCTAAAGCAGTGACTTATTTTTGTAGAATACTTTTCTTTATTGCTAACACTCACTTTCACCCTTTATTTCTTTTTTGTCATGATTAGATATCCAAACCAGCCAAGTTGCATAATTCGCTCTGTCTGTGCGGTGTTAACAGATTTGTCTCCATCTCGTTAGACCCACATTTTAAACTGTTGCTTACAACAACACATATGCAGGAATGAAGCTGTAAACTTGGACAAAACTCTTTAAAAGCAGCAGTATCCTACTTGAAAAAAAAATTTACAAAAGGAGATTAATTTGAAACACCCCTAGCACACAATTTCTCACTGAATGTAGTGCTCAGTATTTCTGTTCCGTTGTGTAAGCCCTTATGTGGCATTGTTGCTTGCCAGATGATCCTTTCTGCCCTCTGCAAGACTTGCCGGTCACGACAACTGCATTCCACTGAAGCAATTAAAATATAAATGCTTTTAAATACATGAGACTGAACTATGGTGAACTTAGACGAAACAGGTGGAATCCCAGCCCTGGGGAAGTTAATGGAAATTTTGACATTGATGTAAATGGAGCAAAAATGTCACTCAAATGAGGGCACTTTGGCAAAAACTACATAAAAAGGGAATTATTTATATGCATGTGCACACATACTAAGCACTCCTAAGCAGCAAAGCCAACAGAAAACTGAATGTCACTTCGTTTCTGCTATAGGAGACAAAAAGCAAAAACCCAACTGCTACTTCTTCTACTGCATACTTAAGCAGCACTCAGATTTTCAGTAGAGGGGCCAAAATGAGGCAAAAAATACAGACAGAATACTTATAATTATAGTTTTGTGGTATTTGTTGTCTTAGCACAGGCATTTTCTTCACTCTTTAACACTTTAGACACTTTGCAACGTCTTAAAATAACCAATTGCTAGTAAATATAATGGTACAGCAACCAAAAAAAGAAAGAAAGAAAGAAAGAAAGAAAGAAAGAAAGAAAGAAAGAAAGAAAGTAATTTTTTTATCTTGAATTCCAATACCACTGATAAACCCAATCTCAAAAAAAACTCTGAATCATTCAGAATGTTTGGTGTTATCTGGTGTAATGTTTCATATTTTTAATAGTGGCATTTTAATTCAAAATATATACATTTCCAAGTAAATAAATCAATGTCATGATATATTGCTTAGATTTACCAGTTGCAAACATGCCAAAAGCTGTACTATATGCTTTGAACAGTATTCATTAATATTTCAAAAAAAGACATTTCTCATTATATACTACTCTTTAAAGAGTTAGTTCAAAAATTCAAAAGCTAAGTTGTTCAAACCTTAAATACTTCTGGATTTGTAGAATTCAGTAAAACATCAGTCCAGGCTTAGAGAAACATTGCTAAGATTAATAGCATGAAAATGTTCCTTATCTAGTAAAAGGCATACTTCACTTTTTCTTCTTATGAATAAATATATATATGTATATATATATATGCATATAGCCATGCCTGAAACAGCTTGCCACAGGTTCTATTGTTTCACAAACCAACGACATGCACAATAAAAAAAAATTAAAGTGTACCACAGTTGTTCTTCCTCTTCTTGCCTTCATATGGAATCTGCCCTACCTGTAAAGCAGAAAATACATGCCTTTTCGTGGCTTTTGTATTGCACAAGAAAAAAGTAGGTGGTCAAACAGCTAATTTAGGAAGAGAAAAGCTGAAAGGTTATTTTCCAAAACAAGTCAAAGCACATTTTCTGGCTTGTTTTAGATTGAAGTATCCATGTATCTCTAAAAGTCATTATACCTAATGAAAAGGTCAGGGCCAGGTTTTAGGCAGCTTTGCTGGGAATTGTAGGTGTTTACCTAATGTTTCTGTATGAATATGATAAAATCCTACACACAGTCTGAAAGCATCTATAAATTAGTAAAGTGTGTTAATGTAAAATTTATATAATGCAAATACTAGGGGGAAAAAAAAAAGTATCAGCAAAGCTTAAGATCCTACAAATAGACTAGGCTGTGTAAGACCTGAAGGGTTAATGGGCAGCATTATTTCAGCTCAGAGAATACTCTGTGCCTATTTTCTTTTAACTTCAGCAAGGTGAAGCATAGAATTTAAATTGTAACAAATATGCCTAAGAGTTCTCAAGTCTCAGTATTAGCTGGTGTATCCTACTGTTGTGTCTTTTCTAGTCAGCTAATTTGCCCAAATAGTATTTAAAAATTGAATACTACTGTGATAAATAAACCACTTTCTAGATCCAGTTATAAAGAGTTTCAAATTTTTAGAAAGTAACTTCCTTAAATTTGCATATGCCGGACTAACTGATATATAGTGAACATCAGTTTTATCAACATAGTAGCTACACTTATATTAACACATCCAGGGTTCTGATTCATGCAGAGCTATTTACTATTATGCTATTTCAGTGCTCAATTTCAATACTGTCAAGCAACATAAAAAATGAAATATTAAAATGAGAAGTATTTTATTTATATTTATTGCTGAATAAATAGGCACAATAATCTAGAAAGTCATAATACGTGCATATTTAATCTGTATCTCTGCATTCACATACTTTATTTGCCTCTCATCTAGGAGTAATGCTCTCAGGGTTTAACCATTATACTTTTAAGAAAGTATAATGTAAGCTTGATGTGTAAGCCTAGAGCTATCTAGTTATATTCTCTGATGTAAAAGAACCCTAAAATCAGTAGCATCTAAAAGACTGTGGCTAGAAGTAAGACTGAAGTGCATGCAGAAAGAGAAAAAACGATCTAGCTGCCACATGCCCTCTAAACCAGCCTACTGACCTATACATATTGCAAGTCAACATCCTGTGTCACCTTGTGTATTTATGCATTTTTGGGAGCTGAGGATTTCAGCACTAATAGAAGGTGACAGTCCAAAGGGAGAGCCTATCAGACCGTGTTTGCATGACTATTTGTGTGTTTATGCACTGCGATTCAGATAAATTTTGCCGTTTACTAAGAATGCAAATTCCAGTGCTACCTCACAGAAAGGCCACTATTTAAATAAATGGAAGGTTCTTCAAACAAATGTAGCCACGTAATGTATCAAGAGTAACATTTGCCTCAGTCTCTAAATCGTTTATTTTTGGCACATCAAAACTGGTTTGTACACAATGGAGAAATTTAATGTTGAAGCAAGGCCAAGAGATTTAGCATGAACATGCCATTTTGATGAAGCCCGGAGTTGCTACAAACTGCTTTGGTTTCTTCCCTTTCCTGGTAAGTGGAATCCAGATAAATCTTGTTAGTAAACTGTGTACTTAATCTTGCCAATTAGCCATTGACTAATTGCGTTGGAACCAATTATTAATGCTGGAACCAACTATGCTCAAACAGCTTAGACTGGCAACTATTTAGTGAGGTAGTATTTTTACATGACAAACATGTTCACANATGCGTTTCTGTTGCCCTTGCAGCCCTTGTAGCGCTAGAGTTAAGTTTCTTTCTAAGTAAATCAGTTAGCATGTGCATTCGTTCTAGACCTTTCTGGAAATGGGCTGGAGGGCTTCAAGGATTTTGGGTGGTTTTCATCCTCCCCTGCAATCCATGCCAGCTTCTTCACCTCATTCCAGTGCCAGTGCTGTCCTGGGTTGTAGGCTGTACTTTGGCTCCAGGAGCCAAAACAAGGACAGTTTTCCCAGAAGAGTGCTGCCTCACCTCCATATGCCCCCTGCTCTTCTCCAGCCACATCTTGTTCTTTGTCACAGCATATTGTTTCCAACCATCCTTGGTTGGCTCCACCCCTATCAGTGCATGAGGCATACACATTAGCTCTTTATCTTCTGGGTGTCTACAAGGGGAAGATACTTTTCAGAATGAGACAACATTTTTTGTAACAAAGTTGTGTTTGCCTAATTTTTTTTTAGTATGAATAATCATAGCTTGACATGCTTTCAAACCTATTTCTGAAGAAGTAATTCTGGTTCATGTGTTAAAACTAAAAGATCAGATTTGTTAAAAAATAAGAACTCACAAACTGTTCTAGGCCTGAGTTGCTCAAAGGTTCATCAACAACATTGAGCTTGTCTCTCCTGTTTCAGTATCACTCCATTTCCCAGGACTTAGAATAGAGGTTACTTCTTTAAGGAGCTGTTAATAAGTTACAGATACTTCATGGGTCTTTAGGGAACTTTAAAATTTACTTCAACAGAGGATTTGACGCCTGCAGAATAAAATTAGAAAAAAATAGACTAAAACAGAATATACTAAGCCTGTTGGCAGGAGTGAAAAAAAAAATGGAAATCAAACAAACAAAACCAGAAAACCCTAACCACAGAAGGCCTGTAAGAAGAAGAATACATGACCAAAAGCAAGAGCTTGCATGAGGAACACATTTCTTCTTACACAGGATTTATCATTCCCACAGAATTATTTCTTGCAATCAGAACCTGGGTTTGACTGCCAAGTTAGACTAGCCTAGTTCCAAATGACAAATCTGGCAAGCCTCCTTCAGAGTCCTCCCTAGTACTGAGCTTTACTACATAAATCAGTGGGAGTCTGAGTGTATCCCATGGCTGCCTGTGGTACATCACAGCAAACCTCTGGAGAAGTGTTACCAGTGCACAGAGAAAGAAGCTGTCTGCATCAAAGCACACTTCTGCAATTACAGCAAGACAAAGGATTACACACATTCACTTGATTTTCTGTGTTCCTGTGGTGTGAAGACCACAGAGCTAATAAACCAAAACCAATCCAGCTTTAAGCATTGTCAGTTAGTTCAGGCCAAGGGAATTGTGGTAGTTATGCTCCTGTCTACACGTATAAGCAAACAGCAAGTGGGGTGAAACCTGAATGCAAGTCATGTGAGGCACCTGAGATGTCTAAACTAGGGGCATAAATTCCACTGGAAAATACAGATTTGAGGTCTGTTCTTTATAAGTGTCTGGTTCAATTTTAGAGTGACAGTGTATTTAACTTCAACATGACACCTTAGTTTCTGAACTGAATCTGGGCATGGTTAAAGGTTTTATAGAATCTGTGGACTTCCAACCAGTTTAAATAAACTTTACGACCAGCGTGGCTTTTAGATATCTTTAGATAAGGTAGTCTTATATACTTAGAAATAATAATAATAAAAAAGTTAACTACAAAAATGACCTACACTACTACAACATATTTTTATAATTATGTAAATTTTTCACAAAGTAAATTGGACTGATACTAATAAACTGAGTCAAATTCAGAGGGCTTAAATACCGAGGACTTAAATTAATATCCCACAAGCATTGCCTGCAACAGAGATGATTAAATAATAATTTTCAGTTACATCTACATAAAGGCCTTCCATTTACATCCAGAGCAGTTCTGCTCAAGAGTTTCATTAACACAAACTTACCTTGGCCTATAGCAAAGGCCTGGATATCCTTTTTAAATATAATCTAACTTTATTATCTAAGAGATGATAAAAAATTTAAGTAGTATTTTCAGTGGAGGGCTTCCATTCCTGTGATTTTACCAGAGTTTTAAAGATACACATTGAAATTTGTAAAAGGGCATTCTCTACTTGTATTTTAGATGGTCCCAGGCAGTACTGAGAATCATAACTGCTCAGATCCCCACCTTACTATAATTTCTCATGTCAGAAGTTAATTCAGAAGTCTGAAATACCTCTCAGTCTATGCCATTGCCATCACTGAGTTCAAAAACTGTCCCATCAAACTCCCCAATCCTCTGCCCTGCCATCATGATGACAGCTGTCTCTAGACTGGAGAGACAAGGCAAGGAAAACCATACAAGGAAAAGGGACAGAAGGCAGGATGACATTTACTATATGGGAGGTTATTGCTGTTCACCTATGTAAACTAAGATATCTGAAATATAAATTATCGAAAAATTTAGTGATTTACTACTCTATCTTTAAATTATTTACCAGTATGAGAGTCGGGAGCTGAGGCCATAAGACAAAAAGAAAGAAACAGAAGTGAAAATTAAGATGCTAGGGTATCCTTTTATATAGGGTAGCTAAATGGGTCGGGCTAGATTCCTTTTCATCTCTTTGTTGATGAAACACAAGCTAATCTTGATGCAATCAGACTGATTCAACCTCTTTCACTATAGAACACTATGCAAGGCAGTTCTTTTTTATGATGTTATCAATTTTAGAGTCCTGTGAGTTTTTCTTTTTATCAGTAAATGGAGACAAGAGTGAAGCATCATTATATGGTTCACTCCAGATGTGTAAGTGGGCATGGACAAAAAAAAAAAAATCCTATAAATCAGACTCAGTTAAGGATTGGATCACACTTTCCTGATGTAGCCAAGGAAAGCCATGATTTTGATGCCGTAAGAAATATTTAATCCATAAATAAGCCGTAATTATGGGGAGCCATAGTTTCCCCATCTTCCCCCATATTCCAGCTTCTTTTCTCTGAAGTTAAAATATATATTAAAATGTCTTCATAACTTTGACAGTTGAGGAGTGCATTTGACAATGATTTACAGAAAACCTACCAGCATTAAGAACAAGAACACCACAAGTCAGGAAAAATGAAAATAGAAGAAATACCCTTTACTATTAAAATAGCACAATGAGAAACCCCTCTGAAAATAGCTTCATCAACTTAATTTCTGCTTAAATAACACTAAAAATGTCAGTATGGTTCATCAAAAAACTGAAACATTTTTAAACATATAAAAAAATCCTTATCTAGAAATAATTTTTTCTCATTCCTTTTCTTACTGTTTTTCCTGAAATAAACTTTCTCCCACAGGACTGATCCCAGCTCCATCAATGACCCTGCCTTCTGCTGTGAGATTTGCTTATTCAGCACATGGTTGTTCTCTCCTGTGCTGCTTGCAGGATGCCACTGCTATATAGCTCCACTCTAGGATCTCACTGGAAAGAATGAGCAAAAGAGAACTGGAAAGTCAGTGCAAGTAAAACACCTTTGTTTTTCTGCTGAGTGTGGGGAGTTTGGTAAGATTTTTTTTATTTAGAGCAAAATTTTGAATTCACTAAGTCATGGTATATTTTGGCATAAGCTTCATTTGGGTCAGAATGTCACACCTGCTTTCCATGACCTCACCAGAGTGGCTAGTGCTGTGAGTTAGGAGGGTTGGAGACCTCATTCCAGGATTTCACTCTAAACAGAAAGTATGACCAATGCTTCCTCTCATCCTCAGAGAGAGCACAATTAAGAAATCAATATACCAGAAAGAGACTACTTGCTTGGCTTATGATATGCTTTTATCTGTTAAACAGCCTTATGGTATCAGAAGTCTTATTTCTGTGTACAAAATTAGGCCATTCTCAACTCCTTCTGAATAACAAAGATGGATTGAGGAGCTTTTTTTTTTTATTATTTCATCTGGGTTTTTTTTGCTACAAAACACTGTGGTTTTGTGGTAGGTGAGGTTTTTGTTTGGTTGGTTAGAACCTTTTTCTGGAACCATTCCTGCTCATTGACATCAATTAGCAAGCAGAATGCTTGGACAGTGGAAGCTAACACAGTGGCAGAGTTACACGATCAATACCATATAAAGCAGTAACACAGCTACACTACTGCTACTTAGCATTTCTTTCTGTTAAATCCCAACTTTTTTTTAAGCCATCACAGTGTGTGTGAAGCTATTGTTGCCTCCCTTAAAATGTTTCAACTCCAACTCCAGAATGCTGTATGCTGCTCAGCAATGTTAGCTGTTTACTCACTCCCACAAATAAAACCTTGTATTTGATTTCACTGTATCACCATTTTCCTGGGCAATCTTAATCACCCTACAAAAATGGACATA
The DNA here is from genome assembly GCA_013400275.1 of Rhadina sibilatrix. NCBI lineage: Eukaryota > Metazoa > Chordata > Aves > Passeriformes > Phylloscopidae > Rhadina > Rhadina sibilatrix. Next base: position 142,690 of record VWYO01017643.1, on the reverse strand, counting down.
CCATTATTTCCTACTCAATCATTTTCATGTCAACAGCAAGCTGTTCACAATGTTTTCTAGACAAGGAAAGCAAAGCCTTGCACTCAATTTAATGATGTTTATCTAGCAGTAATGTGATAGTTTAGCAGCAAGCCAGCTGAGCAATCTCCAAATTTTAAGGGAATGTTCTAAGTACATGTGAGAACATAATTTTTCTGACAACTGGAAAACTGGAATGGGAAAAGTAGGATTGAAACAAATTTTGAAGTTGCTTAGCAATGCCTCATCTAACTTACAACTGCTTATTTTTCAAAAATATTTGATTAGTCACTACTGTCAAATAGGCTAGTATTCTACTATCATTCAGAGCTGCTTTATCTCATACAAAAATGCACACTGAGACCTTGCTTGCAGACCTGCTTTACTTAAAAAACCAGTCCAATTTTAGTGGCAGGCATATGAATACTCTCAAAAACCAATATAGATATATCTAGAGAACCCTATTGTGAAGGAGCAAATAGCTAGTAACAACAAAAATGAATGCTTTTGATTTATTTAAAAATCTGTCCTTTGGATGTCAGATGTGTTTAAAGAAAGTGCTCATGTTTTCAACACATTGGTGCAGTGTATTATTTGTTTGAATGATGCCAAAAGTCAACACAACTAAAACCTAAATGGAGTAAAACTGATAACATCTGAAATAGCTAGGACTTCAAAGGTGATCAACGTGAAACCACACATGAGCAAAGACGATGGTAAGTGTAGAAACAGTCATAATACAAATACTTACATGCTGGAAAATGTTTTTTCATCAACCTCTAGAATGCTAGAAAATATCACACTCTGAGTATTCTACTTAAAAGAGCCCAAAAATACAAATTAACTAATTTTTAAAAGACCAGCAAGTGTAAGTTATGTCGTAGAGAACAGGGTAAAACATACATACCTGCTAGATGACATTTACATTGTAACATTATAGGAAACTATAATTATAGAGTTTACACAATGGAGACTGTTCACAAACACGGCAAAGTTAAACTGAAACCTAATGTAGCAAACAAACTGAAAAGTAACTGATGACACCAGGTCAGGCAGGGAGAAATTTAAGGAATATCTACAACAGAATTACTTTACCAGTGTAAGAGTACTGGTGTGAAGTGCTACAAAAATAGTAATCAGCAGCAGGTAGTGAAGCAAGTCAGGGCTTGAAACCCTCCAAGGAGGGAGGCAACATCTCTGCAGGCATCCTGCTTCTCTGTTTGACTGTCATCATGGTGAAGAGATTTCATATCCAGTTGGAATCTCTCTCGTTTCCCCTTGTGCCCAGCTGGCATCCTCCCATCGTATACTTTCAAACCACTCAGCTCCATTTATCTCAATGACCTTGCCCTGTGTGTAGGCTGCTATTACATGTCCTGAAGACTTTTCTGTGCTAATCAAAAACCACTCCCGTGCCAAAAAACACCCTCCTGTAATAGCAAGCATGCTGATACAGAAAGCAAACTGTGTCTTCTTTGCAGACTGTACTTGCTCTACACCTTTTATGCTGCCAACATGGAAAAACCAGGAAAATGTTAGCCACAAAATGATGGTCAAAAAGTTTGGCTACCAACACATCCCGGAACATATTTTCAACTCTTCTTCATACCAGATTCCCACCAGTGTTTTTCTTGACGTGACTAAAAACTTGCTTTGTGGGATATTTTGATGTCCTTTGCTTCTACAGAAAGTACAGCCTGTGCACATGGTTCTTTTGGGCATTGCTCTTGCCTCTGGTTAAAACTTTGGGAACGTTGTAGCAAACAGTTACCTTAAATAGAGCAAAATTTCTGGTGCATTTGTTTAATTTGGTGACTATAAGAAAGCAAATAATAACCCAGTGAAAAAAAACAGAAGTGGAAAGGTTTTTAATACCAAAGCAAGTGTACACACAAAATAAATACAAACACATAATCATTTAAGTGAATACCTGCCATGCATCATTTTACAAAATAATATACACATTTTTTTTCCCCCCAAAAAATGGGTACAGAATCTAGCAAATGAACTGAGCACTTCCGTGACAAAGCAAAATAGTTGCTGGAATAAGGGAGGGAGAACAGTCGCCAAGATCCGCCAATACATAGAAGAGATATAGGATTGTACAACTCCTATTAGTGTGTCTGTCATATAACAAATAAGAGACCAACAGGGATTGGAAGATGAAGGTGGAAAGACCAACAGGACCATATTTATTGTGATTTTCTATCTGTTCTTTAATTACCGAGTTCATCAGAGTTCAGAATGGAAATGCTGTGGTTGCAAATGTTAGAAAGAATGTTTTAGGTAAGTTAGTCATACATTAATAGAAAAGAATTCTTACTTGAATATATAGTGGAAAAATAGTAGAATTTGGGTAAGCTCTAGCCATGCATATCAACAGAAATGGAATTTTTTATGATGGCACTGAATCATAGGCTTGAATGCTTCGGAAAGCAATGATGCCATCAATAGTGACAGAGCTTGACAAGAAAAGTAAGATTTGGAACAATCCATTTTAGTTTTGAAAAATCGGATTTAAAACTGATTTACACTTAACTTTAAAAAGATAAATCATTCATATATTACACACAATTCCTGAAGTTCTTGCTATGCTGAAACTTGTGCGGAAATGGGAAATCTCAGCAAGTAATGCTCAGGAGATGCGCTCTCCTGAGACCCCTGGCAAACCTCCTCCACGGAAAGGGCTCCGGAGAACTGCGCCGCGGGAGCCCTCTGCTGGACGAGAGCGGAAAATGCCCCGACTCGCCGAGCAAGGCTTCTGCCGCTGAAACGGGAAATAACTAATGTACACCTCGAATCGCTGCGCTTTGTAATTATAAATTGATTAAAAATATTACTTTGACTCAGCAATTAAAAATGGTAAGTTTCGATATCACTCTTCCTCTGTTAATACCATCTGTTTCCCTTACCGCCTCCAATGATTATTCAACTGCAACCAAAGAGGAAAGCAGTTTGCCTGAAGGAAATCATGAAACAGGAAGAGCACCTTGCACTAAGTCCTTGTCAAAAACATAGAAGAAAAAGTATTACTGTAACATGCATCCCTCTCTGTTGTTTCCTTTACTGGGTACAGGCAACATTAAGTCTTAGTGCTAGCTTGAAGCCCTAGCATTCCTTTGGGTCTTAAGAGAATGAATATTATACAAGCCAGAACTGTCAATATAGAATCAAGAATAAGATTGCTCCTCACTATGTACATATACATGCCTGGCTCTGCACAGCTGGTTTAGAATCATAGAGTGGTTTTGGGTATGAGGGGACCTTAAAGTTCATCTATGTCCCATCGTCCTGCCATGGACAGGGGCACCTTGCACCAAGTTGCTCAAAGCTCCATCCAACCTGGTCTTGAACTCTGCCAGCATTGTGGCTTCTCTAGAAAACCTGTTCCAGTGCCAGAATCAGTTCTTTTGACTCCATGCGTTTAAAGTTTTTGTCTCAAGTTACCAGCATATACAGAGCAGCGTTTGTTTGCATCCATGTTCACTGAAAACTAATGGATAAATGATGCATGCCATTACAGAGCATACATTTTAGATAGGACAGAAATGGCAGAAAGTAGAATAATAAGCTCTTCTGTGAAGTCAAAACTACAGAGGTTTTACAGAACTACTGCTATGCCATTATTGATCAAAAAGGCCTTAAGGATAAAACTTCACAGTCAGCACCCACAATCTCATGCCATTCTTCCTCTAGGATATTGCTTTGTGCTACTGCGCTACTACCCAATTCCTGGTGCAATTGCTGAGAATAATGTTTTTCTTTGCATACCCCAAAATATTTTCTTCTATCTAAATACAGTTGCTGTGTCAGTGGTATTAATCACTGATGTGTTCAGGTTGGAAATGACTTGGCACCTTTCTTGTCCAACCTCGTGCTCAAAACAGGGTCACGATGAATCCAGACCAGCTTGCTCAAAGTTTTATCAGCCAAATTTTGCAAACCTTCAAGAACAGATGTTGCAAATACTATCTGGGCTATTTGCTCCACTGCTTAATTATCCTTATACTTTTTTTTTTATAATATATATTCAGTCAGATCCTCCTGTTTTAATGTATGTCACTTCTCCTGCACCCCACTGACTCCACTGTCTAGCCAGCCTCCCTGCCAGTCTGCTGTTTGGGCCCCACAGCCATTTCTTCTGTGGGCTGAAAAAGCCCAGCTCCCTCCCCTCTCCACAGAAAACAAGTACTGCACAGTCCAACACCCTGGTGACCCTCCCCTGAACCCACTCCAGTTTATCAGTCTGTTTCTTGAACTGAGAAAATTAGATTCATCAACCCTCTCTTTACACATGGAAGCATTAAGCCTAATTTTTTCCCTGTTTTGAAATAACAGGCAACTTCTTGTGCTCCTGGATATGGGCTTAAGGCCTATTTTGAGAGATGAGGCTCACCTGTTTGTACTGTTCATTATAATATAAAAATAACCTCTTCTATGCTGCTAGACAGTCCTTGATGCCCAGGATTCTTTATGCAGTCCATATGTTGGATTTAAATAATGTAGATGGCTTTGAATCAGTCTTCTGAGCCAGAAGAAATTCACCTTTATCATGAAGGTTACCCTCTAACGCCATCAAACTGACAAACCCCAGCCTTTGCTGATGTCCTAGAACAGGCATACTGAGCTGAACTATCTGAAAGATACTAAGTGAATGACTGAAAGATCGTATGGCTTCCTGTATTGACCTTTTAGTGCCATCAGCAAACCGTTTGGAAAACAGGGAAAGCTTAACAATCTTCTCTTGCAAATCCTATCCTTTCTGGCACTCCCCTGCTTAGGGGCCTTCTGAGCTGGAGGCTGCTTCTCTGTGCTAGTGCTTAATACTGCTTGACAGACCTCTCATCCATGAATTTCTCTATTAATTTTTAACATATGCATTCTTGGTATTCAAATCATCCCATGTTAAGAGTATCTTTCTATTTAAATTTTACGAAGCACTCTCTTTCTAGGGCTGCTGCTTGCTGATTTATTTTGTACCCATTTTCTTTTGGTATGAGCATGACTAATTGTCCTCTAGTCTCTGTTCCTTATGCCAGTCAGAACACTTAAAATTCTATCACTGCTCCTTGAGCAGCATCTTTTCCAAGATGGTGATTCCAAATTACTTTTTTTTTTCTTTTTCTGTGCACAAGAAGGTACTCCTCACTTTGCTCACACTTGTCATCCCCTAAACTATCAAAAATTCTGTGTAACTTTTTGACACAGACATCAAAGCAGCTCACTGTCCCTGGAGCATGATGATGATTACACTATGCCCTTCCCAGTAGTATCAATACTTAGCTAAATTTAGTGCCAGCTTTTTCATTAAATTCAGGGGGTCAGAGTCTATTGTTTTGCTTACTTTCCATCTTGTTTCTTCGGTGTATCCTGGGAAGATCTCCATTTTCCTTCCAAGTTTATGCCTTGGTTGGAGTTTTCCCATGTACAAAAGACTAGCAGTATCTTTAATAATTTCAGACACACATGCAGAAAACAGTACGTTAGATGTTCTAATATGATGAAGGAGTAATTTCACTGTTTTATTAGTCCCATAACAAATATACTGTGGAATTCTATTTTTTTTTCTCTGAAAACTGCAGGCTGAAAGTTTCATGGGAAAACAACATTCACACTCATTTTTGTTGTGGGAATGTTCACACACTTCTGCTGTGGAAGTTCACATTACTTTTGTTCTTAACACTTCATGCAGAACTATAACTTACATTCAGAAAAGCTTTTAGTTATTGAGTTTAGGAAAAAAAAAAAGAAATTGAGAGTCTTGAAGGTTCTAATTGTTTTTACAGCCCTTCCTAAAGAAAATGACCTATATTCTGTATGTTCTGGAGAAATTAATCACCTCTTCTGGCCTCACACTCTGTTTTGAAAATTCTGGTTTTATTCAAGTAAACAAACCAAGGAACCAAGAATAAAAAAGAATCTCCATAAAAATTACCATGCAGTTTTTAGTGATTCATGAAAAGAAAACCACTCTAAATTCTTCCATAGATTAATTCTAAATTTCTAACTCAGCTTCTTATTTTTATTTGCATGTTGTGACCTTTAGAAGGATGGCTTCTGTTCCAAAATAAAACTTAAATAAAATACTTTTACCCTTCCTCAACACTGCTACAACAAGAAAATACACATCTTAGTGCGCAGATTAGCTATTCCTCTCCACCTTGTGACAGTTCTGTGCTTTCATAAAGAGTTTACTAGTCCCAAATTATGCCAGTTTTTTCTTTACGTGTTAGAAAGTCATGCTTTAGGGATTGGGCTTTGCCATTTTAAGTGCTTAAATTGTTATATTTGTATATATTTGCATATATTTGTATATATTGATTATACAAAGTTATGTAAATTATTTATGTAAATTATTTCATGGAATTTATTATAAAATTCTTGTTGAGGACATGCTAAATAGACACAAAAAGTGAACTGATGGCACAGAAAGTCTATCTTTAGCCTCCAAAAATGGCAATTCAGCCTTTGACTTGGGCTTCCCAAAAAACAATCTGCCAGTGCTGATGTATGCTGGGGAGAGCACCACAGTATGCTTACCCACTTCATGAATTTTTTCCCTCAATTCCACTAAATATTGAGAAAATCTTATTCCCAGCCTAATGGGGCCATCTATTTTCCTCATCATGACATCATTACTTCTTTTGAAAACTGTTTTCTTCCCTATTCTTACCCAAAATAAGAACTGAGCTGATTTAAACCAAGTCAAAGTCAAACTGAAATTTTCATAAGGTTCATAAAACCTGGTCCCTGTTTTAATGTAAATGTTGAGTCACTGATACATCAGTATAAACTACTGATATTGAAAATGGTTTAAAGAGAAAATGAGGTTTCTCTTGGTGAAAAATGATAGACTGCACTGAATCCAAGCACTCTGGAAACACTGGCATGACTGAGGATCTTGAAATAAGGTAACATTTTAGGATAAGGAAACAATACAAGCAGCAAAGATGCGAAGGTGACACCATTTTGCTCTTTCTAAACTAGCAGTAAATGACATCCAAGTTTGTGGGTACAGCAGAAAATCAAACTCCTAGAGTGAAAATTAACTATCGATTGTCATAGACAGGTAGAAGAATTATACAAGAAAAACCTCATAAAATCAGACCTGCTCTATTAAATTAATAGCTAGCCTGTCATTTCCTCTAAGTGCAGCTAAGTAATTTGCAAGTTCCCATGTGAAAACAATCTTGGTATGAGAGCTCGTTAACACAACAACCTATTCTTGGGTGAAAAACAACTAGCACGTGCATAAACAATAAGATGTCTCCTGAGAATCAGTAGAAAAAATATGTAAACTAAAAATACAGAAGTTTGATAGATATGCAAAATACCATGTACTGACCAATGAACTAAGTGTGAATGTATTGTCCACCGATAAGATCCGACACAATGCCTTCTGATAATCCTATAAAATATGATTTTAAAATATCCTATACAATAAAGATTTGGCTTTTCCTGCGTGAAGAAAATGAAGTCATGGCTGACTTATTGCAACAATTAATGGCATTTATGAAGAAACCCAAAGCTGTGCTACTGGTTAAATAAGACTAAGGATGCACGAAAGTACAGTCAGTGATGGAAGGGAGATACATGACACCAATCTCAGAAATCTAGCTTGGTCTACAGTAGCGGTAAATGAACTACAGCGTCACATCAAACAAAAGACATTTCAAGAAGTTACAGTCAATTTTATTCACAGCAGCTGAAGCACTAAAATAAAGTTGTTATTATTCCTTCCCAATGGTTAATTGTGTGTACTTGGAGAGTACTAGGTCCAATGTGCTCTGTGTCATCGGGTTTACAGGTCTTACTGGATTCAGATACATAACATAAAGAATAATTATACCTTCAAGTATAAGACTATGAAATGTTTTGTCAAATATTGCTAAACCCAGTTTCTTATCATCTAACACAAGAAAAAAAAATCTAACAAGTAGATTTAATAAGGGAAATTTAAAATATGGCATTGCCACTAGCCCACATGCTTTCAGCCCCCTTGATACTTGGGGGATTATCAAGTGGTGACATGAGCAGCTCAGTCAAGTGAGAAGGAACACCTGCTCCCTGTTGGTATGTACACTATCTAGTTCAAGTATGATTCTAATCCCTTGTCCTGGTCAAAACGAAGATGGTGTCCTGTTTCATATTCTTTAATTTATATAATACCAATCATCTTCTTTCTCTTTTCACCACATGAATACTTTAGTAAAAGTAAATTCCACAAGTTATTAAATAGTATCTAAGACATTTTCTATAGTTTGGATTTATTTCCTATATACATAAGAATTACTATAATAGTTCTTTTTAGACAAAGATTTTATTTTGCAAACAATATAATTAAAGTTTATTTTTAAATTATATATTTTCTTTATAAAACAAAATTTTTGTAATTCTTTTTTTTTGACATTGTGCAACCATCTTGTGTGGGAAAGGAGAATGGTATTTAGGGAAGTCCACTGATATAATTCTTTATTTTTTCACACTGTGGCTGTTACCACCACAATGCCTATCAGATTTTGTTGAGGAATACAGTAACAGCATTCTCTTTAGACTTAATCTATTTTCATTCACACATTATCTCAATGACTTGCAAAAACCTCCCCTTTTTTAATGTACAGAAAAGAATTTTAAAGAGACAGTTCATTATTAGCTGCAGGTATCAACCCCTGCTACAAACATGCCCAGAAAACCTTTACAGAAATCACTTTTTGTACTCCTCTCACGCTTGACTCCATACATGATGCCCTACACATGTATTTCTATCCACCACCATTTAGTGCACTGACTGATCTTGCTGCACATGATGGCATCCTGATGAAAAGCTTTTATTAGCAAGAACAAAGAAGCGGGAAAGAGCACAAGACAATTTTTTGTGTGTAGGCACAAAAAGAGGCACATCCACTACTGAAGTGTAGGAGAGAACAGCGCAACAGGGAGAACTACTGAGATCTTTCTATGCACCATGCTAGCTTAACCTGGCTGTTGGAAACACAGCACTGATGTACAGCACTGCAGCCAACACTAGCACTGCTGATCATGAGAATCCCAAGTACTCAATGTGGCACCACACTGTCTTTCAGCTTGTAGGTGATCAACAACTTTGGTATTAATGATGCTACTTCATTGGCTGGCTCATACCAGAACCATCTACCTACTTTCAAGCACTAAGTCTCTGCAGAAAAGGGTACATTTGTGCTTCTCACCTCCTGTTCTATTTATGCAGAGTGGAAATATTTCTTCTGTGCTGGTGACCAGTTGCCTCATTTCTTATTTCTTGACCCATGGTCTCACACTGATTAGTCTTACTAGGCTCACTGCCTTATGTAATTTTTTTCTGTCCTTGTTCATTTTCACCCTATGACATAACACTGCAATGGAGTAAAATGCAGGTAGACTTGGGACACTACATCCAGCCATCCTAGAAACTGTCTACAGTGACTGAGAAGCACAAACATGGCCCTGATATGCCAAGAAACATCTAACTAAATGTATCCTTAAGCATAGAGCTGTCAATAGACATTGTGAGTACTCAGAAATCTGATCTCCAGTTTACCCATGAGCACCCTCTTACATAAAGAGCTGCATGAATACAAGCATGAAAAATGTTAGTCTTAGGTTCCTCAGGAATAGTAACAACAGGTGAAATTTCTACCTCCTCACTAGAGTCAACACATAAATTGAATATCATTTTTAAGACTTATGATTATAGGACTTTTGTTGGCACAATGTGTAGATGAAGGTCATTATTTGAACATTAAAAAAAATATTAGCTTTGCCATTAAACTTTTGTTTTTGTGTACTTGACATCTGCAGTGTCCCATCCAATGGTAAAAAAATAAATTGATCCTTTGGATTTTGTTTGTAGATAATTCCTCAAATAAAGATTTGCTAATTTTATTAAAATAAGGGATAAATTTTTTTGTATTAATAAACCCTGAATTTTAGGGAATAAGAAAAAAAAACATTCAGAATGCTAGTGGTGACTTGCTATTGATAAAAACAAACACATTCAGATACAATAGTGGTAACTAAGAAAAAATTCCATTGTACCTGCAGTGTACTTAAAAGTATTACTTCCATTCTGACAAAAACTGAAGTTCTTCTTTAAACTATGAATTACAGTAAATATTTTACACACAGGGTCATGACATTTTCTACTGAAACCTTTGAAACTTTCCCCACTATCCAATTAAAACTAGGTAATCCATATTTGCCAAAAAAAAAAAAATAGATCTGACAGAATGATGGGAATTTCTTTAATATTACCATTTACTGCAAAAACAGAGGGAGATTTTAGCTAAAGACTCAAAGATTGGATTTTTCTGTTAGTGGAAACTATAATTTTGGGCAGTTGATTTTTTTTTAATCTTTCTTAAACTATATGAACTCAGCTGTTTAGAATGAAAAAGATTTTTCATCCTGCTGCAGTACACTTATGGCTTATTTACTAGAGCAAGTTAAATATTCATGTTACCACTGAGTCAAAACAAAAATAATTGTGGTAGCATAGAGCTATAGCATTTCTTTTTTTTTAATTTTAACAGCAGCCTTAATTCTTAAACAGTTACAGGTTCATGATGTTTGGTATATCAATATTTTATTGGTAAAGGTGTGCTGTACAAAACATAAAAACTTCATATACTCCAAGGGCAAATTACTTCCTTTCCCTCTTGGGAATAGTTTATTTTTAATGTAGTTCTTTGAGAGTTTTAATTCTTCATGGGTTCTTAGGCAATTTTGAATTACAACATACATATTTAATAGTAATGACATCCAGGGAAATATTTTCTCTGGTGGAGATAATACATACACATTAACAGTAAAATACACAAAGAAAAAACGCTAAACCTCCAACATCTAAAAGGACATACACAATCTGCTTACTGACCTGTAACTAATTATAGTTATATAGTATCTGCTGCTTTTCTTATCAGACTACAAGCTCCCCTGGATTGTCATGAACTAGCCACTTATCTCATGAGCTGCACAGCCACTGCACAGCCACCTGCTTGCTGCTCCTGCCCTCACACCAAATGACACAGCATAAACACCTGCCCCTGCAGAATGAGCCTCCCAAACAATACCATGTCACCAGCAGACCCTTCCTTTCAATCCTACAAGCTCACATAAAAACTGCACCAACAACCAACCATCCAAGCACCTTGTGAATATTCAGTTCATTTTGCTTCCATCTGCACTGTTCTCACAGTAACTTGGCACAGGTATTTGCCCCTGCAAGCAACATTTCCCTCCACAAGTCAACACAGCCCCTGCAGGTACCTACCTGCAATGTTTACCAGCTCTCCAGAACCCTCCTCAGCTCCATTATCACTCATTTCATGAATGCTGCCACATGCCAGTGCCTTCCACACTCCCCTGACAACAAACTGAGAAATACATGCATGCATCCACTGCTCTAAGGCAAAGCTTCCACTTCTCCTGTCCTCCCGAATACAGGTCCCTTTCTTGCAAAGCTGCAAGCCTCTCCAAACTCCTGCTATCCCAACCACCCCACGCACAGCTTGTGAGTGCTGTCACAACACTGTCACAGCAAACTGAAGCCCACCAACCTTATCAGCCACTTTGTAACAAAGCTTTTCCACCAGACACACCATCAAGTATGTTTTCCTGAGAGAACTCATCCACCTGTGCACACATATGAGATGCCCTGGATATGGCTCACAAGCACCACCATACATTATTGTCCCATATAAACTGTCCCTCACACAAATTAAGTCCTAGCAGGGGCAAAACTCAGTCTGATTTTCAGGCTGAGGCTGAGATAAGGCTCTCACAGTCCCTTCATTGACAGATCTCTCAAGGCTATGAACCCACAAGAAATCCTTCCATTTACCTGACCTCACACTTGGCTCATGAACACTGTTGATACCAGGAGCTCCCATCAGTCCCACTGCCCTCACAACACCTGGAACTTCACCACTCCCAGGCTGAGCTCCCCTGCCCAAATTAGTCTCTTCTCACAAGGTTACAAACAAGAGTCTGAATTTCAGCCTCCTCTTACTTGGCATGAGTAGGTTTGTTCTCACAGCAAATGGAAACATAGAAAACTTATCCATTGTTTCAGGCCATGAAAGTGGCCACCCCTGCCTGCTTAGGTCTCTGAGCCCCTTGTACCAAGGCTGAAGAACCATCAAAGCTCATAAACATTTCCACCACTAAGCTGCCTGTGCACCCAGCAGACACCCAGCACAGCAGCTCCCGCTCCGGACAGCGCCCCGGGCTGTCCCCGGGCACTCCTGCAGGCAGAGCCCTTTGCACCCAACCTTACGGCCTTAAACTGAGACAGGAGAGAGTCAGATTAGATACTGGGGGAAATTTCACTGTTAGGGCGGTCAGGCATTGGAATGGGTTGCTCAGGAAGGTGGTGGAGTCCCCATCCCTGGAGGTACAACAAGAGTGTCCGGATCTGGCGCTGGGTGATGCAGTTTAGTGGTGCAGGGGTTACAGTGGCAAGTGCCGGTGGACGGTCAGACTGGGCGATTTTCAAAGGTCTCTTCCAACCTCGGTGATTGCATGATTGTATGCACGCAGCACTTAGAGCAAAGTAGAGACTAAAACACGCGGCAGCACTTTGCAGACGAGGCTCTCCCACTCCCCGTACCACCAAATCCACACTCTCAGGAACACGAGCTCCGCAAGGCACCTCCTAACCCCACACCCCTCCCGGCCCACGGCTGCCCTCACACCGGGCACGGCGTCCCGAAGCAAGGCTTCCCACTAGACCGCGATCCTGCACGAAGTTTGGCACTATCGCGATTAAGCCGATCTCCCGCACACCCTCCCTGCACATCCCTGCGGGAGCGGCCCTGGCCCGCCGGCACCGCCCCACACCTGCCTGGCGCCTCCGGGCGCTGCAGGCCACCCAGGGAGATGGTTTGGGTAATTTTACAGCAAAAAGCAACAATGAAAGGATTGAAAGTGCTTGATACCTCTTCGCGCACTTTTTACTTTTGTTCAAACCCCCTTCCTCCCCTCCCGCTCCCAGGCAAGAGTCCCCGCGGACCGAGCACTGCCCTGTCTCAGCCTCTCGGCCCCGGGAGGGAAGGATAGGCAAACCCTTCTCGGGAGCAAGGGGCGAGAACAACCCTTCATCACCCCGACTCCCCCTTCCCGCCCCTGGCACTGCGCTCTGCCACGGGGCACTCGCGGCTCCCGTCCCTCCCGTCCCCGGAGAAGCGCCGCTCCCCGGCCAGCAGCGCGGCGCGGCCAGCGGCGGAGCGCCCGCCGTGTGTGACGTCCCGCGGCGTGGCGCGGTTGCCGCGGTGACGCGAGCCCGCCCCGCTTTAAGCGCCGCCTCGGCGGGGCGGCCGCGCTCCCGCTGACGGCAGCGAAGATGGCGGCGGCGGCGTCCGACCTGCTGACGGGATGGTGCCTCTTCGGCCTGGCGCTGCTGGTGAGAGGCGGCTCTGCGCCCTGCGGCGGCCCCCTCAAACATCTCTCCCCCTCCCCTTCCCTGGGCCGGCTTGCTACTCCTTCTCCGGCCGCTCACTGTTCCCGTGCTGGGCGTCCCGCCCGGTCTCCTGGCCCGTGCCCCTGAGCCTGCCCCGGCCGCGGCGGTGGTGCCGCTCCCGTGCGGCTCCCGCGGGTGTCTCGGCGGTGGTGCCGCAGAGCAGAGCCCGGAGCTGGGAGCGGGCGCCTGCCTTGCCCTCCTGCCCGGAGAGCCGCGCTGTTTGTTTTTTTGCGTGTTCCGTGTGTGAGCGCTGGGGTTGTTGCTCAAGCTGCTCTTAAGAAAAAGTGACTTTTGTGTGGTCAGTATAACGCTGGTGTGCTGAGTGTTCAGGTAAAAAATGAGTTGATGCTATGCCAGTCATCCGTACAGGGTCTAACATCAGTACCTACTTGCTGACATCGTTATTTTACCACTCATAAGTGTTTTTCCCCCTGTATTTCAGGCTATTCTAATTTTCTGCTGGGTTTATGTGCGCAAGTATCAGAGTCGGCGGGAAAGTGAAGTGATTTCTACCATAACAGCAATTTTTGCATTGGCCGTTGCTCTTATCACATCAGCGCTCCTGCCTGTGGACATATTTTTGGTCTCGTACATGAAAAACCAAAATGGTACATTTAAGGTATGGACTTCCAAAAACGTTAATTGCCTCTTCAAAACAAGCACTTGTGTTGTAAACGGATGCTCTTGGGTTGTCAAAGTGTTTGAAACCAGTGCTAATACCTGTTTTAGTGACTTTACCTTTCTCAAAGCTGTTACTAGTACTGTGCATAAAGCACTCATGTCTGGTATTTGAGCTGGGTTTCAGTTTTAACTTCTGTTGTTTCTCAGATATTCTGCTGCTTTCCAAATGCTTGTTCCTTCTGTTGGGCATAAGAATGAGTGTACTGTCCTGAAGATATAAACAAGTTGCCTAAGTGTTGCTTTTTAGTGTATCATGATGGGGCATTGTAGAATAAAATTTGTTGCGTTTTTATTCAAAAATAGACTATATTGCCCCTTTGTAATTTAGGATTATTTTAACTGTCTTTTTTTTTTTTTGTCAGAAAAAAAAATGGTACTGGATCATATAAAGATTTATGAAGATTTACTGTTCTAATCTACCTATAATGTAAAGCCTGGATTGTTAAGCACTTTGAAAGCTGCAGAAACCCTTGGTGGAGGGGAATGCAGTAGTATCTCTTCTTGGCTGATGAAGCCTTAACTGAACTACTGCATTTATAAACTGTAGGGGGTTGCTGTGCAAAATTAGTTCCTAATGAGATGAATACTTGCTGTCATCTGCTCTAAGCATTTCTATAAGTGATCTTCCTAATGCTTCAAATGTTACTTTAATTTTAAAGAAGAGTTCTTAAAGGTATTGACTTAGTGTCATTGTGAGAATGTTGTGAGTAATAAGAGGTTGAACTGGAGCGTGTAGCTAACTTGAATAACAACTTACTTGGGGTTGGAGCCTAACTGGATCTACAGAAAAAGTTATGATCCTGAAACCAATGATAGAGTGGGAGAAAGGTAAATGCCTGCACACCAGACTGTATTCCCTTCCAGCCCTACGTTCAAAGGAAGATATGGGTCTTGCCAGATCTGTGTAATGCTTCAAAACTAGCTTGCAGCTAATACAGTGCTTTTTCACTGGTGCTTTTATAAATGCAAGTTATGAGAAGCCTTTAGAATTGAGCTGCGATGTGTTTTTTTGTCATCATTATCGCTCAGGGTTAATACAGATTAAATTAAGCTCTTACTCAATGTTATTTTGGGAAGTTTGTGTTTTCAGACCTTGTTTAGAATTAAAGTGAATATAGAAGATGGAAGAGAGCTTTCATATGTCAGGGTTCTAGCAATTCAATGAAAACAATAGTCTTAAATACATTGAGCCTGACTATCTAGAGAAATAACCATGGTGCAACTAGGTCCAGCTGAAAAATGCAATTTTAGTGAGACTAAGCAGAAGTCCCTGTTGCAAAGGACACATTTTTGCTAATATATACTTTGCCTGATTAGAAACAAACCTATGAGAACAGGTCCTCAAAGGTGGTCATGCAGTCATTCCAAATTTTTAATTAAGTAAATACAATTACTGGAAGGAAAACTACTTCTAAAACTGTTTTTCATGGGCTAGAATTCCTTGTTAATGGGCACATGCTGTGATATGGTGAGGTGGGTCAATTCTGTTTAAAAAATGTACTGAGAGCAAGCTTTCATGCTTGTGGTAATGACTTTTTTTAGTAAAGTATCTTTATGCCTATGCTGCTGAGGCTTCTTTGTCCTGCTTAGTTCCTAATGTTTGTAGATACTTCTCATGGCTTGTTGAAATACAATTGCTCCATACTGTCTTGAAGAAGCATTCTTCTGTGTCTTTTAATCTCAGCTGAACTGAGTTTCTAGCTTTGCAGAAATAACATGAGATCTATTGACATTGGTGCATTTGATCCAATCACAGGTGTTGAAATTATTGTATAGAAATACTAACGTGGCCTTCAAAGTTGAGTGAATCTGAAATCAGTCAGAACCTACGAACCTATAGGTAAAGACAGCTTTATTGATTTGGTGATTTCAGTTTAGGGATAATGTTGAGGTAGGAGGCTGACAACATCTTAAAATGAGGCACATGGTGCCCTGTGCAGGACCAGGAGTGGTGGTCCTGATGGTCCCTTCCTACTCAGCATTTTCTATGATTCTGTGGTCTTAATGAATTGTTAAAGCTTTTAAACTGTCTGTGGTAACATGTGCTACTTTCCTGCTATTGCTTCGTAAGTAGGTAGACTGAATTGTGTTTAGAATATTTCCTGAAGATTACTGGCCTTTCTCTGGACCATTCTTTCAAACCCAACACTTCCAAGACAGTCTAGCTGATCCTGGGGTCTGAAGGACTGTGATTCAAGAAACCTTCCTTGCTTTGGATGGTTAGAGTGAGTTAAGTCTTTAATCTTCTCAGTGACTTTTTGAGAGAGATCCAGGTAGCAGATGTGGATAATATTCTTTGTAGATAAATTAGTAGTTCATCCAAAAACCTTCCAACTGAATGATTTCAGAGCTGATGCCAAAAGAGTAGTGGCAGTTATCCAGATTCCAAGTAAGAAATTTTTCTTTCTGTTTGTATGCTTTTCCTCTACCTCCCAGCTGTAATTCCTAGTATTCAGTATGAGAGTGATGAGAAAAGAGTGCTCAATTTGAAAGAGGTACTATATGTGGACTTACAGTTAATTTTTATTCTATCTGACCCTGCTGTCATCTTGTATAGCTGAGGGTTTACAAGATGAATAAGCTTGTAGCAAACTTATCATGTTTGGTACATGAGAAACATGTTTTGCTAATAGCTGGTGGTTAAATTGAAGGCTTTGATAGTTCAAAGTTCTAATTGAGAACTGTGTGTTTGTTCTGTGACAAGGGAATGTGGTATGTCCTGGCTGCAAGGATTGCCTGAACTTTAATACCCAAGCAGAAGATCTTTTTCTGTGAATATTATGCTGCTTTCTGGACGAATTCACTTTGAAGTGTTGTGTAGCCCTTTTCCATCATGTGTTCTGAAGTGCCTTCCTGGACAAGGCCTGTATATGCTATGGCTTTGTTAACTTGAGGTTTTGTTCTTTTCAACAGCACTGTTAAGATATTGTTTGTATGTATTTCCATTACTACAAATTATTGTTTATGGTAAAAAAATGGCTTGTAGCATTTAACACATAATGGTGTATCTCACCATATTTTGAGACTTATCAAGTATTTTCTTAAAGTTTTTATACTGAGTGAATTGAGCAGGTTTGGTATTGGCAAATTTTGCACAGTAGTTACACAGTAGAATTCACTGCAACGTGTTCTGGAGGGTGGAATTACTTTGATTCATAGTACTGTTCAGTAGGAAGGGAGGCTTTTGGTTTAATATTAATACAAAGAAGAATATTACCTTGTAAGTGAAGCCCTGATAATATTCAACATCACCACTTCAGCTCAAAGATTTTGGTTATGAGCGCTGTCAGTGCTTTAGTTTGTTTCAGAGGACTTCAAATACACACAGTTGCATGATCCATTTGATGTGAAAACTTGTTGGACTTAAAATAAGCACATGGGAACAGAAAACCTCACTATAGCTTAAAAACATAGTGTTGCTGCTGGAACCCAAGGTCTCTGGGTTTGACCTCCAAATCTCATAAATACTTGAAGCATAGCTGATGCTGTCTTGCACCAGGAAGACTGCTTGAAACAAGGATGCTCAGTACTGTCTTTTTTTCCTACCTCCTTCCTAGCAGAAGGCAGAGAAGGTGATGAAACCTTTCCTATTCTTTTTGAAATGTATGAATTCTTTCTACTATATGAAGTTAAAAGCCAGTGGAATTTCTTTCAGTCTGGTTAAGACTGAATGTATTACAAGCATTGGGTGTCTGCATGAGTTGTTAAAAGCCAGTTATCCAAGTAATGATTCAAAGAGTAGCATCTGCTTAATGGGAAATACTTTTTGCAGACCATTTAAGGTTTTTTGCATCTTACATGAGAGGGAAACAACTCATTATGTAGATTGCTCAGAATACAAAACCACTAGAAATGTTCAGGGTCTTTATTTTTAGAAAGGTGTTAACTGAGAAGTTATTGTTGACTGAGACCATGCCTCCTTCCCAAGTAATATAAAGCAATAATACTTGGCCAGAATATTGATGCTGGGCAGGTGAGATGTGCTTGTTTCTGGGTGCTACTTTCCATGTGGCAGTCAAAATCCTGGCATTGTCCCATTTTGGAGGTAGCAGGCTAGAAGATCTGCCATCTGGATATGAGATTTCTTTGTATCTAACCATGCTATGACTAGGTCTCCAGTCTTTCATACTGCATCTCCCTTTGGTTGCCTAAGCTTTGGGGGAGCTAATCAGAAGAATGAGGGCTTGATCTACATTTGATGAAACATCAAAAATACTAAAACCTGTAATGTTGCATAACTTTAAGCTCCGTTAAGGGATGTTTGCAAAGAATGGGAGCTAGCTTCCCTGGCTACTCATGGAAGTCTTGCAGGATCCAGCAGTGACAGTAGATATATCAAGTTTCATGGGGATTTATGGCTGATGCCTCACCAGAAAGGATGGAAAGTCAGATTAACTTGCAATGGTTTTATTTGGGGAAGTTATCTGTACAGTTTGATTAGTACTGTTCTGTTGAAATATGTTAACATGAGTCACTAACTGTGCAGTTGCTGGGTGAAGAAAGACTGCTCAATGATTAATGCAGGAGCAAGTGCTCTTTATAACTAATTTTCCATTAATATAATTATAAAATTTATCTTCTAAGGGAGCTTTGCTTTGGATTTAGTGTTTAGGTAAACTTAAAGTATCTTAAGCTGCTTATTTATATCTTTACTTACATAGCAAAATTTTACTAGCATGCATACTTTTTACATTTGTTATTGATGTGACTGATCTTACAAAATACTTAAGCATAATAGTTTAATATGGGTTATCATGCTCATTGCAAATATCCTTGTGATTTGTGGCTTCCCTTGTCTCTCAGTACAATGCATTGGTACAGGTATTTTAAAGGGGATATGTGCTTGCTAAACTGCATGGAACAAAACGAAGTACAGCACAACAGTGCAGAATGCCTGAATTCTGCAGGTCCTAAGAGAATTTGTGGTCCCATTTTGACACCTTAAACTGTTTGTTGAAGGCAGTAGAAATTTTCACTTCCCTAGTCTATTGTGCTTTGAAACCATTTGCTGTATATACTGTAAGCTTGGGTTGTAATGGATGGAAAAGAAAAAGACTAGATCTGAGTCCTGGATGTGCTAGTTAAATAAATTCCTATACCAAGCAGCTTAATATGTTGCCAGAGATGCTAAGACTGTCAGAGCTCTGATACTCATTTGGTAGCAGTGCTTGCTTTTGATAAGACAGTGCTAGTGTCACTAGCCTTTGAAATAGCTCAGATGAACTGGTTACTGCCTGTGAGTTGCTGATGGCGTGTGCATATGGATAATTTGCCAGTTAGAATTAAGCACTTTGCTTTCTAGTTTGTTTAAATGTGGAGCTTCAGCAACTGACTGGAAGCTGACATAATTATATCATTAAATTGGCTTGTGTTACATGTTCTTCTTGTGCAGAGTAATGCAGAGTTTGTATGCTGAGGCAGATGTAAGTTATGGTGAAATGCATATATTTGCAATTTGAGTTTGTTTAGTGAAATATAGCAGCTTGGTATTTTAATATGGTATGTTTCCTTGTATACTACTCTGGTCCTGTATGCAACTTAATTTGAAAAAAAAAAGAAAAGCAATTACAGTGCTTAAAGTTCTGTGTCTGTATTTTGTTGAGCGCTTTTCTGTAGCTGAAGGAGAAGCAGTTCTTGGGCAGCTAAGCCATTTGTATTTCCATTACTAGCTACCTCTTCTGTACAGTGGCTGAGCCTCTTAAACTTTGGGTCTCGCTGTTGCTTTTCTTGGTTGTTCCTGGTTTTTGTGCATTTTAAAAGTCTCTGCTGCTCTTAGGAGAGACCCTTCTTCCAATAACCACTTGAATCAAGCAATGCAAACAGTCCAGTTCCATTTTAGTTTTCTCTTAGACCTGATTAAAGTAAGCATTTTCTTAATATTTAACCTGAGGCAAATTAAATGTTCTGTATGTGTTCTTTACTTATTGTAATCAAGTTCTTTTGTGGTATATTTTAATACAAATGCCCAGAAATTTGTTATTTAAAAGTCTGCTGGGTGTGAGCCTGGCAGTCTTCAGAGACTGAACTTACTATGTGCCTGACAGATACTTCAGGTGTTGCTTCTGCCCCTTCTGCTAAAATATTTTTCATCCTTTCTTTTTGCTGATGAGGTGTCAAATTTCAGCTGGATGATAATCTAATTTAGTTGATACAGTGAATTTTAAAAGCTTAATGTAAACTGACCTACTGGAAGTCTTAATATAGTAAGAAAAAGGAAGGTGGTGCTGCTTCTCTGAGATAGTAGAAAAGGTGTTCATGGTATATCATCAAGCCCATATTCAGAAGACTTTATACAATTCTGAGAGAACTGATAAACCAAATGCCAGTGTCTTTAAGTCTTACAGGAGCTGTGTTTAAGTAGTGTGCTCATTTGCTTTTTCATATCTCCCTGTTAGTGTGTGCATCTTCACAACTGAAAAGGATTGATCTTAGCACTTTGAAGAAAACCTGCATACAGAAATGAAAAAGAGCTTTGACAGTACTGGATATTTACTGGATTTTTTTTTTTTTTGTATTCACCGATTTAGTTATGTTGGTATGTTCTCTAGCTTTTAAAGAATTCTGCTTCTGGATAACTACATTCTTGATCTTGGCCACATATAGATTATATTCTGCAAAACTAAAACGATTTTGAAATATGTTTAAACTGTACTGGCAGCTTTGGGCCGTTGTATTCAATCCCTGAGTTTGTCTGCCAACCATTATGTTATATTTAGCTTCCTTAAACCAATAGTTTCTTTCTTGGAAGAGAGGGAATGGGCACAAGAACTTGACTTCTGCCTGACTGCAGTTTCCAACATAGTTAAGAGTTGTGTTTGCACTTCCATTGCTTCGGTTCACTGGACTTCCTTTCTCTTCCATTCCCCAGGACTGAGTAGTGCAGTTACTTTTACTCGTGTTCAAATAAGGGCTATAAGTGCTCTTGGAATCTGACTTGTAAAAGTAGATATTGCTAAGTTGAATATTCATGTAATTCAAGTCTCAGTCAAACAAAAAAGTGAAATCTCGTACTTCTGAAAAAGGAGATGATAGCTTAAACTGATGTAATAATGAATAAAAATAAAAGGTAATGAATTATATATAACTGACCATAATATAAACTTTTCTTATTCTTATGTCTAAGTGTTGTTGCATCTGTATATGCAAATTTTAAACAAAGCTGTTCTGTAGTGGTAATGTTGTGTACATTGTGTACTTTGTCCAACTGTGTGGCCCATGGCACAAGAAAGCTGTTAACATAAGGCCACAAACATGGTCAGAGATCTGGAACACCTCTCCTGTTAAGACAGGCTGAAAGAGCTGGGGTTGTTCAGCGTGGAGAAGAGAAGGTTCTGGGGAGATGTTTTTGAAGCCTTTCAGTATAGCAAGCTTATAGGAAATATGTAGAAACAATTTTGACCAGTACCTGTAGACACAGAAGGACATGTAACAGCTTTAAATTAAGTGTAGATTTAACTATAAAGGAGAAATTTATGGTGAGGTTGATGGTTCTCTGGAACAGGGTTCCCAGAGGACTTGTGGATGCCCATCACTGGATGCTTTCCAAGGTCAGGTTGAATGGGGCTTTGAGCAACCTGAGCTCATGAAAGGTGTTCCTACCCGTGGCAGGAGGGATGGACTCAGTGATCTTTCAAGGTCCCTTTCAACCCATTCTATGATTATCTTCAGAGACTCTTACAAAGATACTGTGGGAATTAGAAGAACATACATGGGAGCTGCCAAAAGTCATGTTCCTTTGGGTCTAAACCCTTCCTTTTGTGAATCTGTCCTATGCTTATTCCTGTTTGCCCAGTGATTTTCACTGTTGCTAGTACTCTAGCAGGGAGTTCTTTAGAAGTATGTGTCCTTTAATGGTTGATTCTCATGTAGTCTTCTTTTATTACATTTGATAAAAAATGCTTCTATCCTTTATTGCTAGGTCTGGGCTGATGCTAATGTTTCAAGGCAAATTGAAGACACTGTACTCTATGGATATTACAGTAAGTATTTTTGCTTGTTTTATTTTTTCAAATAATAGAACCTTTAAGATCATACCGGGCTTCCGCTTTTTGGTTAGACATGAGTCTTACACTTGGTGCCCTTAAGAGAATATTTTCTATTTTCAAGAGCCCCCTAAAAATGCAAATATACTGAAGCCAGTTGATGAAAAGGCTAATGATTTCTGTTATATAATCTGTGGTTCACATGTTTCCTGTGTGTGTATTTTGTGGGCCCTTAAGGGAAATACGTGGTTTTCCTGTAACTTTTATGGCACTTAACATATGCAGCAGTGTGAAACTTGTCTACCATGTATAAAGTTCATGCAACCATGAGTGCAACACTTTTAAGTGCTCAGATTCAGCAACTACCATATTCCAAGTAACAGTTACAGTGGAGGAGCATAAAGGAGTTGAGTTTATTCAAAAGTGATAATCCTAAATAGAACTGACATTAAAAAAGTGACTGAAATAAAATAACTGTTCATCAAACCTCTGCATAATGTGATATAAATTTTGAAGTGGTCCTTATGAAACTTATGAGAAGTTTTACTACAAATGGATGTATGTAATGGATATAGAAGTGTGCTCAGCACAGTTTGAGTGAAATGCTTGTTTCAGTTAAAGATGCAAACTCAGAGGTGGTTGCCTGCTTTTGGTCACATCTTCAAAGATTTGAAGTTTTTTCTCTTAGAATATTGTGGGATTTTTGAATATATTTTTAGATCAGGAAACTTTGTTAAATTACAGATTAATTATTGCCTACCGGTGATAATGACAAACTAGAATAGACTTCACTCAGCATAAAGATGAATAAAGTCAAAAATAGTAAGAAGACTTCTCTGTTTTCAAAAAGGAACTTTTAACACAGAGATTCTTCACTTTATAATAGTGATTTTGGTTTGTATTTGCTTTCTATGTAGTTTGCCAAAGTCTTGTTAATTAGACCAAGTATTTCACAACTCATAAGGTGAAATAATCTTCAAGTTCTTCTCTGGACTGTTTGCTATAGATCTCTGAGACTGATGAATTTCTGTAAGGTATTTTTGGCTAGCTGAATATTTTAGTAAATCTTGAACAAATTTTTGAAAAATATTTTTGAAAAAGATTTAAATTAGGAAAACTGCTTTTGTTTTTGGCCTTTCTAGATAGGTCTACTTGAATACTATAGGACAAACATCTTATTTCATGGCATATCCTCCAGATGGTGGTAGAGGTTTAAACATGGTTTTTAAATATTTTCTTTTGTCATCTTAATTTGAGTAGGTACACTTTTTCATAACTAGTTTTATAACTAGAGCTACATTGAAGTAAACAATAATACTAACTTACTTTTCAGAAGTCTTCAGAAATCATATATAAAAACACAATGCCTCTCCTGCATCATCTTGTCCCCTGTTGCTGTTGCCCAGCATAGTGACATAACGGCTGAGAAGGAGAAAGTTAAGCAATTCTTCCATTGTAATACTTTTTTTCCATTGTACTTCATTGTAATTCAACTTTTTTTTTTTTTTTGCTATCTTCCTAGGAAAGTATTTGATCATGGCTTTTTTTTTTTTTTAACAGATAGGTTGAGCAAAGTGAAGTACCCTTTTGTACTTAAGAATGTGAATGCCAGTATTTTCTTGTGTCTCCTGAAAATGGAGAGATAACTTGACTCCCATAGTTGTATTGACAATTTATGGTATTAATAATTGGAGCACTTAGGTCATTGTCTTTCAATCCAAGTCACCTGTAATTGTAGCATGAATGTGGAGACTGTGATTTAAGTGCTATTTTAGAATATTAATCATTACTTTGCTACTTGCATTGCTTTTTACTGATAAAGCTCTAACTAAATATAGAAAAGCTGCTTTTTTTTTTGATAGTCCTTAGCTCCCATGAGAAATGTTATTTCTCATATCCACCTGGTTTCTTTTCTGGACTGATACAAAAGTAGAATGGGTTTGTGTTGGTAGAATGGTAAATAAGGTACCTCTGAGTGAAGCTTGAAATAGCTGTATCTTGAAGTGGGATTTCAGCAGCCTAAAAGCTTTTCTTAGGAAACCAGTCTAATAATTGCTTTGAAGCCACAGTGGTTTAATGTGTCACTATTTGTAGTGACACACTAAGCAGACAGTAATAGAACAGTGGTAGAAGTAATAGAACAGCAGTAATAGAACATGCCTCACAGTACTTCAGTGATTGAACAGTGATCAATGGTTGGCAAATGCTCTAAAAAAGCATGTCAGTTTGTTTGGAAGGAAAACTTTTCATAAAGTGTTATAATTGAAAACTGTCCAACACAGTGTGCTGTATCACAAAGAATGAGGTTGAAACAATTGACAGTAACCTGCAGATGTGTTCTATAGTTCTTCCTCTAGTAAGTAAATGTTACCTGTTGGAATCACCTTGAGTTCAGTGTCCTTTGATGAAAATTTGTGAATAGTGAAAGGATAATATTGGTAGATTCTAATCTTCTTGTGAGATAGACCAAGATTTTGACCTGCATGTGTTAGAAGCTCCCAGCTACAGCATGGCAAAGACTGTCTGATAAATTTTATGGGATCTCTTCACATGTGCCTTGAAGGCTATGCTAAATTTTGGATTTTCCATTTCCTTTTTAAGTCAGCAGTAGTATGGTGATTCCTAGGTTGAAGTTTTTGAGTAAGAATTTATCCAAAAGGGTAGGGTAAATGGTATTACTCAGATGATTTTTACATGGAGTTTTGTCTGCTTACTGCAAATGTTTGATAAGTCATTGACTCAAGAATTTGAGCTTCTAGGAATTAAGTGCAGGTCAAATATGACTGTGTTTTTGTAGTCTGGTTCTAGGAGAAGCCATTCTAAGTACTATGAGAGATCCATAGCTGTATTTGACAAATACTGTGGAGTTACATCTACAGAAACACTTTCCTATTTAGCATAATTTTTCTGGGAGCAATGTGCTGGAACATAAATTGGAAGTCTATCTGCGTTGAAACTTACTGTGGTGAATTGCTTCAAACAAGAGTCTGACTTGAATTTTTTTACTGCTTTGTAGTCTGTAACTTCCATTTGGGAATACAACAGATATCTTCTTCCAGTCTTGAAGAAAACTTACTTACTTTAAAACACTTTTTGTGGTTGTAAGAATAACATACTTGAGAAGAAAGACTGATCATAAGTTTCTAGAAGTAGCTTGTGACTTTTCAGCAGAAAAAGCGAGGGAGTATATAACAAATAGTTGTTTTAAGCAACTTAGTAATTTTGATGTTATGTAATGCCCTTATATATGATACCATCTGGAAAAGCAATTTTTTTTTGATGTAAGAGACTTCTGATGATTTAATATTCTTGATCCTCCTATAGTGTCTTAAAAGGATTTGAGGGAATATTGATCTTGGATAGTTGATTTCAAACATTTCCAGTTTTTCTAAAAGAAAAAAAAAAACCCATAAAAATGTAATAAAGGGACCATTATGGTTGTTAATTGAAGACTACTATGAGGTGTAACTTTCTCATACTTAAGGTGTCTGTATTGATACAGTGCAAATAAGAAGGAGTAACTTGAGTGTAGATTGGCATTGACATTACTGCATGTTTATAATACTGCATGCAATACTTGAAGAGCTGTTTAATCTGTGATTCTCTAGCAGTTTAGTGACAACAGATAACATGTTTCAAGGTTGAATCTTGCAGGTTTTTTTCCAACCTTAATGATTCTTTGTAAATAAAGGTACCCGCACAGTTAGTAGTGTTTTTAGTCAATGTGTTTCTTCCTTTATCCCCTTGGAGGAAACATGGATCACAGTCTCATTATGTAATGAGCTAATAAGGGCATACCTCATGAGTAAGGTATGCTGAATTCTGTGTAGTATAACTTGGACATGAGGATTTTCTGTGCTTGTGGTGACCTCTATGGGCTGATTATTCTGATCTTGGACTAATGGTGCATGTGTAACTTGCCTAATTTACTGGCCCATTGTGGTGTGTATTTAGGACTAGTCATAAAAAACCAGATTATAGATTAGACAGGCTTGATTTCTGAAAGTACTCACAATATTGAAGTAGTATGACTACTGCTCTAGAATGTCTAGGAAGGTTTCTTTTTAGAGTTTGAGGTTTCAATGTGTTTTTATAGCCCTGAATGTTTTGCTCATGGCAAAAGTGAGAGTTCATGAACTGTGAACTTGTTTCTTTACTTGCATTGCCATACTCACTCAATACACTAAACAGTAGATACTTTTTAACGGTTTGAAATATTTTTCCAAAGAATTAATTCTGTTTATATATAATTAGTGATTCATATTTAGATTCTAGGTGTTGATACTCTATTTGGCTTCTATACCAACTTTAGGAAAAAATGCTGAGATAGATTCATTTGGAGCATGTGGGCACTGTGAGGAGTGCACTAGCCAAGATAAGAGGTCACAGACTTAAATGGGGAATGAATGTATTCATGGAAAGATGCTAATTACATATATATGTGTATATGGAAAGGCGTTAATTCATCATGCAGGATGAGGCAAAGATGAAAAATAGCCAAAGATTACAGGATTTATGTGGTCCTGAGTACTTTTACTTATTCTTTCAGAGATGCAATTTTGTGCTGGCATAAGCAGTCTTGGTTGTGTAGCACTTCTGACATTTTGAAGGCTTAGTAAACTATGCCAGGATACTTTTCTTGTGGGGTGCAAATACTATAGCATACTGCTTCACAGTTTTAATTTCCTACTAGACTTCTGCTATGTTCATAGTATAAGGTAATATGGAGTATTAAAAGATTTTCCTAAATAACCGTGGTCTAAAGCATGTTCAACTTACAATACAGAGAACTGAAGATTTAAACTTGGAATTCTCTACCTGAGATTGCTCTTTTCATACCACTGCCTAATCAGTCCAATGAATTTTGACCATCTGTCTTAATGTCTTCAAAACTTGACAGTATTTGTCAAGACATGTGTTAAACCTTTTACTTTCTAATGATCACCTGTGCATCAGAGTGACGTGACAGTATGACTGTTTTCATTCAGTGGCTACTCAGTTAAATATCTGTTGCAATCTCGAATTAGTACTAATAAAAAGGGAGCATAAACTGATGATACTATATTGCTACAGCTTGTTTTCTTTTGTGAGTTGAGGTCAGTAACAACCATGTCTTTCATCGGTGATCTACTGAGGTTAATAGTAGAACCTGATGCTAAGTCCAATGATCAAAATAGCTTTAAATTAGTTTCATTTGATAGACATTTTTTTGAATGGTGGGTGGCTTAGTTTGCTTTTATTCACTATGCTTTAAGCTAATGTGCTAGTATTGTATGTCACTTGCGTGCAGTTGATTACTTTTAGTCTTTTGGTGTTGCTGAGTTGAAGATGGATCTGAAATCCTTACTCTGAAAGGGTTCACTTTAACGTCCTTTGGAGTTCATGAAACAGTAATAGTTTGTATGCTGTCTAGTGAATTTTACTGACTTTTCACTGCTTGAAATTAAGTGTTAGAAAGAGATGAAATTCATATTTTACTCTTTCCTTTGAATTACTATGTAGTAAATGAAGTGCCAATGTAATTCTCTTCATTTAATTCTTCCTCCTAGCTCTGTACTCAATCATTCTGTTCTGCGTCTTTCTGTGGATCCCCTTTGTCTATTTCTATTATGAGGAGAAGGAAGATGATGATGGCAACACATGCACAGTAAGTTTACTCTAGCAAATGCATCAAGCAGTGAAAAGGCAAGTGAACATAGTCAAAATATGAAAGCAAGAATGATTTTTTTTTTTTAACTTAGAAATGGTATTAACATTATAATATTTAAGTCTATTAGTATAGTTCCATAAGAATCCTGGGGCAGTTCTTAGTAAGACATAGTCTGACAGTGTCTCATCTAAGTGCTGAAATTAAATGAAACTCTAGTGAGATAAGTAATTAATATCTGTATTTTCATAATTTCTTTAAACTTTCTAAAAATTCTTTTAAGCAAGATTTTCTACACAGGAAGTTAAAACTTCTTATGCGAGACTTTTCATAGAATAAAAACCATATATAGTGACAGGTTTTAAAGTAGAGAATAGGAAGGTGGTTTGGATTCTGAAATAGGTACTCAAATTTAGTGTCTTTCTACTGTAGAAGTATTTTTTCTTGAAGTAGGCAGTAGCAATTTACCTGAAGCTAACATGTTTACTTATTTAATGCACTGACTTGAGACCTCCCAGGGAATACAGTAACTGATGCCAATAAGGTGCTATGTTTCAAATGAAAATACTTTTCTAAAGAATCATCTGATCAATTATCATTATTTTTTTTTCACTTCTGTTTAGTTGTAACCTTAACATAAGAAGACTTTTAATAATAGCCACTAATATCAAGTATCAGTATTATTTTCTTTGAGTGTATTTGCACTGAATATATCCAGGCTTCCAGCCACAGCTGCTCAAATGCATAGCTTATGATGGAAGCAGAATCCCATGTCATTGTTCACAGTTCTCAAACTATGAGTTTCTTCAAAAATATACTTAAAACTCATATATAAAACTACTCATGCTTTTAATAGAGTTTTTTTTTTTGTAGAATACCTGTTACACTAAGTATACTTTTTCATAGTTTGCACAAATTCCTTTATATTAGTTTTATGTCAATGTATTAACTTTCTCTTCAATATTCAGCAGGTTAAAACTGCACTCAAATACACTCTGGGATTCATCACAATTTGTGCTGTTCTTCTGTTAATTGGGTAAGCATTTGTATTGAGCACTGTTCTATGCAAGATTTATTTATCAGAGTTCTGCTCTGTGCTTCTAAGAGGTAAATTATGATGCACTCAATCTCTCTAATCAACATTAGCTTAATCACTAATAGGCCTTAAGTATCCTGAGAACTATGTACCTGAAAAGTAAGAGTTTAACTGGAAGATAAAATGGTTTTCTTAACTGTGGAGGTACTTTCTAAGCTGACTGAATGTGCAGTGTGAATCAATATCAAGGACATGGTGGCTTTGACACAACTACAATGCAGTTCAACAGGGAGTAAAAAAATTGTCCTCATCCATGGTCATCAAATAGTTTTTTGCCTTTCTCAAGTGCTTTTTCTGAAACGGACATTGTAAAACAGCTTTTTAGGAAAATGATTAGATGTTATGTGCTTGTACTTTCCTAAATGGAAGTGTTGTCTTAAGAATCTAAGTGTAGTGTGGGGTTGTACTTGACTTAATTGTGCCTTGTATGATGAAGCTTTTGCTGGCATTTGTTTAAAAGGCAAATATTACTGAAGTGAATAAGCTTCAGCAGTTTGCAGCAAGTGCTGTTCTGAAACTCCAAGCAGTAGCAGAAAATTGATTTCACATCACTATTAAGCATGACATGCACACCAATACTGAATCTTTCTACTGTCTGCTGTGTCATAAGCTTTTTAGCATTTTGACTGCAGCAATAAAGTTGGTAAAAATTGCAAAATGTGTGATAAAATGATCCATATAAAAGTACTAGAGCGTGAAGTAGAAACTAGAGTGAAATTAATGCTTCGAGTTGTGTACCATCTTACTGGAATATTGTTTTAGTTTTGATAAAAGTTAAAGGTATATTTCTATCAAGTCTCTTGTCCTTTTAAGTAAAAGTAAAGTATTTGCCTGTATAAGAGATTGTAGGAGTTTATTACTCTAATCATTGTCTAGAAATATTACTAAAATTTCTGGAAAACACTGTTTCTGACAGCTCACATCATAGGTATAGATAGATGTATAACATATCCACTTTAGAAATCTTGGTAGTGTCTCTAGTAGGTGTCAGCTGAATCCTCAGTAGCTGTAAGCATGTTTGTTCCTTTCTCCCAATGAGATAGAAAAAGGTAATTCTTGTATTTCTCCTTTAAGTGAGACTGGAAGACTCCCTTCAAGGGGAAAAGGCTCAATTTTAGAGGCAGCTGAGGTGACTGTGCTGAAGAAAATTGTGAACTCTATTTCTAGTAGAGTTATATATAGATTAAGTAGCATATATCTCAGTGTTTATGTGTATGCTTTTTCTGAAGAAGTTACCTGTCTTAACTATTTTCATAGCAAGGACAGGGAGCGGCCACTGAAAGTGGCCAGTGTGACAGGAAAACAATAAACATGTTGGAGCTGAAGCTTCTACAGGAGTGAGTGGTGAATGTGGTAGTGAAGACTAGTCTTAGAGTAGTGGGGGATTCTCTCACTGGTAGTTAGGATCAGAGTAATGTTAAAATAGACTGTAATTTTATGTACTGGGTTTGACTCTAAGTGTCTAGGCTTAATGGACTAGAGTGCTTCTGCACACAGGTTATGAGAGTGAGAGGGGCTGGAATATTTCCTGTTAAGTGCCTAACAAATAGTCTTTCTTCTTGTGCTTACATGGCTAGTGTCTTATGGCCACACAGCCTCTGTTCTGATTGGTTTAGGAGGTAATCTGTATGATTAAAACAGGTCAATAAATAGTTTTAAAGGTCTGCATAAGGTTTTTGCCTCTTCCCTGGTCAGCTGTCCTCAAATGAATTATAAAAGCTATATTAAGCTCAAAGTTTGAGTGTCATGGTCTTACCCTTGCTCCACTAGAGATCGTTGTGAGTATTTTGGGAAACAAGTCTGTTTTGTGCCACATAATCTTACAGGTTTTTCTGGCTTGATAACACGGCTCAGTGAGCAGAATGTTATTGTCCAAATTGTTATCAGGAGTAGTGTTTGTGCCCCTTCCTTTACTTGTCTGTTACAAAATAGTTGTCTGGCAAAAACGTGCATGTCTGTAACACTTAAATCCTCTGCACACAAATAACTTGATGCAAAGTGCCATTAAAAGCAGAGTATAGGGCGAATTTATACTGGGATGCTCAGAACTAGTTTTTACTTGTCATACCTTTCCCTTCCCATAAATTAGTTACTTTCCTGGTACTTTCTCTAAGTGTCATGTGCTTGTCAAGGGGCTTGAGATACTGCAATCTACATTAAGGCACCCTTAAACAGTCTAGTATGAAACAAAATGGTTGTTTTTGAGGCTAATGAATGTATGATTCCAAAATACATGCTTCCCTAACTGTCAGTGTTTAGAATTAAACTGGTTACCTTAAATTTTTTAGAATTATTAGCTCTTAAAAAGCTATTAATATATCTAATTATCCTATAAATGGTTATGCAAATTATATCACAGTAGAACTCACTGAAGGAAATTAGTCTAAATCTGGTGTGTTGGAAAATAATTTCCTGAGGATAACGGTTAATGACATTCTTTAATTTAAGGATCAAACTTTACTCATCTACACTTGTGTATTAGCCCTGCCAAGAGTGAATAGTTTTAAACTGCTTGTCTTGCATTTACTTTCCTTGTTCTGCAGCTTAGATATTGATCAAGATTTTAATCATAATTTACCCAGGATGTGTTTTGAACAGCGTAGCAATTTGCTTCTATTCATAAAATTACCAGAGTTAATAATATGATTTGTGTCCAGAACTCCAAGTATCAGACATCACAGCTGAGCTGTTTTGTTTGCTTGCATTACCTGAATGTGTAACTCCTGTGTTCCTTTCTGGGGCCTTTGGTATATGGAACTTGAGCAGGAGCAGAATCAGATGTCCATCTCCTTCAGACAAGGTTTATCTGAGTACTGAAGAGTATTCAGTTGGCACTGCTCTGATTAGTGTCCTTTGACATCCTGGTTGTAAGTAGTCTCAGCAAAAGAAAAAAAAAAATCATCCTATTGTTCTCAGGGGGGAAAAAAAGCAAGCAAGTTGTAAATGTCCTAAAATGTTCTTCCATCTTGTTTGTTCTCTGCATGTGGCCCACAAATGGCAAATCCATAGTGGTGCTAAAATACAAAGGACTTGAGCTCAGTTATGTTCTCAGTCTCCTTTTTAAACTGTTTTTAGTAAATAAGTCTGCAGTTATTTCTTTCTATCATTTTTAAGTTAAGATGTTACCTAACTTGGTTTTAATGCCCATGTCTTTATTTTGTCTGGATGCTGTTCTACAGAAAGAATTACTACTAGAGGCAGATACAAGAACTCAATCCTAAGTCAACAAGCATTTGTCAGCTTAAGCAAATGCTAGCCCTCAATCTGCCTCTTGCTCAGTCAAGAAGCTTTTTTTTAGAAATTAACATCTCGACCTTTAAAATGTCAACTTCTTTTTTGGCAGAGTATCAGTTTGGTTTTGATGTGATGATTATATGTACACACAGTTGGTTTAGCCCTAACCTTTGAAACAAAGGCATATATTTTGTACTTTTAAGTTTGAGGCTGCTCCTGGAATATACATATTTGTTTGGGACTTCAAACAGGGATCTAATTATGTAGTCTTTGTCACACAAGTCCAAATGATACTTGTAGACATTCTTTATGGACTTCGGTTTGAGTTCTTTCATTCTTTGCCTAAAGTGCTTCCTTTCAAATCTGTCTTCCTTGTAACGTGTAGACATTCTATTTCATGTCTGGAAACTATAGTTTGTGTTTTTTTGGTATAGAGGTACTGTTTTTCCAGCTGTTACAAACTCAGCTGTTTTGTCTGTTGAGGTGCTGAAGAGTTATTCTTATTAGTTGACTTTATTTTCTCATGAAACTCCAGAGGGTTGGAGCCTGGATGTTCAGACCCCTTTGAGTTTCCTTGGGACTCAGCCCTGTGGCAACTTAATGGAGAGAGAGACAGCTTTGATCCAGTTGTCTGAAGAGCAACTTAATAATACAAAAATAACAAACAATAAGGTGTCCACTGTATTGGAACAAACTGGACCAAGGCAGTAACAAGAGGCAAAAGGCACTGTCTTGGGTCAGACAGGGGTAGTACTTAAATACTCTGGTGTGGGTGGGGAGTTAAAGTGGGGTCTGAGGGAAGGGTCCAATAGGGGAAAACAATTAAGAATATTAAAATTCCTGCACTAAAAATTAACCTATGGTAACACAGAGAACAAGGAACTTTCTAGTAAGATTTGCATACTTGAACATGTGAATAAGCTTCTTGCTTATGGCATTTTGATGGGGTTTTCAAAGGCATTTTTCCAGGGTTTTCTTCTTCCCTGGGGAAACCACCTCTACAGTGACAACAGGAA
The DNA here is from genome assembly GCA_013400275.1 of Rhadina sibilatrix. Classification (NCBI taxonomy): domain Eukaryota; kingdom Metazoa; phylum Chordata; class Aves; order Passeriformes; family Phylloscopidae; genus Rhadina; species Rhadina sibilatrix. The sequence continues at coordinate 109,542 of VWYO01017643.1, read as the reverse complement.
GCTTTCAGCTAGGGGACTGTTTCACGTGACATTTTTTTCTGAGCATTCTTTGCTAGTCTGCTTATTGGAAAAACAAAAAACCTAATGAACTTCTCTGCAGCTCAGTTCTCTGGGCCAACTACAGAACAAAGAATGGATTGGAGCATGGATTTAGTTGTCATAATGGGAGCTAAACATGTCTCTTTATATTTTAATGCTTGTTTGAGAAATTATTTTATTTTGGCTTTCAGAAGTGTATATTTATAAGGGAATTTGTCTCAATTGATGCTTGAAGTCTATTTGCTCCTTTGCATATGAATCAAATCAGGATAGTAAATCATATTAATATGTCTTTTAATGATACTTGAGTGTAGGGTCCTTACCTCTTTTAGGACTGGTAAATAGAAAATCACTGGTTCACTGACCTCAGACCTGACTGTACACACGCCTATGTGTACTCTGCTGATCTAAATGCAGAATTTGAGGGCAATGTGAATAAAGTGAAACACTGTCTTCAGGAATGAATGGATTTCTATTTTCTTAATTTGGAAGTAGAGTTCTTATTTTCCCTTATTAGGTTAAGAAAGATTTTTTTTTTTTTTCTGTATTACAGTGCTTTTGTTCCTTTGGATATTCCCAACAAGAAGAATTCCACAGAGTGGGAGAAAGTGAAGCTCCTGTTTGAAGAATTTGGAAGTAGTCGTAAGTTTGAGATTTGTTCTGAGCCTTGCACGAGTTGCTACTCTACTGACCTCTGCCACTTGCTCATTGACTGAACAAGATAACTTCCTTGGTGGCAGATTTCACTTTTCTCTGACTGCTTACCTACAGTAAGTCTTTACAATAAAGAGTTCAGTTCTCCTGTTCAGAGAAAAACAAAAATTGGAAGTATCTACAGTACTGATCTCTTCTAAAATTGTTGTTTGCATTTGTTATGTTTTGCACTAGGGCTGTTTGAGAAGGCCAAACTCCATGGAATAGTATTTAGCACTTAGGTGATGTAATTCATGTGCTTAGCTAGGGTATGTTTTCAGTGTGAAGGAAGTGTTTTATAGGTGAGCGAAGACAGACTTGGATGTCACTTTTCACATGTATTCAGAAAAGGGTAACTACAAAGCTGTCTAACATTCATCCCAGTGCATACGTACTCCATTATTTTGTGCTTCATTCTTGATATGCATCAGGGTATTGGCTTGGGTGTGAATGTTTTAGGATATAATCATACCTTCATCAAGTCATAGTCTGAATTATTCTAGGAATTTTGTATGGATTAAAAGTTCCCTGCAGTGACATACACCAAACACTTGCAGAGCTGACTAATCCCTTCAGGGCCCATCAACTTTACATGTTCAGCTTGCTTAAGTATTCTCTAACCTGATCCTCTTCCACCAAGGGTACATATTCCTTCCAGCTTTTCTCACTGAGCTCCCTGATCTGGATTTCTTGAAGTCTGGTCTTGCTAAACAAAAGACTGAGGCAAAGATGGCATTCAGTATGTCAGACTTGTTATGGAAAAGTCCTGTCTCACCAGGTCCCCTGCCCTACTCAGCAACAAGCCCCTATTTTGCCTCTTACTCTTGCAACTTAAATACTCAAAGTCCTTCTTGTTTGCTTTGATATCCTTGCAGAGTCTTTAGTCGTGATGTGCTCTGTGCTATTATCTGTGCTTATAAGAGTAGGAGATGGGGAGGACAAATCCATAGCATGGAGTGTTTTGGCTGTCTGCTTGTTGGTTTTTCTCTTGCTTTGCAAAGATTACAACAGGACAGGAAAAATTGCTTTTTAAACTCTTTATACAGGTTGTGATAATGGTTGAGCTGGGATGTAAGCTAATTTTTCTAGCTGACCTTGATATGACTGTAACAAAGTATTTGGCTCTGTCTTTGCTATGAAATACAGTATAGCCGATATTTATTTCTAGGAAAATAAAATTATTAAGATGCTGGGTTGGGACGTGAAAATCTGATTTTGTCTTCTATCACCATTCTCTTGTGACTTAATTTCGTAGGATAATTCAGATTGAAGAGACTTCAGGTCATCTATTCAAATCTGCACCAAGAAGGAAGCTGCAAGATCAGACTAGGTTGCTCAGGGCTTTGTCACCTAGATCTTCAAAACCCCTTGAGTGTGGAAAAATCTCTCCTCTTTTTGTGGATATACTTGCTGTCACCCATTGTCTCACACTTGACAACTATGCACCAGTGAAGAGTCTGGGCTCCACCTCTTTGCAAAGCAGACAGGCTGTATTGGGTGTCTCCAAACCTGTCGCTGTTCCAGGCCAAACAAGCCCGACTCCCTCAGCTGCTCTGCACAGCATATACTCCAACTTCCAAGCAACTTAGTTCCTTCCTTAACTTGCTCAGATTTATCAGTCTTAACCTGTAGCAAGGGCCTCAGAACTGATTACAGTATATGGTCCCTTCCTTCAATAGATGGACATGCTGCTGTTGATACAGCCTGGGATGCCATGGGACTTCCATGCTGGTAGGGCATGCTGCTGGTTTATCTTCAGATTGCTGTCTCCCAAGACCCCTACACAGGGGGGTCCTTGTGTTTTCCTAGAGCAACTCCACTGACAGCAACTCTCTGCAAAAGGTTCTTGTATGTTGTCTTTACTTGTATCTGTTGTCCTGTTTTTATATTAATCTGTCCTTTTCCTTTGTCTGTCTGTAGTGACCCAAGAAAGTACAAAGATCTTGAGACAGAACAAACATCCAATCATCACTTGGTAGTTGGTTGTGGGATTATGAAAGGATGCAAACTCATCCATTGAGGCAAAGCCTGATAATATACTTCTGGTATACAATTATCAATTTTTCAGCCAGTTAGTTTCTTAATGTTCCATTGAGCATAGTTCAGACCTTTAAAATGGATATTAAATGTTGATTTCAAATACTTGTACAGGAGGATCATCAAATACAGTGTGTAAGTACATTGTGTGATGTGTTACAAATAGGAGTCACTCGTGGACTTTTTCTTTCCCCCAAAACTTCAGAAGCAACCCAAATTTTTACAACTACTGAAGGAAAAATAGTGCTAGGTTTATTTTTTGTGGGCTTCTGGGTGGTTTTGTTGTTGTTTTGTTTTTTTGTCTTTTTTTTTAATAAGTTTATAAGATATAGCTGTAGTATTTGAAACACAGGAATGTATCGCTTTTAGCTCTGGGGAGGATGTTTGATATTATCTAGCAGAAATAGTAAAGGAGATATTTGAGCAGTGAAGTTGGATTTGGTTATGCTCTTCTATTAGTTTTTGGTGATTTTAGAAGGAAGCCTGTAGGGTTGGACAGAAAAGGGGGGTACAGCTTCTCATAGAGGAAGGTTCTGATTTCTCAGTTTGTGACTGCTTAGTGCTGTGTTCAGTAAATAAGAATGGAAACTAGCTAATGAATGGAAACAGGCTAGTATATCTGTGTGAGCAGAAATAAAAGTTACTATACTCTAAATTCTTGAATTAACTAGAGGGCAGGACATGGGTGAGAACACTAAACTCTGGTTATGACTGAGCACAAACATGAAGTTGCTTGCTGAAAGTTAATTTCTGTAATTTGGTTACTAAGTAACCAAAACCACTTGTGATGTCTTCCTGGTGAGGTTAGGGACAGACCTGTTATGAAGAATTATGCAGGAAGTTTTAGGGGGTTAAATGCCTTTTTATTTGGTCACTCTTCTAATATCTCTTTTAATTACTGGAGTTATAAGGCTATTGTAGCTCTATAGTCCCCTGAACTTGTTCCAGTTTGTTGATCTGTATATATATTGAGTGAAGTTGAGGATTTTTTTGGTTGGTTGAAGGATCCATGCTTGTCTGATTCTGGATAAGGCTTTTAGTAGGAGAAATCAGGTGATAGCAAACAAAACTGAGATGAATCATCCAGAATGCACATGAAAGTCGTGCAAGTTACCACAGTACCCTGGGGAGGTCAGAAATAAGTCTTGAAAATGTATTAAACAGCTATGGGAGCAAGTTCATTAGTGGCTTTTCAGCCATTTGGGTGAGTGCAACTTCTGTGAGCTTGTAATAAAGACGAGAGTCTGTCCTGGATCCTCAATTTGAGAGTAAGGACTGCTGTGGTCAAAAAGCTCTTCCAGGTAAATTTTTCATCTGAGTTATGACTGGTAACTAACAGTAAAGTCTTAATCTTTTTCTTCTTACTCATGAACTTAAATCTCTTCTGGAAACTTATTTAGGAAGAAGTGTTCTTAAACACCTACTGTATTTTCAACAGGTTTTCTTTTTTTTTTGCAGATGGCTTGACTGCACTTTCATTTTCCATTAGTTCCTTGACTGTGATTGGAATGTTGGCAGCTATCACTTACACAGTAAGTTGTTATGCAAAGTTTTCAGTTTTTTACCTTCATGATACTTGCGGTTATCTCTGGCTGTATCTGTGTGGAAAATTTGTCATCCTAAAAAGATTCAGCAGTGTCCTTAGCTCTGGATTTTCTTGACTTGAAACGTTCATTTTAAGTTCTAACTTTGCTGCAGTTTTAAGGACCACTGTTTAAGTACTGAGCACAGATCAGACTTAATTTTGATGTGTTTATGCCAGGGGATGTCACATTACTTATGACTTGCAACACAGTCACTGACCTTTCTTGCTCTTAAGCCTTTATTTCTCCACCCTGATGTAGAGAATTAAATGTTGCACTTTTTTTATTCATTGACTTGTGGCATAGAGTTGATGTGGAGCTAAAGTGCTGCAGTTCTTTCTGAGAAGGATTTGGAAGGGTTCATTCTGTAACCAATTGTAAATGGTATGATTAAGGTTATGTTAATTCAACTGCTTGACTCTTACTTTTATGTATAAAGAAAAGGAACTGTTTTAACTTACCAGCTTTGGCCAACATTTAATGTTTATGTGGTCATATGTTTTCCCAATCTGTTCTGTTTCTTCATTCAGTTAATGATCAGTGTGTTTGTAATGCTACGTTTTACTTTGTCATCAAGGTAAAATTTTTCAACAAAGAAGCAGCTTAAAAGCTTAAGATAACTTATTGGTAACAGACAAAGCTTTACATTTTCTGAGAAATTACTGTTTTTCTGACAGGTTTTAAGCTTTATATTAGCAAGGACATGAACTTAATGTTTTCTTCCATTGGAGCCTGGCTCTTAACATAGTTGTTCCCATGTAGCTTTGCTAGTGGATTTTAAGTGCCTTTGTAACAATAGCTTATGCAGTAAATTATTTTGAGGCATTGGTACCAAAGGAGGTGTCTGTTTCAGGCAAACTATAAATGTATAAAATCTGAACAAGGATTTAAGAAAGAGGGAAGAGGGTAAGGTGCTTATGAAATACTACCTTATAGACTCTTAAATGAGTAACAAGTATAGCTGATGATTTTCTGTCTCTCCAGCTGGTGCAAGTTTACAGCAGAATTATGCAAGGCAGTTCAGTACAGGCTTGCAGATGTCAGAGCCCTGACATCAGGTGGTCATCAGGGTCTGTGCAGTAGGTAGGACAGCAGTTGGGTGGGTCAGCTAGTGGGCATCCTAGGTGAGCTGAATTGCTCTCAGCCCCATTGACTAAGTGATAAATTTTATTTATCCTGACCAAGATGATAAATTTTATAACTTTAGGCTTTTATTAAAGTGGCATGGGTCAATAAATTATTCAGGCTATCTTGCTGATATCTGGATCATGTGATGGTCAAAGATCTAGACTTATAGATCTAGTCTGTAATAACATGCCAAATTTTAATTAGTTTCCCTTAATTATAAAAGAAAAGATAATTTTCTTGTTCAACTACATTATGTTGCTGAAGAACACAGACAGTGTTATTTTAGCCGTGAGACTAACAAAAGAAAAAAACTCACTAGCTGGGAGAATATCATTAGTGTTTTGTCCAAACAACCAGGTATGGTTTTTATAACTGTTAGCGAACATCTAGAATGTGAGATTATGACAATAAAGCAACTTTATTCCTGACTGAAATGTAAATAACTAACAACGAAAACCTTAGCAGATGCGGCGCTTTGTGATATGGTTTAGTGGGCATGGTGGTATTCTGTCCAAAGTTGGGCTTGATGATCTTGGAGGTCTTTTCCAACCTTAATGCTTATATGATTCTTGGATTTTTTTCAATTTACTGCTAATACTTCCTACTTCCAATGTTATTGCCTACTTATTTTTGAACCAAGACTGATTGTAGGCACTGTTCAGCTGAGTATCACAGTGTGCTTCTGTCCTCAACACTAGCTGAACCTGGAAATATGTGGAACCTGGAAATCTGTGTTCCTTAACTTCAGTGTTCTGTATTGTCTATGTTTTCTCAGATTTAGACAATACCTAAATCTTCAATATTGTTGAGTGATCAATGAAGTAAAACATCAAGCATGAGAACTAACTCTTATCTGAATGCCTTAATTACTAAGATTTTTGGGCTAATTTGTTGCTTTGTAAACTTCAACTGAGCTGTCTATGCAAATGCCTGGAGTGTGAAATTGATTTCCTGTATTTTTAACTGCTGTATTTCATCCTTTAGAACTATCTGTTCTGTTTTACAATAGGTGTTAAGGGAGAGTGGGAGAAATGGAGGAGCTATTTCACAGAAGTTCTGGGCATACGCTCACCCAGGAGTGGGTTGTTATCTACCTTTGATGTGAGATTCTTATCATAGTTTGCAGGCAGTTGTAGAATCTTATGCTGAAACAGAGAGCTGGCTTTGATATATGGGTGGACTGAGGTACAAATGTGTCACAGACAGTGAAAAACACCTATTAGAAGGTCTTCATGTTCGAGAGCTTTCATAACACCTTCCCCACCAGCAATGATGGTCAAGCTTCCATATTTAAGCTATTTTCACCTGCAGCAGCATGGGCTGGACTTGTCCCAGTGGTATGGTGTAATGTGAAAATTACTTCAGTAATGAAAAGTTTCTGCAGTTGTACTTCTCTAAACCTTAGGGAGAGGCTGGCTCAGAGTGCAGTCTGTCTTTACCAGTTTGGATTGCTCCACTCGCTCTACTTCAAAGGAGGAGAACACAATTCTGGAAGGAGTAACATGATAGTTTTCTGTGTCTCTGTGTTGTGGGGTGGGGTTTTTTGCTGTATTAGCCTTGTATTAAAAACAAAAAAAAATCACCTCTAGATGAGACAGACAGGAGTGCACAGACAAGTCTGTAGGGCACTGTTTGTAATGCTTGCTGCTGACTTTGGACATCTCACGAATATGTAGTTAGGCTTCTGTGTTTTTCAGGCAGCCTTCTGCTGCCTATCAAGTTGTTTATCCCAGTTTCCAAAGGTGGGAGATCATTGTGCTTAGTCATCAAACCACTCTTTGATCATCGGTGTTAGTTGTTTTTAAGCACAGAAAGAGAATATTGTTATGTAAGAATGAACACTAGAACAGAGACACCTATTCCAAAATTTTCCACAAATACTTAGTAGATTAGTAGGTGGAAAAAAGAATATGGGGACACCACGTGTGGTATCAGAATTCCTGTGTCTCCAGACGGAGGTGATCTCAGATCTGTGGTCAGTGAAGAGTGGAGGATTGGTAGTATAGACATAACTGAATTTTTTTGATTTTCCCCTGACTTTTGCATATCCTCAGTCTGTAACAGTGCCAGAGCTGCTATTGTATTGTTAAAGGGAAATTAAGAAAAGGTATATCTGGTCTTCTATGTACTCATTCACAGTAAAGAAAAAAATTTATGCGAAATGTTATCTAATAAAGGTTGTATTGTAGTAAGTGACATGTTAGCAAATCCCTTCATATCTAATTAAAAATGGCTTTACACTGAATGCCTACTAGAACACAAAACACTAAAAATAAGTAGGAATGCTGTGACTGCAGTTGACGGATTTCATCTTAAAATGTTATTTATGGAAGAAACCATGAAAAAGATGAATCAAGTGATTTTATTAAAGTCCCTAGCAGCGCAATTTATCCATTCTACAATTAGTTAAACGTCTGTTTGCAGTACTGCTTTGTGTGGCCTTCAGCATGAAGAATTAGATTATGGCTGCTCTAAAATTGAATTTCTGTGTTGTGGTAATATACAATACTGCGAGAAGTTGTGGGGGGAAAAGGCTTTGGCACTGTCAGTAGGTAGCCTTGAATTTGAGTAGAAATAGGGAAAAGCTCACTTCAGCATGTGTGTGCTTGTAGACTTCCTTTATGAAAGTATATCCTCCTGTTTCCACAGGAAGAGGGATACATCAGGGTGGTGTTATTGAATTTGTAAATGGCTGCAGTTTAAATTATGGAACTAACAAATTTACCCTAGGACTAATCTAGTTAAAACTTATTTTTTAAGGATCAATCCAGTGTTTGGGGCCTCTCAAGGTCCTGATTGGTTTAATATATTACTCTGAAGTACATGGTGAGCTGTTAATGCAATGAAGAACAGAATTCTTACCAGATCGTACTGTGTTGTAGCACTCAATATGTTGGAATTTGGAGGGTGAAGGTGACAGGTGAGGGACAACACAAATTGAAGCATCGTGCTGGACCAGAGTTGCGGATTACTGAGCACTTGTGTTACTGACTATGATAGATATGTAGGTGACACTGCAGTTCAGTGGGGTTGTTATTACGTTAGATTGCTGTGTTCCATTGTCTGTGGCTTCAAATATCAAAATCACAGTGAGTTTGATCTAGTGATACATACAGAGAAGAGCTTTTCTTGCCATTTGAGGGAAAATGCGGAGTTGTGCTTTGACTGCAGCATCTGAATGGGGTAGGTTGAAATACACTGTTAAAACTGAGATTGCCAAAGAAATAAAACTTCTTTGCTATGAAAAGTTCCTGATCTCCTCAATTTCTGTGAAATATGAGTTAAAAGCTTTGAGAAATATTAGTAATCAATACTCATCCTGAAAACATCTCAGCCCTTAGGGGTAGACGAGGGGCGGGAGGTATTAGCATGGAAATTACCAGCTTAAGAAGTTACTGCAAAAGTTGCTTTTCCAAGAAAAAGTCAGTGAGAAAACTCACAACTACTTTCATTGATAACTTAATACAGAAGATTGTGTATGTTTTTGGTACTACTAAAAAACAGTAATTGTTATAAGAATTAGATTTTAATTCAAGTTCCATGTTTGCTAGGATATATCTTCACAAGTCAAGAGCTAATATTTGAATAAAGGAGCAAATTAAGAATTTTATGATATTTCTTAACACTGTGTTATTCAAATGAGAAGATTATATGCAAGGAAGATGATTAAGGAGTAAAAGGTGTATTTAGAGGATTTTTAACTCCACACTTTAAATGGAACATAAATTGGTTTGTTCTGTTTACTTTTCCATGTGGTGGTATTTGGGACAGTCCTGCAGAACATGGCAACAGTGTAGTCTCTGGGCTATAAGGATGTCTGGCTGTGAGCTGTGTGGTTTTTGAGTCAAGACCTTTTTCTAGTAGTGCTGACATTCTACAGGAAAAACAGAGCTTCTCTAATACTTGATTGCAAAGTAAGATCAGAGGTATCTAGCATGAGGCTAGGTATTTTGGCAGTAGTGTGTAAGGCTAATCTAAAGCAGACATCTTTTATTAAAAAGTCCATAGCAGTAAATTCTCAAATTGCTTTCCTTACATTTGCCCTATAAACTTATGCTTTTTTTAGCTTTGAGGTTTTGTGGGTTTTTTTGGTCAGGGTTTGTTTGTATGTTTTTTTAAATTATGGTCATTCCAATGAGCAGTTATTCTTCCTAAGGTACTTACTTTTTAAAGATGTGGGCACAGAACTGAATTGTCTAAATTTCCCAATAGCTTGGACTCTAGCAAGCATATAGGTTAGGACCAAAGAAATCAAAAATCAGTCAGATGTGTGGTCAAGCAGAATGTTTTTAGACAGCATGGCTTTTCTAATTGTGTATAACAGTTTAAATGAGTGTTGTCTCTATAACTTATTCATATTGCTACAATACAATTTTTAACATAATTCAAAATTCTGGATGCAAATTTATGGACAGATATGCGTAGGGCTTAATTCTGCAGCTTCAAAATTTTTTTCTGAAAAACACTTTTGAGCTAAGCTCTTCTCAGAGTAATACATCTCACGTCAGCCTTCAGCTGTTTGCACACTATAATATTGTTATAACATGCTAACAACAACATCTCTTGGTGATTGTGGCTTCACCATGTTTGGAAAAATCTTCGCCAAGCCCATGTTGAGCCTCACCCATAAGATCCTCATAGAGAAGCTTGTGAAATATGGGCTGGATAAGCAGATAGTGAAGTGAATTGAAAATTGGCTAAATATTTAGGCCCACTCGTTGGTGATCAGTGGTATGAGATCTAGTTGAAGGGCAGTCACTTGTGTTGTATGCCAGGGCTTAATACTGGTTCCAGTCCTGTTCAACTTTTTCATTAATGATCAGGCTGATGGGGGAGAACCCTCAGCAAACTTGCAGGTGACACAGAACTGGGGAAATACCCTGTGGAGTTGGTTGGAGCTATCCAGAAGGACCTTGCTAGGCTGGAGAAGTGAGACAGGAACAGAATCAAATTCTGCAAAGGAACATGGAAAGCTGAGGAGGAATAAATGTGTGCATATGTAGGGGGCCACTCAGAAGAAAAGCAGCTCTGAGAAGGACCTGGGAGTTCTGGTGGACACCAAGTTAACCATGAGCCAGGAATGTACTCTTCCTGCAGAGCAGGCCAGTGGTGTCCTAAGTGTACTAGGAGGAGTATTGCCCGCAGGTTGTTGGTGACTCTGCCTTTATTCTCAGATTTGGTGTGGCCACACCTGGAGTTCTGGGCTTCTCTGAGAGATTAAGCTTTAGAAGGGTGGCTGGTGAAGGGCTACAAAGATAATCAAGGCACTTTCCTCTTATGAGGAAGGGCTGGGAGCCAAGACTGTCTGTCAAGACAAAAAGGCGACTTAGAGGAATGTGGGAAATCAAGGCACAGAAAACTCTCAAAATCTTGAGCCTGAAGGCCCAGACACAGAAGTGAATACAGGCTTTGATCTCAGACCTTGGAAGAGGCTTCCAGCTTTAGAGACCAGAAGCAAGAATGTAGATTTGTAGTTTAGCAGAAACATGTCTAGGTAGTAAAAAGTTTTAAAGTTCAGCTATAGAAGTAGTTACATTCTAAGGTGTAGTACTGTAAGTTTGTCATTATATGATTGGTTAGGAAGGTCCGCACTGGGGCAAAACATATGAGAGTTCAATCAGCAATTGGTCTGAAAACAAACAAACTTTGTGGCAGTAGTTTATTGGCTAATAAATCTTTATAGGACCTTGTAGCTACAGATCTTGTGATGGCTACTGGTTTATGATATGAAGACATTCTCATTCCTTCATGAGATTGTAGAAGATAAAAGCAATAAATCATCTTTTAACATGAACCTCAGTAGTCCTGCTCTCTCAATAATCCCTATAGGGGAAGTCTTATCAAAGTGTACAAGCATCTTGAGAAAGAGTACAAAGAGTTTGGAGCCAGTCTGTGTTTACTGGTACCTCAGAATGGGACCGGAGGCAGAGGGCACAAGCGGAAACAGGTGACTGACTACTGACACAGGTTGCTTAGAGAGATTGTGGAGTCTCTTCCTTGGAAATATTCAGAGCCATATCTAGATGGTTCTGGACAAGCAGATCTAGGGGACTCTGTTTGGGCAGAGGTGTTGGACCAGATGACCTCCAGAGTCTAAACCTCAGGCATTCTGCTGTGTGGATCTGCAGCGTTTACAGTGGTACCAATGAGTTATGCTGTGTTGTACTTTATGGTTTGAGGTGTCTTCTCTTTAAGCTTGGGTTTAGCCTATCAAACAGTTGAGGTGACAATTGTTGAAAATGAAATTGATTCTTTAGTGGATTTTTTTTTTTCCACAATACTGGTTTTTACTGTTATTTTAATTAGCTCATGTTGGACATAATTTATTCCATCACAGCTGCTAATTTGTGGAAAAAAAGAGATTTCTTAGAGATTCTTACTATGATTTATTCACTTCAGTACAACTAGTGTTTTAAAAAGTACAGTGGACACTTTGTTGAAAAACTGCAATGCCAGAAAATAATTTAGTTATGTTTTAATAACTGCTGGCTCATGCAAGACTGTTCTGTGTCAGAAGATAGTAATACCTTTCAAGTAGTTTGATAGATGGCAATTTTCAGAAGCTCATTTAATACCTATTCTTAATCTAAGTAATACGAATTTCTTTTTCCATAATTTTGTAACTGTGCAACTCGGTTGGACAAAAAACAAAGTTCCTTCTGTAAATGGATGTAAAAATATAAAAGCTGCGGTTATGTTTCTTTTGACTGACTTTGAACTGATAGTTTTTAGCATGGTTTTGTAGAATATAATGCTAAAACTTCATGTTGCATTTCCTTGCCAAATATACCGAAAAATAATCTTTTCTTGATTTTAATTGACAATTTGGAAGACCAGGAAGAGACAAGAAAGATGCAACTAGGAAAGATATGAATGCTAATTTTTTTAACTTTTTAAGGGGAAATAATAAAATAGTGTAGGTGAATAATGAAGTCTGCAAATATTCACTTGATACATTAATATTACTGGCAAGAGCATAAACATAGATTTCATTTTCTCAAGTACATGCAATGTTTAAATGAACAACATTATTTGGACCTATGTCTTGATATGTTTCAATTCTCAGTATGATCCTTAATTGGTAGTTGCTTTTCTATTCTCAAGCTTTATCACAAAGTTGTCTTTTTTGGCATTAGGTAATGTATAGTACTGAAGTACAATGCTTGAGACTCTGTTTTGTAAGACATGCAAACAAGTCATCTTCGGGGGGCTCTGCAAATCCATGACCTTGATGATTTATACTGACAGCTCTTTATGTCTATAAATAAGGAATAGTAACAAGAAAATGATAAATTAGGCCTGCAGTGCTATGCTGGTTTTGGCTGGGAGGGAGTTTGAAACAGTTTCACAGATGATGTAGTTTGCATCTATTCTTTCATTAATGTGTTTTGCATTGAAATGGTTCTACATGGCCTTAGGTATTAGAACAATAGTTGTTGTCAGCTCCAGATCACCATTTGAATTCAAGACAGAATAATAAGTTACTCATACAATGATAGGCAGATTAATTTTTGAGTGATCTTGTGCATCTCATTTAGCATGTCCTTGAAGGATGATTATAATTGGCTTTGTAATTTTTCCAAACATTTAATAAACATTATTTGATTTCTTGTGGAACTATAAAATGCTGGTTTTTTTCTCCCTTCTGAAAGAGGAAATGTTAGAAAGCCTAGCTTGTCTACTCAAAAATGTAATGACCTTTTCACACCTAATTTTTGTCCAGATTGTTTACTTTTCTGCAGTTGATGTTATTAACAACCAAAGAGCTTAAAACCTTTTAGAATCTGTCTAACCTTGAAAACACTCATTCACTAGTGATATTCTTTTAAGCAGACATCAAACAGCTATTGAGAAATAGAGATGTTAGTAGCGTTCATTGTCATAACTATATAATCACTTCAATGCCAATTCTGAAATAGTAAAGAAATGTAATTGTTTCATTAGGTTTACTTCTCTATGAAGTAGTAAATAACCAAAATAACAAACTAATTTGATTGTTGTTTTAACAGCCTGCTTCCTACTACACTGTTGAAGAACTGTAGTTATTAAACTGGTGGATAAATGATAGCTCTCTGCTTTAAAATTCTAGAATTGGAAAGTAGATTAATCTTTTGATTGTTAATGCTTTTCTAAGCCTGATGGAACAGTATAGAAGGTGACAACTAGGCAAAATAATTATGGTCAGTATTGTAACTGAGGCAGAGTTAACTCTTTCACAGATGTTTTGTCCAGCAAGCACAAGTTCACAGTGCGTAGTAGAGCAGCTGTAGTGTGGAGGCTGTTGTATTTGGCTTCTGTATCTTAGAAACCTTGACAGCATTTTTTTGTCTACTTAAACATTGACAAACAATGAGTCTGTATGGTGGAGAGAAAATATTATTATGAGAAATGAAGGTGAATGTATAGCAGGATATTGTAGGGATGAAGAATAGAGAAATGAAGAAATAAGTGTTCAGTGCTAGATTCATGTTGTGTACTGCAGATCATGCAAGAATTGCCATAGTGACCCCACCTGTTCTGTTTAGTTGATCTGTTCCACGCATTGAGATGTTTTTATAATAGTGTTGTTCAAAAATTGTGCTCCCACAGCAACTGAGGATTGGATGCTAAACTTCATGAAAAATTTTACCAGATAGTACATTGAATGATTTTTGAAGCTATATGGCATGAGATTTTTAGAGGAAGCAAATAGCCAACTGTCTGCGAGAGAGTTTGCCATCTTCAGATGCATTTAGTAGGCTTTCTCCTTTACCTCTCATAATATCTTAAGGGAAAATATATGAACTGCTGTCACTATTTGCTATGCTTAATTCTATTCTGGAAATAAGATTCTTGAATTCCAGTTTTTATTTTTGAATGAATGGTAGTATGAGTAGGTAGTCAGAGATGGTGACATAGCTTTAGAAAAAAAGATGAGTCCTTTTAGGGTCAGATGACTTCTGAGGAGAACTGTGCAGTCAGGCTGCACAGAGAGGGTACAGTTTCAATCAAGGTGGAGTCCCAGTTCCTCTTGCAGAAACTCAGTGTTGCTTGTGTTGGTGTAATGCCTGAAAGTGCACCTCCCTTGAGGCTATTTAATTGGACTGACCAACCTGCTCAGTCAGAAATAATGCTGGCAAGAATGCCTTATATCCATATGAAACTGTTAAATATAAGCAACTGAATTGTGTCAATTGTTGAGAAAGGTAAAATGTATCCTGTGACTTCCCTCATGGTTAGCATAATTCAATGCAATTCATTAAGCAACTAGTATATAAAATTACCTTTTATACCAAAATAATTCTTTAAATTGAGGACTTTTTTAATTGGGATATTTGTATTGAAGAAAACACATACTCGACTGTATTTCTTATGTACTGCATATATTAAAACAATTCAGTTGTTTCTAACTTATAGATGCATTTTTGTTAGTCTAGTTGGTAGAACTGAACATTTTGTCTTTCATGGTCACACTTTGAGGTGAAGTATTGAAATAAGCTGTTGTAAGAAAATAGGAATTTAAATATTTGTATCTTTAAAGCTGAGAGCATTTCTGATGTCTTTTATGCAGTGGTTATAAGAATTCTCTTTTTAATTTGGCTTTTTTATGTGACTTCGCTAGAGGGCACTGCTGTGCAAGAAATGGTTGTCAGTATTTATTTCTACACTTCTTGCCCAAGACTCAATACACATCTTTTGAAAACCTTAGTGATAACCACTTTAAAGCCACTTGCATGATATATAGACTCCTAATAATAAATGGAGTAGGAAGTCATTCTGATATGCTACACAAATACTTTTTGATAATTTATTCAAATCGCAAGTTTATTTCCTAAACATCTTTAACAGAACTTGTTGTTAACTCATCTTTATTTTTAGTTCTGGTTGTTCACCAAGCTGATGAGAAAAAATTTGCTTCTTCTTTTTGATCTAACAAGGAGAAATTATCCTGTTAGGGCCACGGGTTAATCATTCGACCATATCTTGTTAGCTGAACATAGCAGATGAGAAAATGAAACATAATCAACTTCCAGTTAAATTATAATGCCCAATGGCTTCAGACTTTGTGTTAGGTGTTCAGCTTTAAGTCATTAACTCTATTTTGAAGTATTTATTGTAATAATTTTAATGTGGCTTGCCGTCTTTCTCTCAGCTGATCTATGTGCTTATGGCTGATGTGATTGATGATTAGGTGTTCCCACCTTAAAACTCCTTTTAGGTGAAACTCTTTCATAGTTTGTGCACTTTATAAATCTTACTCTAGAGGTTATGGTTTCCAGTGGAAAACTTTTCTGGATCTTTTTAATACTCAAGAGTTTATCCCTGAAGTAGTTGCTTGCTGCAACAACTTCAGTAAAACGTGATTTTCAACTTGTTGCAACTTCACTTATGTTCTGCTTTTTGTTTCCCAGTGACTATTATTAGCATAGTAGGCAACTAATAAGAAAGACTTCCCTTATCTGGCCATGTGAGTTTGGAAAGTGTCAGGTAACATGCTGAGCCTGCAAGAGACTAAGAGTCAGAACAGCAACTCTTACTTCTAAAAATCTTAACTGTGAATGACACAGGACTGGCTGTATATTCTGCAGGATGAGAAGGAAAGGAATCTGGGAGAAGTGGAAATTAAGTAAATTAGACACAATGCTCATGTAATTTCTCATAAGGTGTTTAATGCTCTATCTGGAGCATGGAGTTTATCTGGGCTCAGTGGCATGCTGAGAGAAATGGTAGAGCATACTTCTCACTGCTTTTTCAGTGCCAACTGATACTGCACAAAGACACTGATCTATTTGTTGCATTCATGAGAGTTACAGGCTCCAGCTTTAGATGGATTTATTTTCAAATTACTGTCTCAGACTGAACTACCACTTCCATGAGTAACAAATAAGGCACAAATCTCAAAAGCTTTGTTTAGACTGTTTTAATAGGGTTGGGAAGCCGGGTTTTCTCTTGCAGTAAGTTGTTCTGCATTTTTGCCCTTATCCTTTAGTGTAGAAGGCCTTATACTTGAAAAAGTCTAGAAGTACAGACTTGATCCATCCAGAGATGCCTGTGGACAGAAACTCAAATGAGAACAAGACAGCTGCTCATGGATGATGCTTCTAACTTGTAGTTAATAGGATTTGGCTTTCCAGGCCTTAAGCTAAATGATAGTGGTGATCTCTTGTGTCGAGCATTTGTGGTGATTCAGGAGACTGGAGAGTTCTCTAAAATAAGTTGCTTTAACAAAAAAATTTAGGTTTTTTTTCCTACTCAAAAATGTGGTTTCAATGAAGCTGATCCAGGATCCAAGTAAGAGGATAGACAGAGGCTGAGACTTTAGAGCCCTATCCTTGCAACATGTTATCAGATACCAGCCTGAACAGTTAGCGTTAAGTACGAGACTCAGTTCATTCTGAAGAACCTGTGTTACAAAACTGCATGTACACTGTAATTAACTATTACATTTGAATGTCTAGTTTTACTCTTTGGTGAAGTGTCTCTTATCTGATTTAACACTTCTAGACAAAAAAATTGTCTAAAAATAGGTTCTGGAATCTGTTGTTTCGGTGGTATAAATATGTCAAGAATTAATTACTTGTTTTATATAAATTCATGTACAAAAATTAACTTGTGTTAACTGCTTTAAATGTTCTTTTGATATGTTTTGATTCATATTCTAAACCTTGAACCCACAGTTTGTTTCAGAACCAAACCCTCTCTTGGCTGCAGTGTACATCTTTGGTTTGTTTCCTTTGCTATCCTCAATACATCGTTTGCTTGTTAAGTTGCGGATGCCTAAAATAATAGCTCTTGAATAATTTAGGACTTGTACTAACCCAGGGGATTAGAACTTTGTCCAGGGGAGCCTTGAACTTCTGTATCAGCCTGAAGGAAAATGCAGCCCTGAAAATGAGATAATACAGCTTCTGTTCAGACCTGTGACACATCACATGATATGACTCATTTCTCTGTCCTTCATTCTATATTTTGTCATCTTGAAGGACCAATGTGTGCTTTTCCCATACTGAAGATAGAAGCCTTACTTGCATAATCATTTTACTATTAGCATCCTCTGTATTCAGGGAAGGACCTTAGACAGCTTTTATAACTAGAATCACTAGAGCAAGCTTGATGTTCAAGTATGTAGTTCACATTTTCAAAACCAGCAAAACAATACAGCACTTTGAGAGATGTATTTTTCTTGGTAGGAACTTAGACTAAGCTTTAAAGCCCTGGATTTTATTTCTTAACTGTTTCATAGAGTGAATACTTGATATGTTAATTGATATATTAGCTGTTTGAAGAACAGGTGGAAACCTCAGATGTTGATATCTAATTACTTATAAGTTCAGGTTTGTAAAATTGTTTAGGCAGATTGTTGTAGTAATCTCTTGCATATTTCTGCACACTTGCATTGGCTAGAAATGCTTTGGATTCCAGAGAGGGACCTCAGATAAATTGCAACCTGCACTCTAGTTTATGATGTTATATGGTGTTCACATGTCCCCTGAATTTTGTAGTTATGCTACTGGCTGACCTGAGTGATGTCTTTGGGGTGAGTATGGGCCCAATATTATTTAGTCCTCATAAATTTTCTGGGTGATGGGGTTGAGTAAACATTTAGTTTGAGAAATATGTCAAACTGGGAGAAGTAGATAAAACAGAACAAAGAGCCACTATACAGACATTGACAGATGGGAAGATTAGGTCAATAAGAATGACATCGGGTTTAGCAGATATTAAGGTAGTTTCTTGCAATGGGTTAATTCCAAGCAACAGTTAGTGCTTGGGTCTGATCAGCTGGGAGATGGTTCTGCTGGAAGTGACCTGGAAGTCCTGGTGACCTGAACGTGATGCAGCAGTGTGCCTTGCAGCAGAAATACAGTGTCCAGGGCTTGCCTCAGCATGAGTGTAGATGTTTTCATTTTACTTGGCACTTCTAAAGCCCTATCTGGAAATTGTTTGGTTTTGGTCCCCTAGTTTATGAAACAGATAAACTGTAGAGGCTCCAATGAAGGCTTGTGGACATGATTACAGTGTTGTGGAAACCAACCCATAAATAAAAGCTGAAGGAATTTTATTTTGGCCTAGAGAAGAGAATTGTGGGAGAGTGCTTTTTACAGAATCACAGAATCAGCTAGGTTGGAAAAGACCTTTGAGATGAAGCCCAACCTATGACCTAACACCACCTTGTCAACTGGTCCACAGCACCAAGTGCCATATCAAAGTCTTTCCTTAAATACCTCCAGGGATAGTCACTCTACCACCTCCCTGGGCAGACCATTCCAATGCCCAATCACCCTTTCTGTGAAGAGCTTCTTCCTTATGTCCAACCTAAACCTCCCCTGGTGCAGCTGAAGACTGTCCTCTTGTCCTTTCACTGGTGGCTTGGGAGAAGAGACTGACCCCACCTGGCTGCAGCCTCCTTTCAGGGAGTTGTAGAGAGGGATAAGGTCCCCCCTGAGTCTCCCTTTCTCCCAGCTGAACAACCCCAGCTCCCTCAGACGCACCTCATAGGACATAGGTTCCAGACCCTTCACCAGCCTTGCTGCCCTTGCTCAGACTTCCTCCAGCACTTCAACATCCTTCCTAAATTGAGGGCCCAGAACTGGACACAGTACTCAAGGTGCAGCCTCACCAGGGCTGAGTAAGAGGGAGAATGACTGCCCTGGTCCTGCTGGCCACACTTGCTGATGCCATTGGCCTTCTTGGCCACCTGAGCACACTCTGGCTCATGTTCAGCTGGCTGTCCATCAGTACCCCCAGGTCCCTTTCTGCCTGGCCACTGTCCAGTCACTCTGTCCCCAGCCTGTAGTGCTGCAGGGGTTTGTTGTGGCCAAAGTGCAGGACCTGACACTTCATCCTGTTGAACCTCATATTCTTGGACTGGCCCATCAATGCAGCCTGTCCAGATCCCCCTGCAGAGCCCTCCTACTCTCCAGCAGATGAACACTCTCCCCCAACTTATTGTCATCTGCAAATTTGCTAATGGTAGATTCAATCCCCCCACCCAGATCATCAAAAAAGACATTGAACAAGACTG
Organism: Rhadina sibilatrix; assembly: GCA_013400275.1. Taxonomy (NCBI): domain Eukaryota; kingdom Metazoa; phylum Chordata; class Aves; order Passeriformes; family Phylloscopidae; genus Rhadina; species Rhadina sibilatrix. The sequence continues at coordinate 90,057 of VWYO01017643.1, read as the reverse complement.
GGGACAACATTAATCTCTGGGGAACACAACAAGTGTGATGCCAGCTGAATGCAGCACCGTTCACCACCACTCTCTGGGCCTGGCTATCCAGCCGGTTCTTAACCCAGCAAAGAGTGCTCCTGTCCAAGCTATGGGCTGCCAGCTTTTCCAAGAGATTGCTATGGGTTATGGTGTTGAAGACTTTGCTGAAGTTCAGGTAGACAATATCAGCAGCCTCATGTGGGTGGTGAAGCAGCTTAATATTATCAAAGGAGATAGTCTAAAGGGAGAGCTGTCACACATTTATGGACAATTGTCAAGTCCAGGCTAAGTTACGACATATTCAAAAATGCAATCAAAAAACAGACAGTGGCTTGCTCTGGGTTCAGTCCGTGAGACTTTAGTATGTCTAAGAAGGTCAAATCATGTCTTGTGTGCAGAAAGCTCATGATATGACAGCATGTATGGTGACATTAACACACTAGCATTTGTGTTAAATCTATTCTCTGTAGGAAACGTAAAGCTGTGCTTGAAGGAGGGAGTGGTATTTCTGTGAATATCTAGAAAACTTCTCTTCAAATTTCCAGAAGTATTTAGAAGTCTTGTAGACATGGCCCTTAGGGACATGGTTTAGTGGTGGACTTTGCAGTGTTAGGTTATTGGTTGAACTGGATAATCTTAAAGTTCTTTTTCAACCTAAACAATTTTCTGAAGGTAGCAAGTGCTCAGATATCAAAAACTCTAGTAAAATTGTGTGTTAATTGCTGAGGGAGAAAAGAACCTTCCTGCTGAGCTCTACACTGAGAGCAACATATCATCCACAATAAACAAATTCCAAGCTTAGGGCTAATATCTCTAATCTGCCTGGAGAAACTTCTGATCTTGACCTTGATCCTTAAGAATCATAGGATAACAGAGAAAGTAATGCCATTTTCTTGTTGTTTACTTTGCCTCAAATATGTTTCTTTTAATGTTAGTAGAAAGCTTAGGGACCTCGCATTGGAAAAATCTGGATGTACTGCTGATGTAGAAGCTGGCAAAACACTTGGAATGACATACAATTTGTAATGAGGAATAAATTCCAACAAAATTTATGAATGTGACTGAGTATCTAAGCAGTCTTGGAATGTAACTGAGTTCAATTGTTCACATAACTTTTGCTGCCTTTTTACTGCAGAATTTTGGTTTTAGTAAATTAGGTACTTTCAACCCAATCTTATTTTAAAAGCAAAGTGAAGACTACTGGCTGCAAAGAACTTGTGTATACATTGCTTCTAAAACTACTCATGTTCAATATCTAGAAATTTCTGTATTGTGCAAAATGTTGATTTTGATCTGAAGTGGGAAAGTTAAGGTTTCTGAAAGCTATGTGACATAAAAAACAATGGCTAGTTTGATAAATCATCAGTGTGCTGTGCTTATATGAAGTCTTAATACATGTCTGAGTGATCGTGAGATACTTAAGTGCCACTGGAATTTGCATAGCATGTTTGTTATGTTTTGCTCAAAAGGGGAAAGGAATTGGTTGCCTCAGTTGAAAATATGCAGATGGGGTGAAAAAACCATCCAGTAGTGATACCTTATAGCTACAACATAGAGCAGCCTTATCAGATGAAAATAATGGCTAAAAATTTGAGTATGTATGTTTCTTTTTTATTTAAGGCTTATGGTATGTCAGCTTTGCCTCTAAACTTGATTAAGGGGACTACCAGTGCATCTTATGAACGTTTAGAGAACACTGAAGATATTGAAGAAGTGGAACAACATTTACTGAGGATTAAATCAAAGGTGAGGTCTTCATTGTTCTCACTTTGTTAATGATTTTTTTCCTTGCTTGTTCACGATCATGCTATAGAGTCTTTGTTTCAGAAAGAATAGCAAGTCAGAAATTAATAGCTTGCAGTTATTTGCTTTGAAACACATGTGACCACTTGTGTAGCAGTGATGACATTCTTTATGTCAGTCCTGCAGCTGTAGTTATTTCTGTCTAGCTAATAAGTGTCAGCAAATGAAACTCAAACTTCTCCAGGCCTGCTTGGATGGAAGAGATGCTTAGTAGATATTAACCTCACTTAGTCTGCTACCAGAAATGGCATCCAGTCTGAAGACTTACTCAATGCAGTGTAGTTAACACTGGATACTTGCCACATAGAGCTGTCATGATTTAGGTTCATCAAACTATTAATCATCTTTATGAATAAATAACAGATCCAGATATTCTTGTTTCCCAGTTAATGTACCTTGCTGTTATAAGTAATTTATGAAAAGCATACATATGGAAAGCTGTTCTGAGTCCTAAATATCCCTAGGATGCAAACACCATCTGTAAACCCATGATGGTTTTGCAGCTAGTGCTATGCCTCATATAAGCAAGACACTTTTAACAATCTCTTGAGTGCAAGCCAAAGGAGGATAAGATTTCTTTATGTACAAGATGATAGGGGAAAATCTCCCACCTCTTTTTTCAACCCATTTCAGATAATAGCTTGACCAGTGTTTTCACAGCCTTGATTGGGAAAAGTGACGTGGAGGTGTCTAGCTTCCATCCTGCTAGTCCATCTGTGCTTTTGTGTGCTCTGTGATAGTAGACCTCAGAGATGTTGAAGCAGTTCCAACAGTCTTTCCTTGATACTTGGCTTACCTCCACACAGTGTGGGCACCCTCAGTGTTCTAGATATTTTGTTGAATAAGGAAATCTAAAAAGTAGCCTGTTTAAATTATCAAGTTTTGGTTTTGCACAAAGTACTACAGGATCAAAGACATCCCTTACTGAAATCAATATGAGAAATCTGTGACAAGACAGATTCTTCTTCTGTTATAGAAGACATTGTTGGAATATGGTAATTTGCATGCAACTGGTCTTGTTCAGTGTGACTAAACTATAGTTTCAAAAAGTAGAGAGTTCTTAATTTTTGTTTATGCAATAATATGACCTTTAGTGCAAACTAATTTTTCTTGGTTTATGGATTCTGGTCAGGATTTTGCCTGTAATGGAAAACTTAGTTCTTCAGTTATATGTGCATTAAGTTGTGAAGAAAGTGTTACAGAGAATACTAAACAGTAAAAACTAGAAGTATGAAGGTATGCTACTGAGCTTCAATATGTGGTGTGTTCTTGTACATCTGGTAGATTTATTTCCTTAGTCTTAAATAATTGAAGCTTGAACTTGCAGATTGGGAGCTTGAACTGTTGTCAAAAAGTCCTTTTTGAAGTCACAGGTGCCATACAGGGTTTAGTACGTGTGTTCCTATTAAAAGCACATTGTAATCTCCAATATAAGAGTTATGTATGCCTATAATGTGGTTGTAGTCTTTTTGATAAATTTATTTAATTTTAACTTCTCTGGTTTAAAGTGTTATATTATTTACAGGCGGGATCCTTTAAAACAAGAGGAAAATTAATAAGGAATTTCAGAACTTTGAAATATAGTTTTAGTGCATTTCCTAATATAGAAGAATCTTTTTTTCCATGTATGAGTTTATAATACACAAGCATTAATGTTAGACCATTTTGGTTCAGCTACCTAATGCCCATTTTGTTGCTTTTGCCTATAGCAAGTAACTGAGATGTGAGGATGTGCTACTCACTTTATACCTGAATGTAATGGTTCCTACTAAGTGCTTAAAGGCTCAAAATTAAAATACATTCTTAAACATAATAATCAAAAAAATTATCTGTTATATTCAACTAATTCTTGGTGTAATGCTGCCTCTTACCTGACTTATGTTTCTTGCTCAAGAAACATAGCTGAGTATCAAGTGGAATGTTAGAAAGAAAATAAGAAGTGCCAAGATGGATATATAGACTTAATCATGGAATTTAACGGGAAGTGACCTGAAAATCACCATGTTCAACCTTCCACACAAAATATGGAACTCTTTCAGGGTAGATCAGGTTATTTAGATCATGACTACTTTCAACCGTTTCTAGCCGTGGAGACTGTCTACCCTGTTAAAGTTTTTGAACATTTTCATTGTGAAAAATGGTTTCTGCCACCTAATAGGAATTCTTCTTGTTGCAGCTTGTGATTTTTGTACTTCATCCTCTTGATAGTCACAGAAATTATACATGTACGAGTTATATATTAGAAATTCTTTAGAGCTGTTGTAAATAATTTAAGTAGCTGTCAAGTCTATTTTCTTGATTTGGTGACTCTTGATCTTTGCATTCTTTTTGTACCCAGTGCAGAGATGGTCGTCCTTTGTCATCGAGGGATAGACGAACTTTACAACAACTAGAAGAGAGATTAAGGACACTTCGAAGGAGAGAGAGGCATCTGGAGTCTATTGAGAAAAGCTGGTGGACAAAGTTCTGTGAAGCTATTCGACCTCTAAAGGTAAAACTTGTCACTTTTTGATACTTAAATTATGGAAATAACTTCCAACTTCCTTTTTCCCTCATAGATCACAGGTCAAGTTTATCAATTACCACCCTGAATATCAACTGCCTTTTTTTTTTTTTTAAATTTACTCCAGTAAATTTACACAATGATAGTCCTATAGTGAATTCTGAGCTGTTGGAAAACCTTTTACTTTGTCTCTACTCTGATTAGGATTAAAAATTAACAAATTCTAGCTGATATATTTTAGTCCTACTGCCATAAAAATCTGAATGTCTTACTTTTTTATCATACATATAAAAATGAGGAGAAGGAAGAATTCTACAACTGTCAGTTAGCTTAGGTTAATCTAAATTACATGTATCCAGCAGAAATAAGAGACACTTTGATAATATATGCATTTGGAACAAGCATCCTGCCAAGGAATTACTTAATAAATAGTAAGCTAGATGAATAGAACTTAATGTCATGATACTTCACCAAAGCAAAGAAGATGGTTACTGGGGCAAAGCTTTTATCTTAGTCTCTTTGATCTTAAGACTTTGATTTTCAGTAGATACCTGGTTTTGAAAACTAGTACTTTTATGAACAGTATTGCCATATAAAGTATTTCTTGCCAACTAGATGTGGGAAGAAATTTCAGTATTACTTTCAACTGTAGACTGCTTTTGGGAAAGCTGAGGAGAGGACAGGTGGGTTGTAAACAATTTCTTCTGTCATTGCTGCTGTTAATTGAGTGCTGAAGGCAATGGGTTGAAATTGCAGCTGAACAAAAGCTTTCAGTGTGCAATTCTTAGTGGAGTTATCTTGCTGTGATACATTACAAATGTAGACTGAACTTGAAAGGACAAATATTCCTAACTATTCATGTTAACAGTTTGGAGGCTTCCTTTTGATTTAAAAAACACTTAATACAGATTGTGTATTAGGTGTTAAGCTTCTGTAACTTTTCACATAAAGCTCAAATTTGAGAAATATTGTTGGCCATGTATTTTGTCTGTGGGACTTTAAGAGTTCATTGTCTTCTCACAGGAAAGCATACAATATCATTAGTTACTCACAGCTTATCACCTACAGTCTGGACGGTATTCCAGTGTCTCCTTGTTTTTGTGGTTTGAAAGCTTTGTGTTCTCTCAGTAACTGTGACAGTCACTGTGAGTTGTTGACTCATGAATCACAGACTAAAGCAAAGTTGCAGGTGGATAATTTTTTCTGACAGGTTTTTCTTAGACTATGGTTGTGCTATGAAGCATGTCAGAGAACTTGTTTACTTTGACTAAAGCTGTCCTGTGAAGGTGGTAATGTCTGTCACTTAATTACATGTTAACTCTTGCAGAACTGTTTTACTGCTGCTCGAAGGGCTTTGGGGGGTGTCTTTGGAGATACATAACTTGTCAGGTGCTCAACTGGGCTTACGAAAAGCTGAAAATCTTTTCAATATCCATATGTAGTACTTCTGTTCAATGTAGAAGTGCAGAAAGTATCTTGGAGCTTTCTTACTGTTTTACAACATTTTCACCTTCAGTGCCTTCAGTTTGGATATTACTGTTCAAATAGTGGCTTCTTCTCAGATTTCAAGAGAAATTCCATTTCTTGTGAAGCAAATACTAAATAGAGAATCCTTGCTGTTTATTTGGGATGGTCAATTTATAGGAGTTGTAGGCTCTTATTGGGACTAACAGAGTAACATGTTTGTGAATTGCACTTAATTTTCAAGGTCTTTTACAGTGTTAGCTTGGTACTACATTCAACTTGTGTTACCATATTGCCTTTGTATAGCGTCCTCAAGTAGTCTTGCTTTAATTGTTTTATTACTGCTGAGTATCTATTAGCATGTGATTTGTTGTTAAACAAAGGCAAAACTTTTTCTTTAAATAGAAACCCTCATTTGACGATTGTTTTACTTAAAGTTAACTCAAAGATCAAGCTGTTAGTTTTTCAATTCAGTCAAAAGCTGCACATCTTAAGATCCCAGGGAATTGAGTATTGGCTAACATGGGTTTTGAGTAATGTTGGATTAGTCTAATTACTTTCTACAAAATGTAACATTTCCGGCTTCTCCTTTTTTATGGTTTCTTACACTTCCATCTGATACTCTTAGCAACAAGGGAAATGTGGTATAAGTTTTTAGAAATTATTTAGGGAAAACAAACTCCAGAGCACATAGCTATATTTGTTCAGTATGTGGACAAGACTATAGGATATGAAACATGGAAGTCTGCTCAACAGTAATAAATTGGCCGTATTGCATCTGTGTTTTCATGGCGTACTTCACAGCTGTTGGGATCAAACTGGTGATGCCTAAGGTAATATAAGAAAATCAAGTGCTCTGTTTTGCGATCTGCATGAACAGAGATCCCCCCACTCTTTTTTTCAAGGCTCAACTCCTTTTGTCCTGACTCTGGAGTGGCACAGAGGGGAATAGGAAGTTGCCATCACTCTGTAACACCTCCACTCTGTTGCTGCCTCTTCACACTTTGTTTCTGTTCCAGTGTGACTGGACTCCATGAACTGAAGTTCCCATCAGAAGCACATGTGGGATCTCTGTAGGCTGCAGCTTCCTTTAGAAAATATCCTCTTGTTCTGATGTGGGATTCTCTGTGGGCTAATCTGTTCCTCTTAACAGGCTGGAGTAGAAATGTCTGCTCCATTCTCTGGAGCAGCACCTCTTTTGCTGAGCTTGGTGTCTGTCTACAGGGTGAATATTAACAATTTTTGGAAGTTATTTTGAGGCTTTTTAAACAAGTACCAGCTGTTGGTGGATCATTTCTGCTCAGAGTAAATTAAGTCTGAAATTCCATGATTATCTTATTAATGCTTCAGAATTATCTATAGATGAAATAGCTTAGCTTGACTGATCTGGGAGCAGGGATAAGAGGCAAACCCCTAACCCTAACATTTCTAAATGTTCAGAAGACAGGCATATTCCAGAGGAGGTACAAATACCTGTCTAGTGGCCATAACTGGAAGAAGGTAGTGATGAATTACAAGATTCAGACTCCTGGCCTCAATTAGTTTTGAGTATCTATTTCCCATACAGCTTAATACCTAGTAGGAGTTTACTGTGGAGAGGTAAAATCTTAGTACATTTAATTATGTGGAAATGCAAAACTTAATACCTTGATATTGATCACTAATCTATTGATCTGTCTAATAAGACCTATATAATTTGAGTTGTTTTATAAGTGATGTTCTAATAGTGTGTTAGAGTTTGCAGATGGAAGTTTATCTTCAGAATTTAATGATGAATAATAGCATTGTATCTCTGAATGTCTTTAATGAGCAGCTGTAATAAAGTTCTTAACCTTTTCATCATGGTTGTGTGCCAAGTTTTGAGGCTAATTAAAAAAAAAAGCAAACTGTGAAACTCCCTCATTCATATGGAAATCCATGCATTGTGTTCTTGCATATAGAATTTTGAAATAACTCTGTCTAGGTCTCAGGTTTAGCAATTTGAAAATATTGTTTTGGGAAGTTTAGTGCGCTTATCTGATGGTATTCCATGACTAGGGTTTCTAGGAAAATACAGCGAAACTGTTGGAACTGTAACTGGATAAGTTTCCTATCTGGGCTCTTTTCTGTGTCATCCCCTAAACTCCCCAGCGAAAAGATTTTGAGGGAAAAAATCTGTCAGAAGGAGGGAGAACTGAACTTGTTTCCTGAACTAGCTGATAACCCAGTAAGAACAGTAGGAGGTGTTCTGGTTGAGACAGCTTTGAAGAATCAATTCCTGGCTCAAGTGCTGTATTTGGTAGGCATAATAAAAACACTTTTCTGTCTTTTAATGAAGACTTGGCATTTGGGCTTGGTTGAGTTGTTCATCACTCCCAAGTGACTTGGTCATTGTGCGTTTCAGAATAGTGCTACAGCAGGGAGCTTTTACTCAGGAAGGGTGAGATCTTCCTTGTAAGCTGTGCACAGGAACAGCAACAGCTGTTGCCTCCTGTTGGAAGGTGAGCACACAGGTGGGGTGGTCAAGGCACCAATCTCTAATTTCTTTAATTAAGCCTAAATGCATGTACACAGTTAAGGCTTTCCACAAAATACAGAGGATACAGGTTGTGAATTCTGCTAAATGCTCTGCTTATTTTCATTGCTAATTCTGCTAATTATGTTCATTGCTAATTCTGCTTAATGTTCATTAAATGTAATGTGTCATCTCTTTTCATAATGTCACTTTTGACATCAGGGTAGATTTGTGTATTACACTAGAGCATGTGGTGTACTTGACAAACTATGTTTAACAGGGTAAAAGTTTTGTGAGCACCTCTCTCAAGTATTTACCAAAAAGTTGCTCTTTCAAGTGTATTTAAGATCTGATGTGCTCCAAGATCATTAGTTTGTTATTGAAGTGAAGGCAAGTGTTCACTTCTTGCATCGACTGCAAACACTTTCAGTTAAATAGTTTTAAATTTTTACTTGTAGATTGTGTGGGGAGTATTCTTCATCATTGTGGCATTGCTCTTCACTGTCTCTCTGTTCTTGTCAAAGTAAGTACATATCAGCATTTTTCTTGACCATTTAAATTACCTAGCTTCTGCTTATATAAAATAGTATAAAAATATATTTTTATATATTATATATTTAAATATTTTTATATTATATATTTATATATTTAATATATTTAAATCATATAATGTAAAAATTGGGTAGTTTGCCTCAGCCCCCTTCTTTTCACTGTTACATTTCTGTCAGTAGAGCTGCACTTCTCATTATAATAGTATAGATTGAAATAGAGCAAAATGTACCAAAACAAACTGAAGAAAGAATGCATTTCCAGTGGAAAGCAATTCCGATTCAGCAGAGAAATTAAGCGTATGTATTCAGGAAGTTTAATTCAGATTACAGGAGTATTCTGCTTGCTTGAATGAATCCTATTGCAGGTACTAGTTTGACTGGGTAACAGGTGCTTAAAATCTTGCAGTAAATGACATGTTTAATCCCTTTTGGTGTGCATTACATTGGAATGGTTTCATGGTGTTGAAAGCAACACAGCCAGCTGCAAATCTGGTAGATTTCAGTGTGGATTGACACCAACCAGAGGTCTCAAATGTTAGCATTCTTGATCTTTCAGACTGGGAGGATAAGTTTTATGACCCAAACTAGGGAAAAGCAAAAATGCTGAAGAGATGCCGAAATCAATATATTTTTTCAAAGAACAGTGATTGTAGTAAAGCAAAGCAATTTGTTAGACAGATGTCACTCTCCAGGATTAGTTCAGTTTGTGTTGTTTTTTTTCTTTTGAGCTGCCCATTAAAATTAAATTAAAACTCTGGGGGAATCGTACTTACATAGTTTTTCTAATTACTGCAGTTTGGACAAAGCTCTTCATTCAGCTGGCTTCGATTCAGGATTTATAATTCTAGGAACTAATCTTACCAATCCATTGAATATGCTCCTACCAGTTCTTCAAAGAGTAAGTAAAGAAATGGTGATATACATATGTAAGGATGCTCTTCTGTTTTCTTTTAAACTTCTCCCTAACTAATTCATTAAAATAAGATTGTCTAAATGTGTGTTCAGTAAAAGCAAAGCAACTTCCTTAATAATTTTTAGTTCTTAGTTACTGATATGAAAATCTTGGGTGAATGGAATCTAGTTTGGGCAAGGAAGGTGGTGCTAGAAACTGATTTTGATGTGATGAGAATACAGTGGCAACAGAAAATGACAGCATTTGTAGTTACTATGCACAGAATAAAAGCAATTTTATCCCATCTTCTACATACATTCTAGTTGGTGTACTGGGTATCTTAGGCCTTTTTAATTTTTCAATTTTTAACATATAACACATTGAAAAATATGCCACATTAGGTATGTTATAGTAAGGCATTAGTCTTGAAAGCAAACCCAACATAAAAACAGTAGAGTTGGAAGGCAACAAGTACACATACAAATTTGAGTTTCTCATGAGTAAACTGAGAAAAAGAAAAGCTTTAATATTAACCTAGTGCTTAATTCCCACCCAGATGAGTTATTCCTATATTGTTGGTATAATGGGTCAGCATAATGCATTAATACATAATGCATAATTACATCTAAGCTTGTAGTTCACTGAAAAAAAGTAGTGTTCAGCAGCAATATTATCTCAAGCTTTTATTAATGTAAATATAAAAATCAAGTATGTAGATATGATCAGAAAAATAGTCGCAAATATGCAGTCCTAAAATAATTGTTGCCACTGTTCGCTTGTCATTCTTTGGGCATATTTAAAATAATTAAGTGTTTCTTGGTCTAAAAATATATAACATTCAAAATTAAGGCATGTTTTAAATTAATAAAAATGCTTAGTGCTTTCCCAGACTAATTGTCTAAGCTCTGTTAGCAGCAAAGCTATGTTAGCTATACTTGGAATCAGCTATGTAAAACTTTAAAATAGGACTTTAAAATAGATAAAAGGTTTAGAAGTAGAAGCTACTTAGTTTTGAGTGGGAGAAGAGCTTTTTTCCTTGTCTTTTTAACTGCTTATGTTCTTGTTTTAGGTTTTTCCACTTGATTATATTCTTATCACAACCATTGTTATGTACTTTATCTTCACCTCAATGGCAGGGATTCGAAATATGGGAATATGGTTCTTCTGGACAAGGGTAAATATAACTTGAGAGCTTAGTTTCTAATACTCAGATATTTAACAAGTATGTGCTCTTGAATATATTATTTCTGTACTGCTTCATAAATATGGGATATTGCCAATAGCATTGTCTGTGTGCCTAATAAGTGTTAAAAGCCTGTTGTACAATTTGCACTGCTTTTGAAAGGTGTCTCATTTTACAAAGTTATCAGACTTTGCCAAGTCATCCCAACTGATGTTTTAATTTGAACAACAAAGCCAGCTGACTCCTTCAAGTGTTTAATCAGTGTCCCTTTGGCTTCTGACTTCTGGAAGTTAAACCCATATTATTGGTATATTTGAAGTATTCGTCAGCTTTATGGTCAAAATCTGTAATGTGGCATGCAGTCAGAAGTTCTTGAATTACTGTCTATGTGACAAGAGTGTTTAGTTTAATGAGAGAAGACAGTGCAGTGGTCATAGGGCTATCTAAATATTATGTAAATAATACATTACTGTATTCAAGCAGCTTTGTATCCTATGCTTTATGCTTCTGATACTTGGTTAAATATTTCCCTGCTAATCTGCCTACTTTCCCTTTAAAATTGTCACCTTTTCATGTGGTGACACTCGAAAATTGTGAACAGTGACCATCAGTCTTTTCAATGAGTTCTGGGATTAGTTGTTGATTTGCTGCTGTCATTTCCCCCTCAGCTGCCAGCTTCTTTACATCTAACATGGTACTCAGGTTGAACCCTTGGGATGTCTACAGGGCATCAAGGAAGGATTATTTTGTTCCCTGCAGTGTTAAATGGACAAGATGCTACCATATGGTGTGCCATTTTACTTAGAGCCTGGGAATGCTGTCTCATATCTCCATTCTCTCTTGCTAGATCTGATTAGGTGTATGTATAGATGCCACCCCACTTTGAGCAAAGGACACGATATTCTTTGATAAACCAATGCACAGTTTGCTATAGGTGTGACAGGCAATTTAAACTAAATGCTAGCGTATAAGTGTTTTGGGCCATTAATACAAATAGAACTTAATTTAGTTAAATAGCTGTGCTTTGAAAACCTGCTTTGAACCACTGGAATTAAGTTGCCAGAAGATAATTGTAGCAACCTCCCACTTTTGGCAGTAGAATTAAAACTTACTTGAACTAAAGAGGTTTTTAATGCCTTCAGAAAAAAAGAGAGATATTTCATTGTGTTAATATTTGTTTTTCTGATTTTAGCTTTATAAAATCAGACGAGGAAAAACTCGACCTCAAGCACTCTTATTTCTCTGTATGATACTCCTGTTGATAGTTCTTCATACAAGTTACATGATTTACAGTCTTGCCCCACAGTACGTAATGTATGGAAGCCAGAAATACCTGGTGCAGGTGAGATGCATTTTTTTTGTGTTTAAATTTTATTTTCTGCATTAAAAATGTACTGTTTACAGAAACTGTGAACGTCAGACACATTTTCAGTTTTTGAAGAGACTTTGGTAGGCAGTTTTTAAATAGTAGTAGGCAAGTAATACACAAGCCAGAAACTGATAGCACTATATATTACACAACTTAATTTTTAGGTCATCTCAAGACTTTATGAAACTGAGGTTTGTTTTACTCCTCCTGATAAGACAGTTATTGGCTTCCACTAGATTTTGTACTGGTCTGCTTAGGTTGCTGAGACTTAGGTGACTGCGGTGAGGATTATTTTGAATGTGTAAAGCTTTGTCCAGAATTAAGTCAATACTGTTCCACAGTTGATGATTTTTTGTGCATATTTATGAGGAATCAGAAAGATAGCTTGGTACAGTAGAAAATAGTAATCTGAGTGGAGCTAAATGTGTGCAGATTAATCACATTTCAGGCACTTTGGACTATCCAATCTCATGGAACTCCATGCAGTTCTTGCACTGTAAAATCTTCCACAGAATTAAGCAGTTAGTCTCTGCTTTTGTTATTGCACTTTTGTGTATTTCAAGGTTTTGGTTTTTTAAGTCTTTTATCTTCTGTACCTGAAGAATTAAATTACTGTATTACATCTTAGTTTGAGTGGCAGCCTGCATATTTATGGGGAAGTTCAAAGTTAAATATCAGAAGCATCTTGAGAGGTTTCATTGATGGCTGTTTATTAAGATCTGGTCTCTTACAGGGATATACTTCATTAGATTTGATCTTGCAAACGTAGACAACTAACCAGGTCATGAACTTGCCTATTCAGGCACAGTGAAGTCAAGATCTTTTGGTTGCTGTTTGATGTTTAAGTTTCACAAAGACAAAACAGTTGAGTTGGAATGGTCGAACGAAAGGATTTAAATGAGATTGAAGTGGTTGGATGTTGCTTTGAGCTTTTGGAATATTTCTGTAATTCTCTAGGAGTATGTTCCTGTGGGAGGAGAACATGCTTTACAAACAAAACACCTGCTGACTTGCTTCAGCTGCAACTATTTAGTAAATTTTGTAACTTATTACTATCAATTAACTTAGTTTAAACAGTGAATACTTGAGGCAAAAGTATTACAAGGAGAAATTGAAGATGGAGTAGTGTTAAATAGGCTAGAGAAGAGGAACTTGCTCAACTTAAATGTGTTGGTGTGGTAGTATTGTCCCTGCAGGAAGTAGAAGTCTCAGTAAATGCTACTTTACTGTTGTCCTTACTTTTGAATTTTCTGGTAATGGGCAATTGGGCATCCTTATACCAACCCAAGCACAGTAATAGAATCACTGTAGGGAATTTGAGTATTCGGTATTTAGGAAATGTAATGCATTTTATTAGATTTTATGCTAAATACAGCTAACACAAAATAAACATGCTTAGGTGTGTATAAATGGGCTCAACTTGTCAGAATTAGGATAGTAGCAGCATGAAACTAAGAAGAAAGTCAGTTTAGGTCTGTTTACATAGAACTTCTGGCATGGTTGCTTACTGTTTATGTAGCAAGAACATCATATAGCTGTATCTGAATTAGTTATGAGCTCAAGTCCCTGCAAAAGACAGTTTGTTGTAGAATGATTGTATGCCACCAGTTACAGTGCAGAACCAATATGGGTGTAAGAGTGGGAAGAACAATTCTATTAAGGGTTCTACTGAACTAGTCTTTAAGCCTTGCAGTGACCTGAGTAGGGAATCCTTTGTGATAAAGTTTGTAGATAGCACGGAAGATTTGAGGAGAAAAACAAGTAGTTGAAGGCTGTGGTAGCAGTTTGTATTGTGTTATGAATAAAATAAAATATGTGTATATTAAGGGAGGCAGAAGGATTAAGACTTAAAAAACACTTACATGTTAGCTGTTTATGACAAGAGGTTTCTGAAGATAAATACATAATTTCTAAGAAAAAAGGGTCAAGAGAATAGAGCACAGCAGTAGGAAGGCTTTTGTCATTCTTGCAGCTATGGCAATATAATCCTGGTCAGAATTGCAAGAAGGATTAGCTGGAATGGTTGAGTAGAGCTGTAACTTTTTGTTTAAAGGATTAAAAAATGTGCTGGTCAAGATAGCCATCCTGGGTCCTCAGATTATGACTCATTTCAAAGAGCTGTGTTTAAAGTGCATAATCTAATTTTAGTAGAAACTGGTTTTATTGTTAAAATAACATAAAACATAAAGAATTATGCTGGTAAATTACACCTGGCTTCTCTGGCATACCAGGTTTTATGAAAACATCCTGTCAAAGAGTATTTCACAATGTACTAGAAACATTTTCTGTGTCTGACTACCTTGGTAACTGTATGTTAAAGTTTGATATTTTGAAGTGAGGAGAGATGGGAATGAAGAGAAGCAAAGTATTTTTCTGTGGATGTAGCAATGGAGAGGTTATTAAGAGTTATGAACTGGTGATTATGGGTTTATCCTGGTGTCCAGGAACATGACTAGGAGCAGGGCAAGTCAAATAGACATAGCATCTTCCTGATGAGGAGAACCCTATGCACCAGCTCACTTTGACAGTTCAGTTTTTCATTGTGCTCCTAGACAATTGATTTCATCCTGTAGAATAACAACTCTGGTAACCAACAGTGTGTAAGAACCAAGCAATAAATGAGTTTTATTCCAGGGAAGCTTAGTGGATGGGTGGGCTGATAAATGTGTATTACAGTTTGGTGGCTCATAGACTCTGTAAAGGAGTACTTCCCCCTTTGCTCTACAGTAACTCCAAATCTAGCTATGTGTCAAACTAAATTGTTATCACAGTCTATAGTAATGTATGGGATAGGATAGATTCCTGTTTGAATCTTGAACTGTTTCCTTTGGAGACTGTAACTCTTGGCAAGAGCTTTTAATTTGGAAGTCCTGGTAACTTTTCCTTTTAACTGGATATGTATATAAAAGTGGAACTTTTGTGAGGCAATTAACATTAACTAGACTTGGGCTACTTGCTTTATTAACTCTGAGCAGTGGTGTATTCAGATCATATGACCCTATTTTCATTGTCTTCAGCTGTGGTGTCTGTAGGAAACTTTGGAAAATTTCTTCTGGGTATTGTGCCCATACCAACCGAATCCCTCTGTAGGAATTTGTTCACCTTGCATAGTTTTTCAGACACAAAGGATGGCTTGGTTTCACCTCTTGAAGCAATTGTCACATCTGTCAATCAGCAATGAGTTTTTTCATAACCTTTCACAAAGAAGGAATTGTATCCACACCTAGGCCACCTTCTTAGCTTTCTAGCAAAAGCATAACTTTGCCTATACTTGAGGTATAATTCCTATTTCTGTTCAATACGGCCAAGGGTTATTTTGCCTTTGTCGGAAAGAAAGACCACTGCTTGCTGATATTTGTACCCAGTGGACCCTTAAGACTTGATTGAGCCAGACAAGAATTAAAAAGCCAGTACTTGCCATAAGCAACCTGGATACTTTCCCCTGATGTGGGATCAGAACAGCAGCAGTCCCTTTCTTCAGTCATCAGTTGGATAATTCAGAGGAGTGGAGCTAAATTGCAGGACCTGGAGTGTCTCCATTGTCAGCAGCAGGAATCCAGAAGTACCATCCCTTAGATGGCTAAGTGTGGAAACAGATCTTTTCAAGTTCTTGATCCTTAACATAAGCAGAAACTAATCATGTAGGTGTAACAGGCTGTATCCTAACCCTTTATATAATAGCTTGCTATTTTCTGGAGTGTCCAAAATGTGTCAGCTCTTGAAGCACACATACTGAGTTACTGTCTGTAGTTTTGTCTCATGCTTGGCCTTGATGCATCCTGCTTTCAGCCTTGGAGTAGATAAGATAACAGAACACTAAGTTTTTACTCTGCCAATACTTATACTAAAAATGTCTTAAATTACAGAAATGTTAATGGAGAGTAGTGGTTTAAGACCTGGAAAAAAGCATAGATGTTGTCAAAGCAAGTCCATAGGTCTAGTTGTTGTATTTAAAATCCTGTTAATGCATTAAAGTGAATGAAGATAAGGAAGACAAAGCTTTGAAATGGCTGTGTTGTGGTTGTTTTGTGCTTTTTGTGTGCCCCATGGAATTTTACAAGGTATGATACTGTTTTTTTTGAAAGAAGTGCTTGCTATGACTGAGCAGTGTAAGCTGGAATAGTGACAGCCAGCTGGAATACTTTCTGGAGATGGGAGACTGCTAAATGTCCACTGAATAACTGAAATTTCATGTGTTCTGTTCTTACTGTGTTGTTTCTCTCTACACATTCTCTTTTGTTCCTGATCCCTGTGACTAAGTTATATTCCTTTTAGATCCGTTTTCTAAGGCAGTCTCCCCACTTTCGTGGCCTTGCATGAAGCAAAATTGCCTGCATGAATGAATTGCTACTTTTTCAGATAGACAATGAGTTGTTTCTCTTGACTATTCAAAGTGAAAACTGAATTTGCTTAGTATTGATAAATTTCCTCAATTAAGTTTTTGGAGCTTAGCTTTATGTGCCAGCTTGTACTGATTGCTGGTATGTTTTAAGGAACTTTTTTTCCATTTGCAGAAAAGGTGTTGAGTCTTGCTGATCTCTTTAGAGGGTTTTCTTTTTAGGAAATCATGAGGGTGCAAGTAAGTACAGTAGGTATGGAGCCTTTCAAGTGAATCAGGGTATAAAAAAACCAATGTAGTGCAAAGGATTTACATTGGACTCCGCTACAATTATTCACTCATTTTTCAAAACTGTGGAACACAGAGTTCATGTTCCCTGAAAGGGTCAGGTTTCCAAAGATTTGGGATATTTAAGCAGGTACATTTGGGTTTTCAATAGTTCACTTAAGCATCATTCTCTTCTTCCCCTATGGCGGTCCAAGTATGTTGCATGCCACCATCTGGCTTTTTTAGACCAGAAGTAAACTGTATACATTATCATTATCAATCCTAACACTTCTGTGGTGTCCTCATCACCAAAGTTGATTCTCGAACTAATTTTATGCACAGTTAAAAGGTTTGATTTCAGAGCTCAAGTATATTTTTCACAAGTCTTCAAAAAGAGCACAAGCTATTAATTTTTTTTGTTAATGAAATCCTACTTAGACATGTTCATGTTTTACTGCTCACAGCTTACTCTGCATATGCTGTTCAAAAATAATACCTTTGAATATTTTAAGAGATTTGCTTAAGTTTTTTTTAATTAATTTGCTGGAAAATATATTTGGTTTCTGCACTGTCATTGTCTATGGAAGACCAATGCTGGTTTACTAATGTACTAATTTTCTATATTTATAATGTAGAGTAATATGACAATTGATGGTCAGCCAAGCAATGTGACACTTGTGTCTAAAGACTGTGATGCAGATGCACCTGAAGGTAAGATGCATTTGTTTCTTGTATTTCCAATAAATTCAAGAAATTTTGTATTTACTGCATGCTCAGCTGTAAAAAAAGCATCTTAATCTGTCTTCATGGCTTTCATTTGCATAAAATGAAGCTTTGAGTATAGTTAAGTTAAAGGTAAGTTACTTTATTCATTTGAAGGAATGACTATTTTTAGTAGAAACCATGGGTAGCAAAACATTCCAGTTAACTTTAAAATCTCACATTTGCTTTAATGTGTATGCAGAATATCTTAAAAATAAACTCCAGCTGTTGAATAGCTTAGCATTGAAAGTGCACTTCACTGTGTATATTTATCATACAAACATGTAGACAAGTATTCTGTTTGGTCTCTCAATGTACTCAGGAAAATCAAGGTCTGAGCTTCTCAGTGGGACTTGAGATTCTCAGTGGAAACTTACAGATAAGAGGATCATGTAATTTTTAATGAGATGTAAATGTGGGCTCTTCCATGAGCAACAATACCAGTAGAACTAGAAATCTTAGAATCTTTTTCTCTAATTCTCTTAGAGTTATGCTGGAAATTATTGGGAATGATCAGTTTCCTCAGCTGTATTACTAAATGTCCACTTTTTGACTGTTATTTGGGCAGATGATGTATTACAGATATTCTGGAGTTAAGCAGTGACTAGCAAGCAGATGGATAATGCTGGAATGTTCCCTGACTTTTCATCTATGCAGGCCTTACTGTTGATTTTTTTTTTTTTTTTTTTTTTTTTTTTTTTTTTTTTTTTTTTTTGAGAGACTGGTAACATTTTTAGTGCTTATTCCTCTGTGAAACTTGAGTAAGCCTGTGAATGACTTTTAGCCTGGTTTCATTAAAAAAACAAGCTAACTGAAATCGTGCTGGTTTTATTTTTTGCAGTCTTACTTTACACCTCCTTTCCCTCTGCATATAAACGGTTTTATCACAGTCTGAATTGCAAAAACTGTTGCAATACTCACAGCCCTCTTTAAGGTCACAATCATATTGATTGCTAACACTGATCTCAGCATAAGATTTATAGCCTTCGGAATGGTCCAGATATTTTTGAACCTAAGCCTTTAATTGTTCTTACTCTGGCCAACTTTCAGCTTCTCTGTATGAACAGCAGTTGTAGTGTGTGTGCATTTCTATCCTTACGAAAATGCTTGACAGTGTTACTTAATTGGTAGAAAAGATACATACAGTTGTCCCGTATTCTCCTCTCACTATCAGTATTCTGTAACACCTGATTTTTTGACTGCTTCTAGAAGTTCTTAACAGCCACTCAGTTTTTCTCTACTTTTGTGTTATTGGAAAATATAAAACCTTATTTATTTTTGTACTGGTAGAGGTAACTGGACTGTTAGTTCTTTGTTCCTAGTCTGTCAAACCAGTTATCTTCTAGAGGGCAGTTCCTTTGTATTTATGCTTATCTTCAAATTTAATATATATGTTAGTCTCATTCCTGGTGGTTCATAGCATTTCCCAAGGGTGATAGATTTTTTTTCCCCAACTTCAAATCAGTCATCCATTTTTTGATTGCTGTTTTTAGACTTAATGCAGTTTCAAGTGTTTAGATATTTTGACAAATGTAATCATTCAATTTGTGTTTAAGCTGCCCTGTTTTTGTGATTAAAATTAGAAGCTCTGGCAAAATTTAGAAGAGCAAATTTGCTTTTCAAAATGAAATTGCTTTTGTCCAAGTTGTACAGATCTTTGTTTCTTGTAAGCAGCTTCTTGACTTGGCCAGTATCTCCTAAAAGCAGAATGTACTCACTGGCCTTGACCTTTATGAGAGAAATTAAAATAGTCTGATTTCCTCAGACTTTGCTTAGTTATAGAAACTGGGATTGGATTTAAATAAACTTACTCAATTCCACCCATACTTGAATTTTTTTAAATACTTTTAATACTTTATTTTCGTTCTTAATTTACTTTGATCAATGGAAACAATATGCTGCTACTTAAAACTAGTCTTCTGATGTACTGAACACAAGGTGATCTGTGTAAATGATGGCTTTGGTTTGTCATCTTCATGTTGTTGCAGTGGCTATTTGAGTCATGGTCTCTTTTCTTAATAGAAAAGAGGTGGAGAAGATGTTGATATGCTGTCCTGTGCTAAACTAGTATAAGAGGGATGGATATTTCTTAAATGTGAATATCAGTGTGATCAAAAGGCTTAAGTGGAATTGGATTAACTGTAGATGATACATTCAGGCCATTCGTGTGTTTTTATAAATGAAAGAAAGCTTTTTGTAATAATCAACTTTAAAAAAAGTCACATTAGTAAAAACTCTTTAATGATTGTTTCATCCAGTAAGTTTTAGAATTACCTTGGAATACCTGCCATTTTTAATAGCTGGTAACAAAACTAATGTAAAGAAGCAGTTGCTACCCTTTTCTGTGATCAGACAGAGCATCCTGACTAGTCAGATTTAGTTCAAAGGTAGGAAGTAAACTTCTAAATACAATTTCTTTTTTTTTAAGCATATTAGACATGGGCAAAAATAGATGCAAAAAAATACAGGATAAAGGTTGGTCAAGCACTTGCAGTTTGAATTGCTTTCTTTGATACTAGGGTTTTATGTAAACTTGTGAACTGTAACTAAATGCAAACATTGATTTGTCTTCTCAATTAATTTTGTTCCATTTAAACTGATTTACTTCCAACAGGTGTTTTTCTTTAAACATAAAACAAGCAATGACCTTTTAATGGCTGTGCTGATAGATAGGCTTATAGCAATCTGCTGTCTTGTTGAATGCTCAGATATTGGAGATATGATCTCTACCTACTGTTACTAAGTAAATTATTTTTTTCTTTCTGAGATGGTAGAAGAGACCTGATCAGGTTGTAACAGCTTTATTGGGCAATGTCTCCTGTAGATATGTTGCAAACTAATTTTTGGTTTGGGCCAAAGGACAATTTCACTTCCTGAAGAAACATAAGGCAGTTAAAGTGCTGTCTTACAAAAACCACTTTCTTGAATATTTATAGTTAGAAATATAATTTGTGGGGTTTTGGCACTGATATCTGTGTTCATTCAGCAAAGCTTGTCTCTATTTACTCGTGATACGGAGGTAAATCTGCTTTATACTCAGATAAGGGCCATAATAGTGTAACTACATGAAACAGAATAGAAGACAAAATCTAATAGAGGAGGGTGCATCTTATAAGTGAAATTAATTTTTTTAGTTAGATGTCTTGCACAAGAAGTTTGTGTTCTGGTTAACTCAAAAAGCTTTTGAAGTAGTCTTTCAGGGGCAGCAAGTTTAATATATTTGTTATAGGCAAAAACAAGCTTTAGTTTTCAGTGGTCAGAACAGTTGGGCAAAAATACCATTTGATGACTGTTTTCAAGGGCTAATGACAGCTGAAATGTTGGATCCACAATTTGGTTGAGTATAAGGTAAAGCAAAGAATTCAATATGTGATTAACACTCTTGCAGCAGGACTAATGTGTTGAAAACTTGGTATAGGTTTAGCTTAACAGGTTAATGGGATTTAATGTAAATGAGCAATGGCTCAGCTGCAAGCCTGAACTATGAGATCTGATAAACAGTATCTGCCTCTTTCTAGATTAAAAGATCTAGTTTTTTGGCATCACTCACTTTAAATGCATAACTTACTCTGAATCTCCCTTGGATTCTCTTCCTTCTTTGAGGAAATGAGCCTTGCCCAAGGCCTGTTACATGCTGGGTACAGTTCATCTGTTAGGCCTTTTTCATGGACTTTGGACTGACTTGGAGCTACATGCAAAATGAGAAAGAAAATGTAATTTCATTTCTAAGGCTTTGAAATGAGGTCTTACTGTGCTAACATACCTGTGCTGCCTTCTAAGACGCGCTTATTAGCTAGAAGTCAAAAAGTTCAGGACCTCAGACTTTATTTTTGCCTAAATAAAGACAAGATATAGGCATTACTGGAAAGGAGGCCCAAATACAAATGCCAAAACAGGAGCATATTCTGTTTCTTTTCTAGAGAAATGCAGGAGACATGCAAAAGAAAACCACAAGCAAGTTGCTCAGAACCCTCAATATTAGTAATTTTGTATGACGAGTTTTATGACTATACGCTATCACTTCCAGACTGTTGTTCTAAATTAATTAATTTGAAAAGCTACAAAATGCTTCACATAAAACAAGGATTTTAGTGAGTACTTTCCATTTTCCTGTTGCTTTGTGAATGACCTTACTAGTACTTTACCCTGAATCTGTACTTACACCTAACAGTTTCAGAGTCCTCTATTCCATATAGATGAGCACAATGGTGCATGTCTGAACACAGAAGGCCCTGTTTGGCCCCTGTAAATAGTTTGAGCAGCTAAGACTGCTGTAAATGTCTTTTTGTACAGCATTGCTCACTGACATGCAAGTGTAGGTACATCAATTCCCTCAATTGTTTTTCCTAAAGGAGGAGCTTTTGATAAGAATGAAAATAATAGGTTATGCTGTCTGCTGCTTCCTTTGTAGAGTTTTGCATCTGTGTTCATCTCTAGAGTATTGCCTTTGATGTTTATCACTGGCTATATCTTTATGAGAGTTGTTTGCCTCCAGTTACTTAAAAATAAGGTTTTCAAGGGAGCTCAGAAAACGCCTCTTGAAGAACTTCAAGTTTAAGGTGGCAATTCAAAGGCATGAAATAACAATTATGGCTTTTTTTTAAACCCATGTGGCCTGTGCTTGCAATTAATCTGAATTGTACACAATGTTTCAAAGAAATGCTACTTTCAAGAAAAGCACTGAGAACACTTTTTCCATTAGCAGGCTGATGCAATGGTTTATTGCTTCCCTGTAGAAACTGGGCATTATCTCTTTGGGATTAAAGTGGCTTCAGATTTAGCTTTTGGCTAATGCTGTACTTTTTCACTTTATATATGGACTTGTAGCATTAGTATTTTTCTCACTTGAAGGTACTTAATAAACATTAAAATCAAGTCATCCTTTAAACTTGTGAAAAATGAGATTAACAGGTTTAGCTCTTCAAATCTCATTAAATGTTTTTCACCTAGTCTGTTAATACATGCAAATCTTGGCACCCTCACAGATTCTCTGTAACCAAAGCAAAATAGAAACCTTATAGCTGGGTAAAATTTTGCATTATAATGCCATAACTGTGCTAGGATGAACTCCAAATCTAAAATGCCAAAAAAAGGACTGACAGGCTTTCTGAAAGTATAGAGGGAAGTAGTGAAAGCTCCTGCTATGTTTAGCTGAAGTTTGTTTGTGCTTGGTTGTAAGATCCAGAACCTTCTTTGTACAACTAAATCCTTCATTCATACATAAATGCAAATCCTGTTCCTACATGTCACTTCATTTAAATTTGGCTTTTGGGGCGAAATGTGACACCCAGATCACTCAGTAGGACATTATTTTTATTATTTAGCATTTAGAAACTTTGATTAGTGACTTTTTTCTTCTTTTGGCACACAATCTTGAAAGATCTTACTGGAAGCCTCCTTATGCTATAAAGCCCTGCTAACACTGATGGGACATGAAAATTCTCAAGCCATTTAATGTAAACATTCTTAATGTATAATTATCATCAAGAATTTCTGTGCTGCAGTTGTTCATGTACTGTGAAATAACTGTTAATAGCTATTGGTTATCTAGACTTGTAACTTTTGTTACAAAATCCGATCTATTTGTTATAAAACCAGACTGATTCACATAAATGACATCATTTTTGTCTGTCTAGTTTTATATCAGGTTATGTTTGATTTGCAGATAGACCATGAGAAGTATCATACACAACTTATCTGTAGCTTGGAGCACTGAAAAAACAGAGTTTGCTTTGTAAATAACTTGTCCCAAATAGCTTTTCCAGGCTCCTCATATAGTTCCTGGTTTCCAGGTTTCTGGCTACTCCGTAGCCTGCTAAATATTTTCCTTTGTCAGGATTTGACTCCAAAACTACTGAGTAACTTCTGCTGAATAAGGTAGCTTTTTGGGCTAGACTTTATCTGGCTAGACTTGGTCTTTACAGGTCTAATTTAGGTGCCATCTCACTACCACTTCCAGCTAAGCAGAAAAATCTGGCACCAAAGCCAGACAACTGGGATGAAACAGCAGGCAGCTTTTTTCACTTGTATGTTAGACCTAGATTTTAGAAGATTTTAGATAGCTGCAAACTGTTGTTTAACATCTGGATGATTTGATACTCATGCTTCTGCAGTGCACTGTAGTATTCAAAGTGCTGTCAGCTTGAAGTGTTGGAAGCTTAGTGATTCACATCTCTAAGTGGGGAGTTACTGTGGCTACATACAGCCAGTTGGGAAATACTTTCACATCCCTGCTATATGTGAGTAATTTTATTGCAAAGTTAACCCTGAAGCAAGTGGTGCTGAAGCTGTTTAATACTTGCATTATTGTGAAAGCTGAGTGAGGGATGAATTGAAATTTAAGCAATTGCTGGGAGAAGTTAGCTGAGAGAAAGATAACTGGTATGGGATGCCACAACCCAAAAGTTGTAAAAGCTTTGTTTAGAAGATTAATTTTAGCTTGTGAAACCAGAGAAGTAGCAGCAGTGGAGGGGTTGGATTGTCAAGTGCAAAGACAGTCTGAGCAGCTGAGTGAGGCTACTATTAATTTTGTATATGTATGTGTGTGTATATATATCACAGCAGAGAAGAATATGAAATAAGTGGGTATATGCTCAAATAATATATGAAAAAAACCACTTGCAGAAACAAATGAGTAAGGGGCAATTAAGAACGTAGTTCTTTGCTATTTAGCTAACAAAAAAAGAAAGAAATCCTGTATTTGTTGCCATGACAGCTGTTGCTGCCATTCCATGGATTGGTTTCCAGAGAAAGGTAGAAGTGATATGTGAAATACAATCTTTACATAAATTTCTGTGGACTTGGGAAGCATTTGAGTGACCTTAACACTATGAAATATTGATCAAGATGTTAGGTGTGAGATGGTAGGTACAAAATAGGGAAATTTTAAATATACCTGTTAATATCCTCCTTTAGAGACTCCTGAAGCTTGCCTTGTCTCAACAATTTCATCTGTGACCAAAGCCATATGTAGAACCTTCAAGCAGCAGCTGCTTTTTGCAATGAAGCTTTTGATTTATTGGCAGCAAGCCTGTATGAAATAAGTTTTCTTGGATACCTGAAGCTATGCCTTCAATACTTTTAGAGTCTGAAATTTTACAGTGCTTAGATGTTCAAGCATGGAAAGGATGCGGCTTTTCCTTTGGAAGTAGTTTTGAGTGTATTTTAAGTAAATCTAGGTTCTGCTTGAAACTGGGAACATAGGTTTCATCTGTCTTTGGATAATATTTGCACTTTGGAATTTCCCATCCAAAACTACCATTGTTATTTGGATTTGTGTTGTCTCAGTATCTCTACCTTCATGTAATGATTTTGAGCACACACAGGACCTAAGAGGTAGCCTGGTCCAACCCTGCCGCAGGGGGCAAGTAGAGCAGGTTGCTCACATCCATGCAGCTGTGAATGTCTGAGGGACAGCCTGCTTCAATGTTTACCTATGCTGATTGCCTCTCGTCTTATTTAATAGGTGTATTTCTTGCTGCAGCTGTCATCTGTTGGCCTGTTATTATGCAGGTCTAGGAGGTATCTCATTTAATACTTTGTAAGCCCCCACTAGATAGTAGAGGCAGCAGTAAGACACACCTGCAAACACCTTTACTTCAAGCTGAAAGGACACATCTTCACTCTGTGCTGTAAGCTGTTGCATTAGTCCTCAACTAGATTTGCTTCAATTAAGTCAATGCTGCTTTTGTACTGGGCAGCCCAAAATGGCACCATTGCAGATGCAGTTTGTCACAGTGGAAGAACTGATCAGTTTTGTCGTCTTTCACTGCATTCCAGATAGTAAAGCCTGATATTCAGTTACATTTCTGAGTTTTAGATGAACACCAGTAACTACATGTTCTGTTTGTCTACTGAGAGATGAGGTTGCTTTCTGCACAGTTGCATTATATCCGGTCAACCCTTAGCTTGCACTATTGCATGGTGTCACTTTGTTTCAGGTACTGGCACTTTGAAGACTGTTTCAAGAGACTTGAAAAATAACCCTTTCCTAAATGTGACCATCTAGTCTGTTGGACCTCTGTTCTTTATTTCTCCCCAGTTTGATCTATGGATTTACAGAGGGTATAATGTGTTTCATTGTCTAGTTGATTAATGAAGAGGCAAAACAAGTGTACAGTATTGACTTTTAAATAATGCCAATGTTTATAAATTACATTGTTCACAACAATTTTTAACTCTTCCCTAAGAAACTCTTTCCTTCTACATGCATTTGTGAAAGCTCACCGTGTTTTGAGGTGCATAAAAGACAGATTTCATCAATAAGTTCTCATAATTTGAGTTTTCAGTGCAAAAAATCATGTTTTAGGCTTTAATACTTGGCTTTGGCCAGAATTATCATTGTAATGCATCATAAACTAGCTAATTCACCTCCTGGAAGAAGCCTTAATTTGAAAATAGTGCATTAAGTGTAACTGTTTCTTACCGAAATGAATAACTTCCTCAGTGGACTCAAAATAAAAAATAGTTGACTCTTCTGGTAGTAATGACTATTAGGACTTGTCATTCTTTAAAAAAATGTTTTGTCTTGAATCCTAGCTGTTTGGCTTTTTTTGTCCCTTGGTCAGCACTACATATGTACATAGAATATGTTATATTTTTTAAATGGTGGCAGGTGTCTATTGGAGGCATGGTAGCTTTCCATGTGTACTTTTGTTCCACATAATCAAGATACACCTAATATTCATATTTATCATTCTGGATAACAAGTAGCTGTCTTAATTCGGGCTATTCATTATAACTCACTCTAAATTGAGTCATATGGAGGAATCCTTAATGAAAAATGTCCTGTCAGCCTATCAAGTAACATTAGTTCAGAAACAATAGGTAAAATTTAGTTATCTGCTCTTGTAACATTGCATAGAAATATTCTTGCAAGGTCAAACTCTTCCAAAATATTTATCATCATCTATTTAATCCAATTATTATAAAGAACCATCTGAAAGTCTTTTTAGTTGTTTTTTATTTCAAGTAACCAGCTGGAGAGCTGCAGATGGTATTGACAATATTATCGCAGTTATGAAGCATCTTCACCAGCACTTCTTACTTAGATGGCTGCCAGAAGTGAGCTGTGTAACTATTTAAGTAGGGTATCACTCACAACTTTTAGAAGGTAGGAAATCTTTACTTCAACTGTACTTGGGGAATATTTCCAAACATGGGGTCTGAACTTGAGGGACAAACAGGCAATTTCTGGCTTGCTTATTTTTTCTAGTGTTCAACATGTTTACACACCAGTTTCTGTTCTGAAAGGGGCTTTAGGTGGGGTTTGAAGCATAGTAAGCATAGTATTAACAATCTAACAAACAAACAACAACCAGGAAATTATATTTTACCTTAGCATGAACTCAGTGTGTGCTCGTCCTTGCATCTTAGAGATTAATGAACTGGCTTGCACGTCCTGCTGGCCATCCTCTAGCATGACTCCTTGAATGCCACAGGTTCAGTGTCCTATGCAAGCCTTTATGCTCCCTGTCTGCATGTTGAAAATGCCTTTGACATTTGATTCCTCATTTTAAAATCTACCAGGTAAAAATGAAGAAAAATACAGCCACATCAGAAATATTCAATATTCATGTTGTTAGAGAGGAGTAAGGTTTAACCAGTACTGTCAGGTCTCATGTACAAATAAGGTTTCTGTTATCTGGGTTGCAAAAGGCCCAGTATATGTTGGAGTTTTTTTGCATACATGTAATTGACTTTTGATTTTTTACCAAGCTTATGTAATCCTGGTAGAGACGTAGTTTTTCACAGTCGTGAAATGTGTTTTAATCCAGAATCTGCTTTGTATGGCTGTGGTTTATATAAAATGGGAATTGAGTTCCCTTTTGGACTCACTAGTTAATTATTGACACATCTGCATGAGAAATTGCTCCCAGTAATAATGGGGTTACCTGTGTAACTGGTAGCTTTGTGTTACCTGTCACAGTCACTCTCCCTTAACAAGTGTCCCTCTTGTATACTTTCTTGGTAAAGAAAAGTAAATTAGATGTAATAGAGTGTAATTATTCTGCAGAGCTAAATACTCTCCATAACTACTAAAATATTATCCTACTATATGGTATTTAGCTGATTTTTTGGTTGTTGTCCTGTGTTCATCAGTACTATTTCCTTTCAATTTAGATCAGTGTATTGTCACTCGGACGTACCTCTTCCTTCATAAATTTTGGTTCTTCAGTGCAGCCTATTACTTTGGGAACTGGGCATTCATTGCAGTAAGTACTTGGATTTTGGAGACCTCTCAAGTTGGATAATTTACAGTAATTATCATTGCATCATTTGCATCAATACACAACAATTTGTTTTGTTTATATTGCCCTTATATGCCCCTGAACTGAATAACAGTAACACTTTCTACTTTAAATTTGCAGGTCTTTTTAATTGGATTAATTGTTTCATGCTGCAAAGGCAAGAAATCAGTCATTGAAGGTGAAATAGATGATGATGATTCAGATATGAGCGATGATGAACTGTCTGTTTATTACCATTGACAGCTTTTTGCCTTCAAGATGAAAAAATATAACATTATGGTGAGAGTCATGCCCACATGGAACTCATATCCAGATAAGCATCTTTGCACCTGTAAAAAGAAATGTGTACTCACTTAAAGGGATAAAAACCCTGAATATCACTTTGAGTATCACTGTTAAATGAGAACAAGTGTTGAAGATGGCTTTGAATAATATATAGAAAATATTGTTTTATGATTAAACATATATGTAACTTTCTGATGTATAATTTGATGAACTGTTGTAACTATTTCATAATTCACAATGCTTTTCTGTTAACTTAGGTTTTCTTAAATACTTTCATGCTTAACTTGTAGGACTTTTTTATTCATAAATACAACTAGCTAAAATCCTGTACAACAGTGCAAATATTGCAGGAGAGATTTGGATGATGTTTACACATTCAGAAGGACTTAACTTTTGCATTAGTTTTGCTGGGATTTCTATACAAAACTGTAGTTAACAAGAGACTGTCCATTAAAGTATGCCAAAAATATTATTTAAATGGTGAGTTTCCAGTCTGTGAAATTAAGTCATTTTCATACTGTGATCTCCACTGAGTTACCATGGAAATCCTCAGGTTACTATGAGGTGTTGCTCTCTCAAAGGAAGTCACAGTGTATATTGCAATATTCGGCACTGCTGCAGTGTTTTAGTACAATTCAGTTCTGAAACTTCCAGGTGCCTGGTCTAGTCATAGCCAATGGAATAATTAAGGTGTGATTAATTTTTAACTTATTTTTCTCTTTAATGCAAATCGTCTAGTTTAAAGTTCTTTCAATATCTAAAGTAAATGTTGTCAATTTGTTTACAAACCAATATGTTTATATAAACACAGTTCAGAAATATTTTTGTCATTTGTGTTGTCTTTGTAAATTAATTCTATTTTAGCTATATAGTTACTGAGCTATATTTCTGACGATAAAAAAAAATCTTCAGAATCTTCCTTTGACTGACTCTGAAAGAGAAAATGTTTACAAGGACAGGTTTTTAAGCTTCCAATGCTACCTGAGGGACATTATAGTCTATGCAAGCACCTGAAAACCTGATTAGGTAGTCTTTTTTATAAGACTAATCATTAAATAATTATTAGAATGTAGAGTAGTTATTAATATTATGTCCTGCTTTCATGTTTGCAAACACTAAAGTTATTTCAAGAACAATCTGCCTCTTTATGCAGTATTGCAGAATAGCAGAGTCTCAGAAACTTCTGAATTCTAATTTAGTTTCAGTATTGGAGGAGGTCTTAGGTGAGCTGTGTAGTTAGTGGAGGAACACAGGGAACTGATGTTTGGACTATAGGAACAAAAAAAGCTGATGTCTTTTAACAAGCCTTCAGTGTCAACTGCTCCAGTAATATAAATGTTGATGTGGCAATGTGGAAGAATCACGCACAGAATAACCTGAGTTGGAAGGGACCCACGTGGATCACTGAGTCCATCTCCTGGTATTGTAGGTGGATCATAAGCTGAAAATATGCAGTCAGATCTGCTCAACTGAGATCAATCAATCTATTTGCTACCAATGTGACATTTGAAAGGACAGAAATGTATTCAAACACTGAGAGCAGATACTGAAATTGACTAGGCTGTCTGACTAGAATTAGCTAAATATTATTTAAACGTGACTACTGGGGAAATTTGAAAGGAATTAGTTATAAGAAGTTCAGATAATTCAGACAGAAGGCAGAATGTGATATTGACTGTCTGGAAGCTGGATCCAGAGCGTAGCAAGAACTTGGAGTATACTTGTAGATGCCCTGGTGGAAAATTTACATGAGTTAATTTAAATAAAGTTAACTGCTCAGATGTCCTCCTTTGTGGGTTTTATTCATTTGTCATCTTCAGTTTAAACTAAAAATTGTCACTTCCTTCGTGCAGGTTTGTTTGTAACACAGCTTTGCAGAGTTATATCCATTCTGCCCTAACTTTGCCATGAGGACATCACTGCACATCTGGGGAAGATTGTTGGGAATGTGTTGGTTTTGTGCCATGTAGCTTCTTCATGCTATGTGCAGGCATGGGGAATCACTAGCCAAGATGCCTGGCCAGTGCCTAGGTACATTTTGTTACAGGCCTCTCCTATTTCTAGCATTTCCTTAATTTCCAGGAATTTCTTCCCAATACAGTTCTGTTTCCTGTCTAAATAGTCTATGCAGTAATACAACAATTTGCCTTTGAAATGGCGACTTTGTCTTTTCAATTGGAGGACTCAGTAAGTACCAGGTTTTTTTAATCCCGGTATTAATCAGATTTATAAGCAGCCCATTGTTAATTGCAGCTATCAAGAAGCAGGTTTCTCTAGGAGAGTTCAAAAGTTACTTCAGACATCTGCTGTCACCCTCTGTCACAGAAGCGGTAAATAACTGCCAGCATTCATAATCGGAATTATTCGTCACCTGCCACATTCTCACTAAAATTTTTCAGGTGTTCAATGAACCATTTGACTGACAAGGTTTTAAAAGATTTTCCACACACTAATGTAATTGTAATGAATATACACTCAAGAATTTGTCTCTAAGTACTTCATGTGATGGAAACTTGACTTTTTTAGCTGTACTGTGCCTTTAAAATCAACTAGAGGTGTTTTTGAAGTTTACTGTGTGAACTCTGACTGTTTTTCTACACTGATTATCACCCAGTCAAGAAACCTAGCAGTGAAGTTTAAGACAGCCGTGACTTAAAATACTTGGCTTTGATCAGTACTTGCAGGAACTTCCAAGGAACGGAACTTCCAGTATATTTTTGTCCTAATTGCCTCTTGTGCAGTCTAAATACTTGCAGTTAGAACAATTAATTACTTTTCATCCACAAAGTTGTAGTGCTGCTGTAGCAGCACATGTCATTCATTTAGCTGTTAAATATGAAATGCTAGTCCAGTTTTCTGCAGTTTTGGGAGCAAATTTGAACTTTGCAGTCATGATACAATAGTGTTCTCCCTTGCACACAAACATTTAATATCTTCAGAATTGGGTCTTCAGAAATCTGTTTTCTGGACTAAAGTCACTAAAAGGCATCAGAATTGTGTCACTGCTTTCGTTAAATGCGTGATATTTCAAATCCATCTCTGAAGTGTGAGCTTTCAAAACTTCTGTAGTGCTATTGTTAGACATGCCTTAAGTTACCTTGGTTGTTGCACTTCTCCAGTTAGCTTCTACCATGTTGGAGGCTCATGAAGATTTAGAAACTAGAGAGGCATAAATCTTGCTGACATGTCAAATTAACCAAGGCCACTAGGAATACGTTGGATAGAATTCAGCAGTATGTGCCAAGTAGGTGCTCATTTTGCTACTTGGACTATAGTGATTGGTATATCAAGAGTTCCAGGTCATAAGTATGATAAAGCTGCTTGTTCCTTATCTGAAACTAAAGAGTGTGCTGCAGATTTCCTGCTGATTGGCAGAAACAAGTGAAAAGTCTTTCCTGATAAAGATGAAAATAAGTATCTGCTAACTTTTTGTATTTTCTGCTTTAATTTCAGGAAAATGATTGCAGGGTAGACTTGAGATTTTTGCACTGAAAATTATAATCTACTTCGGGATAGAGTGTACCTGTACAAGAGCCATGCTGCAAAGGATGGTAATTGCATGCTCAGAAAATGTGACTATTTAAGCTGAAAGCTAATGAACCTTTTCAATGCTTATGATTTGCTGCTGAATAATCAGTGTAGACATAACTATGCAGTTTCTTTGAGAGGTCTTCTACTGCTTAGAAAACTGTATTTCTTGGGTTTTCAGCTGTTATTTGGCTTTGTCAACACAAGTTTGAGTTGGACAGTTTGAGTTGGCCTTCTGTAGAGTTTTGAAAAGCATTACCCCCTTGTAGAAACTATTATGTGGTTTATCCGAAAATAATGCTAAATACTGTTATGCATAGCAGAGGTACAGTTGAAGTGTCTAAAGTAGCTGATGAAGTGTAGAAGGTAACTTTTTCAGTAAGTAAGCAGATATTCAGCCTTTATGACTGCAGTTCTGGGCATGGGCAGGGAAAAAAAGCCTTGCTTCTGATACAAATCAAAGGGAAAAAAAAAAAGATTTATCGCTTTCTAAAATCATCAGAATAATTTGAAATACTCAGGCTCCAACATTTAAAAATGCTTCTTACATTAGTGTAGATCTGTTCTCTTGTAACCTTCTGCAAGGTCATTTTTCTTGCAGTTAAAGCAAAAAAATGAAGTTGAGAATCACTATCTCTTCTCCAGCAAATGTGTATTTTGAATGTACTTCTCAAAAGAAATAAAAGCCTTGTTTTGATTGTGGCAAGATACGATTTTCTATTAATACTCTAAACCAAATTCTGCTTCTAAATTAAGACACTTGCCAATTCTGGATAATTAAATGGATCACAAATTCTTCAGCTTTAGTGAGATGTGGTTATTACAAAAATTATCTGGAAGTTGAGCTATTTTTAACTTCCTTCTATTCAGAGAGGTTGCATGAGTGATAGCACTTCAGTCAAATTTATAGCTGTAAAGAGGGTTATTTCTTTTAAATAAACAGACAGTTTAAGCACATTGAACAGCCTGCATTTATAGCTTTCTTCCAGATTTACCTCTAGAAGTGTGATGTATTTAGGGGGTCCGACCAGAAGAGTTTTGATTTATAGGGGGCTGGTAATAGTGGTAAGCCACAGATGTGGCAGGTTTTGTGATCCTTCTGTGATACGTTGCTGTGTGGGGCCAGCATGTTATGAGCCCCACAAAGTTCTGTCAAGCTCTGAGGGATGCCAGCAGCCTCTCAGAAATGGCATAAGAAAAATTAGCGAGACAGCATGATCCGGGGTGTTTTAAAAAAATAAAAAGATTTTAATTAAAGCAAAAATAACAAACCATGCAAAGCAAAAGAATAAAAGCCTTGTCCATTGCAGGGAGGTCCTTTGCACCTGCTCAGACACCCTGAAAAGCCCTGAGAATCTCTGTGCTCTCTCTGAAGTGTTCAATGATCTAGGAGGCGTTTTTGGCATGCTGCCCAATAGAAAATAGCTGCATTCCTTGGGGAACAACTCAAGGGTCCAACAGGTGCTTTTGTCCTAGCACTGGGCCAATTATGGTGAGAGAAGCATAGAAATTTCTGATTCTTCTTAAAAGTTCAAGGGTGAGGCTTAAACTCTTTTCCTAATATGGGAACACCTGCTTGGGTACAGGGGTGCACTGCAACACTCCTGTATTGATACTGAATCCTTATTTTGTATGTTATAAATACCTGTGGTTTTTTCACAAAGAAAATAATGCTGGTTGCCTATAAAACAAAACATCTTAAATTTTTTGAGCATATTTGCAGGACAATTTCAAAAATCCTTATCATGAGAATCCAAAAGTCTTGCATAAAAATGGAGATTGTGAGACATTGAAAGTAAATGTGAAGTGAACAAGTGTGTAGTTGGTACTGAAATTCCTGTCTGGATATGGTGCTTTTCACCAAAATGTGTGGAACTTCCTGCAAAGAAGTAAAATATAGATTGAGTTAATACCTTTGCTTCTGCTAAGCTGCCTAAACATTAATCATGACATTACCACATGTGGTAAGTATATTTCTTCAACCAAGAGTACTTCAGCGTCAGGACAGCAAGGACTTGGTGTAAATGTCTATGATACTTCTCACACACATAAGCCCCTTCCCAAACTTACAGCCTATGGACTTACCACTGTATTAGACTTTTGAAAGAGTGTCCTGGGACTAAAATATTTGACTCTGACCCTTAGTATATAATTTAAAGATACCATTTGCATCCTAAGTTCAGAATTATAGAATCATTCAGAAAACTTGGAGAAGACTTTTCAGATTATTGTGTCCAACAGTAAATCTAATGCTGCCAAGTCCACCAGTAAACCAGGTCCCTAAGCACCACACTTACATGTTTTTTAGTTCTCTGAGTTTTACTTAATCTTTAAACTTTTAAGTTGGAAAAAGTGCAAATCTATATCCTTATTGTCTGCTACCCTTACAATCTTTCCAAATAAAAATGGTAAGATGCTGTTGACAACTATATCTGATTTGCATGGAATGGACTAATGAAGAAAACTTCAGTTTACTGTAAAGAAAAGTGTTTTGTTCTATCTTGAAGTGCAAAGTCCTGAATATGGAACAGCTTTTTTTTTTTTTTTTTTTTTTAACTTGGAAGTTAATTTCTTAACAATGGACATATCTTTCTAGTGCATGGAGAAAAAAAATTATAACTGGAAAATATGAACTCCAGAGGAATCCTCATTTTCCCAGCTATGTGCCAGCCACTTTATTTTTTCAGAAATTTGTATCAAATAAATGATATTTTTATTAATTTCCTTGTGAAGAAAGATAATGCCTTTAAATTTGTGCAGAAACTGATATCAGGATTATTTTAGGGTGTGATTTTCAAAAATGTTGAGTGGAACTCCTACTGAAAACCTCAAGGGTTTCAGATCCTAGGGGATTTGGAACACGCTGCTTTGTGCTTGAAGTACTTAGGGAAAATATAGACCCAATTGTTTTCCTTTCTGTTAATGGAGGAATTAAATGTATTAAAAACATGCATTTAATGACTGGAGTTAAAAATGCTATCAGTTCTAGGTATTTGAAATGACATTCCTGAAAAGTTAATACTTGACTAATTCAGTCATTGTAGAACAGGTTTCAGACTTACCTGGTCTTGTCCCTGGTTCTGAGAGGCAGCAGAATGGTACTGTCAGTATTGATTGTATATCAATTGTAATCCTTCGTGAACTGTCTTTGAGCATACAGTTAAGAGACTTAATAATAGAGAATGAGTTTTTTCTTGAGGCTGTTTTTAATTGCTGACTCTTAATCCTGTGCTCTTCAGAGCTTGTCCAAATGGTACCTGGAAGGGGCTGACAGCTCTAGGAAGCAATTGCTCATAGAAAATACAAAGGTTAAAAGGAAAGACTGTTACATGTGCTAGATCCACAGAACATAAAGCTTGCACCACAGAGGTCCACACTTCAGACAGTCTAGTATCTAACAGCTCAATGCTGCTTCACTTTAGGCTAATTTACCTTGTAGGGCATCTTAATGCTGCAAGGTGTAAGCAAAACTGAGTGCTGAGAAAGGGGCTTGCTGGTTACAGATGTGCAGGACCTAAACCCGATCTTTAGGTTTCTAAATTTTGATCTATAAAAAGGCTTTCATTGCTGACAGAGAATTGGATTTCTGTAGTCCATCACTGGACAGGTGATTTAGTTGAAGTTGTCCTTGCTTATTGCAAAGGAGGTTAGATTAGGTGTGCTTTAAGTTCCCTTCTAACCCAAACCATTCTGTGATTCTCTTCGTGGAATCATAGAATCACGTTCTTGATGGGTTAGATCTCAAGAGCTGTATCGCCTATTTTGGAATGTGGCAAAGAGGAACATTTGGTAGAAGCTGAGTGGGTGCTGATCCTGGATGATTAGACCTTCCACTTTAGTTCTTTTGCATTCATAGCAAAGGTAGATTAAAACATGTGGGCAGAATTTAGTCTGAGCAAGTCCTAGCTGGAAACTGAGCCACTTAATTTGAAGAAATTTATTCCAGGTATTTTTAAAACTTAGTTCATGGTTTGGGTTACCCAACTTTCTAGATAATCTGTAGTTAAGGTCTCTTGTGTATTCAGAGATGTCCTTCTCTGTAGATGTGCCTAATATCTGACATTTTTGAAGAACACTCTATTTCATGCAGGCTGGCTGCAATACCTACCCAGTATTGCTAGATCATGGCACTATCTTCAGTTTGGGTGAAACAAACTTTTGTGTTCACATCTGGAAAAGAATCCTCATCACTGTGCTCTGAGGGAGAACTTTGTGCCTGATGTTGAACTGGATGTATTGCAGATTTCTAAACATCTCTTGACATCAAAAAGGAAAGTAGAAGCAGCAGCTTCTATAGCCAGTTCCTCTGTGGTGTGTCCACAAGGCAAGATGGGTGGTGGTAGTCTGACCAGAGAGTGGTGCACCTGGCTGGCAGCGAATTATAATTTTTCCTGTCTTGGAGGGATTCCAAGAGTAGCTAGATTGGTCCTCTGGGCTTGAAAAAAAGCTGTGTTGTAGCACAGTCCAACATAAAAGTATATTCATCACTCATCCAGCTATGTTGTCCTGCTGAACAAACAGTTTTTTATGCTGTGGAACCAGTGCTATCATGGGATGTGTGTGGATCCAGCACTGATGTGCAAGGCTTGCTGAGCAGACAAATGGTGCCAGTTCCAAGTGGTAACAGTAGAAATCCACGTCCTATCAACAGGAGTCCTGTCTTCTAGAGATGAAGCGTGTCTATTTTTTGTTTCAGAAAAAACTGAAGATCAGCGTCCTGACAAGCTGGCATCCTCCTACAGTGGAGCAAGGAGCTGTTTTAATGCCTTTCAACTGTTTCCACAGATTTCCGGTGCCACTGCAGAAATCATGTGAGGATGGTTCTGTCTCATCCTCTTAGCTATGTGTGAACAGGCCCTGTTTTGACAGGCTTGCTGGATGTGTGTTCACAGTTCCCAGTAAGGCTCCCAGGTCGCATGCCAAAGACACAGCGACGAGTACGTCATTCTGATTTGGCAAATCCATTATTGGGCTGGATGAATAATGTGGAGAAGGGCTGCTCTTCATGCATGTGAATTTCTGTCTTAAGGAATGTACTGAAATAGAAATGTTTTCATATTAGTGTCCTGTTTTAGGCCCATGCCTGAAAAAAATCTTTGTAGCAGCAACTCTGAGCTGTCAGATATGATGGGGATGTTTTGAATTGAAGAGCTCATCTCATAAAAAAAACGTAGCATATTATTCCAGATAGTGTTACTTCTAATCTTATTCCATGTGTTTCTGATGGGCCTTATTTAGATTTACCTATTCCGTTTAAATTTAATATGGACTTAACTCACTATTCTCCAATAGCAAATTTTTAAGCTTTTCCATTTAAGATTTTCCATTTGTTTTTCAGCCTGTATTTTAAAACGCCTTTTCAGGACTCTAATCCATTCCTGTGGTCAAATGATCTTTAAATGCCTTGAGGAATCCACTCATTCTATGAAATAATATTGCAAAATTTAGTGTTGGAGCTCCATTTAAATAATCTGGTTGTGTAGTTGAATTCGCCTAAGTCGTGATCCTCTCATGGATAAAGAAACTATATGTTCTGGCTGTACCTGGTGCCCTATTTTTGCTCGCTGTGTATTGTTTGGACTGTTTCCAAAACCATTCCTGGTGAGTCTTCTGCAGATCCTGAGCTCTTTAACTGCAAAGATTATGCTGCTAGTTGGCAGATGTACTTTTTTAAATTTCCCTTACATTTCATCACAGCTCATACAGCATCATTATTTTTTGAAATATGCCAGTACTCCTAAATCTGTAGTGCTCCTGTGTGAGTTTTATAACATTGCAGGTATAAAACTTTATGTGTTGGCCTTGACTGTTAAATTGCATGGATGAGAGCTGTTCTCTATACTGTAATGGATTCAGCTAGCTGCTCTTGTTCCTGCTGTGCTGAAGAGGATCCTGCTCTGTAGTCACATACAGTGGCAGTCATCAATATGAAGGAAAAAATAAAAACTCTCTCATGTGCTCCACTCAGGAGTTTGTCAGATTGTCTCTGAAGTTTCCCAGTTCCAGCAAGCCATGGCCGGTTTTTAACTATCCTTAAAGCACTTCTAGTTCTTTGCTATAGAGTTATTCTCTTTTAAGAGCAAGTAATGAGTCATATTGTTTGCATCTTATGTGTTCATGTAGTTCGTTCTTAGTTAAGAAAAATGCTCTTCCACAGCAATGAAGTTTAATTTTAAAACTTCCTAGGGTGGAAATGGTTCTGCCAGAGTATTAAAATAACTTCTGTTATGTCTCATCTTGCCCCAGAGATAGGATTGTAAAGCATAATTTTCATAATGTGGACACTTCTGTAACATTAATAAAATGTATAGTTTGGTGTAGCATATAAAGTTTCATGCAAATTATGTTGTATTTATACAGAATTCACGGAAGTGACGGTTATAAAAAACAGGGAGTTCTCACTCTTGAAACAATTTTTTAACTAGTGAAATACAAAAGTATATATGCAGTAGTGAAGTAGTGCATATTTGTATTAAGAATGATCATACACTGTCCCTTAGGTAAGGAAGCAATAGGATGAGTATGAAACTGAGTCATGCTGAACTGCTTTAGTATCTTGATGCCAAAAGGGACTCTCTGCATATTCCTGCAGCATGTAGTGCTTACTTAATCAGTTTGTGAGCTCACTCAGTTTGTTACTTTAATAGCGAAACTAAACAGCAGCTAGGGAGGCAAAGGAAGAGAACTACAGCATGAGTGGAGTGGCGTGATGATCTGGGGAAGGATAGTGACTGACCTCAGGACAGCCAGCAAGTGATCACATTGTAAGGCTCTTGAAGAAAGATTTTCCATCTGTGTAAGACTTCAGAAAGACAACCATAAGAACTAAGCTGCTCTACCAAAAAAAGAAATGACCATGTAAGGACTGCAGACTTGGATATGAAGGTGGATGTGATGCTGTTTTAGTCACACTGGAGGTCACTTGTCTAGCTAAGGGAGACCTATGTTCTAGGGAAGTCTGGTTGCCAAGGGTTTCTTTTCTCATCCCTTCTCTTTCTCTACCTCTGCCTGTCGTCATGCCATCATCTTATATAATTTGTACTTCTATACTGCTAATATATCTGGTGTCTTTTTAGCTTCTTCTTCCTTTCTTTTTTTTTTTTCCCCTCATATTTTTGTAATGTTTTGCCATACCATGAGTTGAAATAGAAGTGGTCTAAAGGGTAAGTTGATAACATGACATTTTTCACTCAAAGGTGCAGCAGATCTGTCCAATGCCTTGGCTATGCCCAGATCTCTTCCATGTTGTTCAGATATCCAGAGAGCAACAGACTTGCATGAACTAGGGAACAGCTGTCACCTGCAGAGAGAGAAGCCAAGTGTTTTTGACAGGTCACCACAAAGTGGTTTTTGAGTTGTGCTGAAGCATTGCAGTGCACACTTGATCCTTGAGAGTCTGCAAGGAACTGATGAGATAGATGAGCTGACCGACTTGTCATCGCCTGCCTGATCCTTGGAAGGCAAGTGTGTTTACACTGCTTGAGAAGGTGGGCTCAGAACTCATTATGGAATAAGTCAGGCTCAATTACATGCCTAAAGGGGGAGCTCAGAATCATCTTTGAAACAAAACTAAAAGGGAAGGGCTTTAATTACAGTAAAAGATAATCCCTGTGAACATCAGGAAATGGGGAAGGACTCCTCTGTGACTCAGGGATCTCCACATGCATTGCCTAAGGCCATCAGGGGATTTACTACAATTTTGTTGTGCCAGTCTTCACTGAAAGGGTCAGTTAGCTGACTCCTGTGTGCTGGTGGCTGAAAGATTTAATCCAGTGATTAAAAGGTAAAATTTAACTTTGTATAAAGATGGCAGGTACTAAGAGGGTACTTCTGTAAGATACTACAAGTTGGGTTAAGCCTGTTGAACTTTGTCCTAAAATTGACCAGATTCCTCTGCTGCTGCCTATCCCACCCTTTCACCCCCAATAAAAAAAAACAAAACAACAAAAACAAAAACAAAAACAAACAAACAAACAAAAACCCCAAAAAACAAAACAAAAAACTGATGAGATGACATTCTTGATGAGATTACATTCTTTCAGCTCTTTTGGGTAAGTCAGTGATTATATCTCACAACACTCTAAAAAAGAGCAAGATGAGTGTTTCTTTCACTTGTAGAGCTGAAAGTAGTATTCAGAAAAAGCCAGCCCCATTAGCTTCCAAGAAAAAATAGTTGAATAGTTGGTAGGTACCTGTAAGCTTGCCATCAGATAAGTAATAATTGCCATAGATTTTCTGAAATCAGTTTTCTACCCTGAGAAAGGTATAGGCATTGTGGACAGGGAAAGGCATTTTGACAGTCCTGACAGCATTTTGATAAGCAGTATCAGGAAACCTCCTAGAGCCTAAATGCAGAAATGATTGGAGAACTGCATTCAAGAGGTGTTAACTGATCATTAATAAACCCAGAAAAATATATTAGGTTGGGTTTTCTATCTTCCCTATATTCAGTGTTATACTATAGTAGCGTTATGATTAGACTAGGATAATGAAATATAGAATAGATTTAATAAACCTGCAAATAGTTTAAATTTGAGGAGGAATGCAAGCAATGTAGAATAAAAGAATGAATTTTTACGAGTTCTGAGAAATGACAGGAATGGTCGATGTGACCAGACAGAGCCAAAATAAAGAATAAATGGCTACCAGGTCTAGCTTAGAAATTTCTTTGAAAATTACTGTGCATTACAAGATGAACAAGTACAAGTTTGTGGCTACAGTTTTTCATCCCTCAACAAATTTGTGAGAACACATAAATGGGTATATGACCTTCAAGAACTGCCAAATCATTTTTCCACTTAAAAATGTTAAGACTTGACCAGGAGGAATACATCCTGCTGCTCTGGGTACGGCCTTTAAGAAGCCTGAGAGCAAATCAGATCAAATTCTTGGGAGGGTAACAGGAGTGATTAGGTGTCAACACATGACTTGGAGGCACAGGCTGGATGAACTTCTAAAATAACTGTTCTAATAGCAAGAACTGTGAACTTTCGGAACTTGTTGTTTAGGAAGGTTATGGAGTTTGTCATGGATGGTCTATGTCTAACCCGTTCTTACGATTTTTTTAGAAGGAAGATGCCTGTCTCAACGCACTGCAAAATTCTGCATTATGCTTCCAAATGCTTATGCTGTTAAAGACAGGCTTTGCAAACATGCTAACCAGCACACATTAGAGCCCATATCTCTAATTAAAATCTGTCTTGTGAAAGTCTCTTCTTCATGAACAATACTTCTAACCTGCTGTTCAAGATTTTCTGGAAGTCTCTCTGTTGCTCCTTACAGGTGAGAGTATAAAGGTGTATTAGTTTTGCACAGCCTGGTTTTTGGTAGCAGGGGCCTACAAAGATGGTTCCTGTGGGAAGCTGCTGGAAGCTTCCACCATGTCCAGCAGAGCCAATCCCAGATGGCTTTGAGGATGGACATGCTGCTGGACAAAGCTC
Source organism: Rhadina sibilatrix (assembly GCA_013400275.1). Classification (NCBI taxonomy): domain Eukaryota; kingdom Metazoa; phylum Chordata; class Aves; order Passeriformes; family Phylloscopidae; genus Rhadina; species Rhadina sibilatrix. The sequence goes on along the minus strand of VWYO01017643.1, from coordinate 48,906 downwards.
GGCCAAGTTAGAGAAGTTGGTAGCGCCTCTGTGATGACATATTTAAGAAGAAAATATAAACAAAAGTCACAGGGTTTGCTTCTAGTCAAGAAGAGGAGGAGGTGAGAATATGTGAGGGTAACAACATGGAGACACCAAGGTCAGTGGAGAAGGGAGGGGGAGGAGCTGCTCCGGAGCTGAGATTCCTCTGCAGGCAGTGGTGTGACCATGGTGAGGCAGCTGTGCCCCTGCAGCCCGTGGGGATCCACAGGGGATGCAGAGATCCACCCACAGCCCATGGGGATCCATGAGGGATGCAGAGATCCACCCACAGCCCGTGGGGATCCACGGGGAATGCAGAGATCCACCCACAGCCCGTGGGGATCCACGGGGGATGCAGAGATCCACCCACAGCCCGTGGGGATCCACGGGGAATGCAGAGATCCACCCACAGCCCGTGGGGATCCACGGGGAATGCAGAGATCCACCCAGAGCCCATGGGGATCCACAGGGAATGCAGAGATCCACCCACAGCCCATGGGGGAGGTGTCCATGCCAGAGCGGGTTGAATGCCTGGAGGAGGCTGTGATCCTGTGGGAGACCTGGTGGAGAGAGGGCCTTTGCTTCCAGGCTGCAGCAGCCTGCTGTTGCAGGACTGCCCGCCATGCAAAGAGACTCCCAACGCAGCAGTTTTGGGAGGACTGTTTGTCCATGGGAGAGACTCACGTTGGCAGCAGGTGTGGTTTGGCTGCTGCTCGTGGCAGTGGACCTACGCCAGGGCAGTTCATGGAGAACTGTCTCCCGTGGGAGGGGCCCACGGCCTCACAGGGGAAGGACTCCTCTCCCGGAGCAGTGGAAGAAAATGTCGGTGATGAAATGACCAAAACCCCCACGCCCTGTCTCCCTGTGCTGTCCCTGGGGAAGAAGGAGGGGCTAGGGGAAAGGTTGTTTCAAGGGCTTACTTCTAATTATCCTCCTCTGGCTCTGTTAGTAATAAATTCACTTTGCAACTAAGGTTAAGTCTGTTTTGCCTTTGAAATGTTTCTCTCGGTCCCTATCTCACTCATGAAGCCTTTGTTAACTTTTTTTTTT
>VWYO01017643.1:0-41088 GCA_013400275.1 Rhadina sibilatrix | reverse complement strand
TTTTTTTTTTTTTTTGATTGCAATAAGTGGTATGTATATAATAAATTCATCAGTTCTCTTTTCAAAAGACTATTTGAGCACTTGCAAGAAGGATCAAGCCACACTAAATGAACTAAGATTTCCTTTTATAGCCTTAGTAGTTTATGCAAGCATGTCTCCTTCCTTGCCCCAGTGGCAATGAAAGAGGCCAAAAAAAGTGAAGATTAGCTATATCTAGAGTTGCAGATGGTCATGTTTGCAAGTAAAAATGGTAACTTTTGTCAATGAATCACGGAATATACTGAATTGGAAGAGACCTGCAAGGAATATTCACTCCAACTTCTGGCTCTGTACAGGACCATCCCCAAGAGTCACACCATGTGTCTGAGTGCATTGTCCAAACACTTCTTGAACTCTGTTGGGCTGGTGCTGTGATCACTTCCCTGGGGAGCCTGTTCAGTGCTCAGCCACCCTCTGGGTGAAGAAATTTATCTTGATATCCACCGAAATCTTCCCTGACACAAGTTCAGGCCATTCCCTTGGGTCCTGTTTGCTTGGGTCACCACAGAGATCAGTACCTGCCCCTCTTCCTCCCCTCACGAGGAAGTGAGGAAGTTGTAACTTCAGTGATGTCTCCTCTTCTCCAGGCTGAACAGACCAAGTGACCTCATCTAGTCTTGTATTACTTCCCCTCAAGGCCCTTCACCGTCCTCATTGCCCTCCTTTGGACACTCTCTAATAGTTCAATGTCTTTCTTACATTGTGGCACCCAAAAGAGCCCCCAGCACTGGAGGTGAGGCTGCCCCAGTGCAGAGCAAAGTGGGACAATCCCCTCCCTTGGCTGGCCATGCTGGGCCTGATGCCCCCAGGACAAGGTTGGCCCTCCTGGCTGCCAGGGGGACCCTGGTATGAGAAGGGAGATAGATACCTTATATGTAGTAAACGTTTCTTATGAGAGTTATTTAAAAAGTATATTTTTTTTATGTTGCTTTCCATAAGGGTACCAAAGGCCACTGCAAATTATATGGAACCTTTAAATTCTGATCCTGATAATTTTAGAAATTCAGGACCTCTGCTGAATAACTTTTAACAGCTAGTTTTAGCAGGACTTTTCTGAATTGGCAGTAATCCAACTCATTGACTCATGGTCTTAGAAAGTGCTATGGATGATTTGTCTAATGGCCCAGCATAGTGCTGCAAAGAAGAGTAAATCACAGCATGAAAGACTTGGATGTGTGACCAATGTGTTTTGTTCACTGGGTCAGGAAGTAATTAGAGGAAAGATTCAAGCCCTGGCACACAACTTGGGCTATCCTAAGGAAGAAAAGTAATGCCATCACTATAAGCTATCAACCTTTGAATGCTTCCTCTTTGTCCCCTAATCTCATCTACATAAAGTCTAGCATTTACTGCAGCACTTGTAGGAGTCATTCCTACTCACAAGTACAAAAGCAGAAAGATCTGAAGCATTTGCACATCCTGTTATCTCATGTCATAAATCCTCCTTCATCTCCTTTTTCTGTCTTAACGTTTCATTTACTGACATAGAAAAAAAACCCAATAATCTTTGCTCGTATGCATGTAAACTTTTAGGAATACCTGGATAGTCCAGATAAGGAAGATGCCAGAAAGAAAATTCCTTTCAATTAAGTAATTTTTTTTAAAGTAAAATAAATTTTTTTTCCTATCTTTACAGAAATATTAAAAAAAGTTGTAATAAATACTTTTTTCTATGAGGGTTGTTTGCTTACTTTTTTGGATGCTGTATTAGACAATATACCTGAATAGGAAAGGGAATGAAAAAGGTCTTTCAGTCACTTAAAACATATGTGAGAAAATTAAATGGCTTTTAGGCTGTGTGTTAGACAAAGGAATAATTTAGAACTATAGGATTTAATAATTTGCGAACTAGAGAACTAAACCAAAAGCAATAAATAAAGACCTTACTTAGACAAACATTTTAGAAGATGGCTGTGCCTTTTTAAAAATACTTTGTTGGAATAAATTAACTGCAGTGTTAACTTTACAAATCCATTTATGTTTTCAGCCTAAAAGAGCAGGTATAATCCACAAGTGGAATTTTTAAAATTAAAGTGTATGGTGTTCTAAAAGAAGAGCTGTATTCTTAGAGCTACTCACAATGTGGAACAGAAGTCTGATATTGATCCAGGAGAACCAATCCAGTCCTTGACTGCCAGAAGTAGAGGAACTCATAGCATAGTAAATGTTTTTTTTCTTTTACCTGAGCATGGAGAGGTTGCCCTTTATATTTTGTCAAGTTTCTCACAGGGCAAGTTTGGCTCTGTATCAAGAAAAGAAAGAATAGAGCATGCAGTGTCAACTTCTTTCCTGCAAGACTTCTTCCTTATCACTTCTCTTTCTGGATGCTGTTTGGTCCAACCAGGCTAATGAGGTATTCCAGGCATGGTTGCTCTGAGCTGATGAGACAACATTTAATCCTTTTCATACAGCAGCTGAGAACTTAACTCGCCTGATGGCCATCTGTCTTCACTTCCCTTACACTTGCTTAGACCTCCAACTTCTTTTTCAGACCCAGTTCTTTTTGATTTCTAGGGAGAAATGGTATGTCAGGTTGTTTTTTTGTTTCCTTTTCCTCTTAAAGATAAATGGCATTAAATGCCATATATTTGCATTTGGGATGCATGTTCTTGCTTTCTCTGTTGTTTGTATAGGAAAAGGTCAGTTTTTTATTGAACCTGTTTACTCAGTGAGAGTGCTCTATCAGAGCTCTTTTGCCTCTTTCATTACTAGTACCATCTTTTCTGTTGATGCAAAGATGCTTCCTGAGTGACTGGTTTTGTGGAGAAGTATTCATTGTCTTCCACTTCTTAAGAGGCCTGCCTCTTGGCAATAAATAGTGTAAAACTGGACTGACTTCTTGCAGATCTGTTGTTTCAAATATGTGAAGGCTTTTCCAGAATACCTGTTCATGAAATTTTAGCTCTCCATAGTTGTATGCTTATGGTAGTTAAGCAACCAAGGCTTTTGGCATGGCTATCAGTTACTCATTCCTGTGTTGGGTCTCAGTAAATTTCTGTGGTGAATCCATGGGTGTTTCCTCTTCTGTTTGTAAAACCAACCTTGTTCACTCAACTTACTGTCTTCTTATGGTACAGTCCCTTAAAATATGCAGAGTAGGCTTGGTTCTGGGTAGTCTTTCTCTCCCAACCCTGTGTCAGTTGAGCAGTAAGGAAAACTGGAATGTTTCCTATCCTGCCTATGTTGTTTAACCTTTATCCACTGAGGTGAGGCTGCAGTGAGAGAACAAATTCATATCTTCCTTTTCTTAATGTCATTGATACCTCAATGAGCCCATCTCCTTAGAGCTTTATTTCATTTTGCACTTCTTCAGAACAAAATCTTAATGAAATTTGCTTCAAGATGTTTATTGTTTCTTGGAGATTGTAATAGAACCTCTGAAATGCTGTGCTAAAATGACTTGCTGTTATAAAGTGGGGTGATGCTTATCCATTGTTTCATGGATAGCATGGATTTGAATTATGACAGCACGTTCTCAGTAAATGGTTTTGAATTCTTAACATGCTTCATTTGACGTTGTTTTTATCATCAAAATTAGAAATAATTAAACCCAGAGAAAGTTCTTTTTCATTCAAGACCTCAGTATATTTCCTCAGTCCTCACTCACTTGCACTTCATCTAGAATTGGAAAACACCCTAAAAGAATGAGTGAAATATGGAAAATTGATTCCACAGAACTCCTAAGGATGACTTACATGCTGAGGTTGTTTAAGAATCAGAAAACTATTTGCTGTCTCTGTAGCAATCAGATAAATCCTGTAGAGACTGGATACCCTGTTGTGGATATATCAAAAAGATGATGTACTCACATGCTCTCCAAGTGCTTCAGCGTAGCACTTAGCTCCCACTAATGTTCACAAAATATCCATTAGGCTTGCAGCCACTGAACCTAACCCTGCAACTAAATTTTGCTCATCATTGCCTAAACTCTGGTACCTTCAAATCACTTCGTTTCTATCATATAACAGTACTGGCAGAATTGACAAGATAGACATTTTCTTTTGGAACACAGAAGTCCCTATACACATTTAGATGTCATTTAACGTGACTAAGTGTATGTTTTTGCCCCCCTTCTTCTTTTAGAGACCATTGATTTAAGAATCAAGGACTATGAAGTTTTTTCACCATTCCTTAAGTTTTATTGTCTTGTAATAAATCCACTTTGTATGCGCTACTTAAAAATTCATTAAGAGAGAAAGCAGTAAAGGCTAGGGCTATGCAGGCCAATAGTTAGAGTACCTGCTAGGGAGACAAAACAGCATCATTTGATTTCTTGCTCCAATGAACACTTAGTATAAAATACTGAAATATTCATTGGTTTGTGGAAATGGTATCTGACCACATAAGAAGTAACATGAAGTTAAAATGAAGGCAATCCTACAATGAGCCTGAAGAAAAAAAAGGTCCAGCATCTGACATAGTGTATAATTACCTGGTTGTTAGGAAGTATTGAAAGAAAACTTGCCAACAATGCTATTGAGAAATGTTTTTATGGACTTTTATCAGGAGCTGAAAATAATGCGCATTAGTTATAACGTAAGATGTGTAACATTTCTGTTCTATTTGGCCTGATGGGACTGATGCAAAAAAATTATTAAAAACAAACAAACAGAAGTCTCCCACAAACAAACAATAACAACACCAAAAAACTCATTTTCATTCAGAATAGCTTGGTCAGTACCAGAACTAAAAAAGATACTCTGCATATTAAATAGCAGATTAAATCTTCAAAAAGGAATAGTGATATTTGCAGTGTGCCATGAAGCGATGATCACTAAACTAATTTATTTTGGTGGAGAATTTGTTATACTGAACATTAATATTTTGCTCCATAAAGTACAGGACAGCAGGCAATATATTCTAGTGAAGTAGAGAAGTCCAGGCTTTCTGTGAGGGCTGCATAGGTGTTAACTCATAAAAATGTGTTGCTCAGAGCAATCCAGGTCCTAATAATGAAGTGGGTATTCAGTTATTGGGAAGATGCAAGTGGTAGAAGGCTGTAGATGGATGGGCATGTCACAGAAACTGCCACCAAAACTGCCATTAGATGGAAGCCTTTGTTGGTAGCTTCAGCTAAAAGGTCAAATCCTAACTGGACAAAGAAATTAATCTGATATTTCTTTCTTGCCTGCTGATAGTAATTAGTCTGATGGATCTTTTTTGCCCCTTTACTGATCTGAGGTGTTTGCACTCTGTGGCATTCTAAAAAATTTGCATCCCCTGTAAATTCTCATACATTTGGAGCGTAGGTGGTGCGTAGGTAAGGTGAGCAGCTCATCACTCATTGTGCACTTCTGCCAATCAAACACATCTCCTACTTTTTTCTCAGTGAAAAATACTGGGTGCAATTTTGATTCTCTCTAAAAAACTTTGCGGAATTATTTTCAATAGCACAGCTTTTTTTTTTTTGAAGTTAATGATTACTTTGAAAGCAAAGTAATCATTAACTTCACGTGTTTTCTTCTTTGCCAATAGCCTCTAAAAGTTTTAAAACAAAGGTACTTGTCTGACAATGTTTGATGATATCATATAAACATGTCTGAAACTAGGTATTTTCATTACTTTTTTTAGCATTCTGTATTCAGGTAATTATTAATTATTAAGAAATAATTTATTTGGGGTTTTCTTAATCTCTGATTAAGTGATAAAGAGGTAATGATCTATTATGTCCTCCCAGTAAAATTTGGTTACAAAATTAGCTTGTGTTTAGTTACCATGGTGATAAGATTTTTTAAATATAGCTTTGTTCTTTTCCCCTTTTATTCTTTTAATGAGCAAATGTAAGCTTCAAGACTTTTCTTAAGCCTTTACATGAACAGAAATTTGATGTATTAAATGTTCATGAATTCCAAATGAAATATTGTATCATTGAGGTCAAGAAGAAATATTTGCGGGTGTATCTTTTCTCATATTTTTAACAGTCTCTTTTAAAGCTATTGATCTAGGCAATGTATCTCTAAAAAAAGGTGCCAAAATAGGCAATTCAATAAAATATGCTGATTTTGGTTTCCTCTTTCAAATACCTTCTAAAGAACAAAAGAAATTCTGACCTATCCCTCTGCAACTGCTATGGGGTTATTGAATGATAGAATCATAACGAATAATTAAACTTCCTATGGACATGTATTGATAAAATCGCAATAATGGCAAATTTTCCAGAACCAAGTATTCTGTGCAAAACTGTAATGACCACAGAATGTGTGCTGGAAGAAAACTTGAGGGGTCATCTTATCTATCTTCTGCTTCAAGGGTCAGTTAGATTATTTCCTAGAGATGTTTCCTTTTTTTCATTCTTGATGGCCTGTAGCCAAATCTCAACAGTTTCTTATGGATAAAAAGGAGTGGATGAAGTACAGGAAAATGCTTGAAACTCAAATGTGGTAACCTCGGATTTACATTCTTTGTGGGCATGTCAAGGAAGCCAAACTGATTGTAAATTTCTGCAAGAAATCCTGTGCTATATAACCCAACCTCTATAGCAACTGTGCTATATGAAAAGAGGTTCTCAGAGACACCATCAGTTTTGTGACAGTATTAGGGGAAGAGAAAGGAAGAAGGGGATTTACTGATGGACACAAGTGTAGGAGTCTTCTCTCAGAGATGTAGTATTCTCAGTAAGACAAAACTCCTAAAGTCAAGACTACCTCTCTGGTGAAGCTAGAGAATATTTGATTGTATCTTTACTCTGCAGCTTGATTATAAGATCCAAAGATGACAAAATTAAGGCAAATTCAAATTAAATTTTGAGTCTTCATGCATTTTAAACCTGAAGACATATACAGTACTACCAACGATGAATAAATTAATTGGAGCTTTTCAGGAGGATTCAGAAGCAAGATGCACAGCATGTAGGAGGTGAGTGGTGTGGACAGAAATAGGAAATGACAGGCAGTGTAAAATTGCAGAAGTAAAAATATTTAATTGAATTTTTGTGATTTAAATAACCTGTCACTCAATGCTGAAAAAATATTTCAGGTAGAAATGAAAGCTGATCTGTTTTTTAGGGCAAGGACCAGCACTTCGGTCCAATAAAGAGATACCTTACGCTTAAATCCCTGTGTGTGGGCAGCCTTTTATGTTTTGATTTTTTTTCCTATTATCTTAGAAATTAAAACAACAAAAAAAAGCAGCTAAAAAGTTCTTCTTAAGGTAGTATTTAAAAATACCTACTGTCCTTTTTTTTCACAATAGACATAGAAACACTACAGATGACACAATTTTTTCCAACTTTGGAACATTTCACTTAATTTCTAAAATGTTTTCTTTGTCTTTATGTTTTCTTATATTTAAAAACATACTGAAATTGTGTTTACAGTCTAATTGTTTCTTTAAACTTTGCAATGACTAATTTCTCAGCTATATCTGCTTCACAGCTTCTACTTTTCCCAAAGTAGTATAAATGCGAGCCATTTAAATATTCAATTTATTTATTTCATTGTCTAAAATAATATAGATTTCCAGAACCCTGGATACAGCTATTTTTTTCACACCTGTGCATTGCAATCCCATAGCTCTGGCTGTAAATTCTTTTTCAGAAACATAAGGTGTTGGACAAATGCAGAAACCCACCTGTAATCTTTGCAAACATGATTTTTTAATAACGCTTAATCCCACCACAACGGGAAGACTAGATTCCAAAGAGAAAGTAGCTTTGGCTATGCCATGGAGATGGCCAAGAAATTCCCATGCATGCCAGAACCTCTTAGTTGAGAGACTCAAAGGCAGCAACTATATAAATGTTTGAGCTCAAACAGGGAACATACTTTGGATGTAAATCCAAATGTGCTGAGCTCCTACTCACAAGGCTTGGAGTTGCACTGTGGAGATGCCTTGGCCTGTGCTAACTGAAATGAAATTTAAGGTGTGCTCCAGCCATGAGGAAGTGTTCACTCTGTTGACTGCATCAGAAGCAGACTGAATCAAAACCTTCAAAATTCCAGTACTGGGGACACGTACGTTCTCAGCACCAAATCATTAAAATTCTACACATTTGAATTGTAGGTATTCTACAAATCCATTCTGTTGCACAGAGCTATTTTTCATTGTAGATATATTCTGCCAAATCTCTGTCTGTTCTGTTTACTTACTGTTAAAGGAGGCATGATGCCCTTCTCCAAGTCATTTTGATTAGAACTAATAATTTATCAGGTGTCCCATTAAGAGTAAATCACAGCCTGTGCACCCCTGACTGCCTGAATACTGCAGTAGAAGTTTTACAACAAAACCTCATCTTGTCCCTTAGGATTAAACCTGGCCACAAGCACTTAGCACTTAAGGTAAGAAGAAGAGAAAATTGTTTAAAATTAACCTCATGCAAAGTACATGAAGTCATCTTTATAGTGATGCAAAGGAAACAAAAAGGAGTCAGTGCTGCAGATTTTTCCTGTTATTCACTGAAATTTTTTTGTCTCCTGTTGCTACTTGTCCAAGTGGCAAAATGGCACTGTGATAAATTAGTCCCTTAATGGATTTATTAGGACACTAATCAGATGTTTGAAGTGTACTTTATTAGCACAACTTTAATGATTGAGCCCTTTAGCAATAAGAAAATAATACAAATATTATTTTGTTACCAAGCTTGCTTCCACCTTGCAAGCACAGGGAAAGCATTCTTCAGAAAAATTTGCCTGCTTTGTGATAGGTTTTCTAGTGATTTTTCATGAGCTCTGTCACACAAAGGGTGAAGCATTTTAATTTGTTTCTAGTTCCTAATTCAAGTACTGCATATAGCAGTATTGTCACTAGCAATCCATAGCGCCCTGCTGTAAAAAATGTACTCCTGTTCCACTGAAAAGATGTCCTGAGGCTGGGACCCAGCATGAGACTCTAATTATTTGGGACCTCTCTGTCTCCCCACTAGTTCCTCCTGGTGTGAGAGGTACCAGCTCTTCCCCTTTCTTTGTGTTTTCTGGTAATAGCAAACCCTCCTTTTTATTTTTGTTAAGGGAAAAAAAGAAATAAACAAAAGCAACAACAGCCCTGTGTGCTCCCCCGCCCCCAGCCCCTCAATGTACCTGGGGAAGAAAAACATATTTTACTGCTGCAGCCTTTTTCAAATGGGAACCCTAAGAAGGGAAGAGATAATATGTGTCTTTCTCCTGAACAGCTTGGGCCGCGTCCTCAGGGAACACACTTGGAAGTGTAGGGCAGAATGGGCTGAGAGATCTATACGAGGACCCTGCAGTTTATGTTCTCCATAGAAATATATTGTTGGTGGGAATACACTTGTTAACAGACTTAATAAACCCTTTTTCCTTCTCTAGATGAATTTTTACTACTACTAATATATTTTAATTGTGTCCTAATTGTATCTAAGGTTTTGTGACTACAGGAGGTACATGGTGAAGAAAGGGCACAATTTCAAGTCTTTAACCTGTTGAAGACCCTGCTCCAATACTGTGAAGTCCCCTCTATGTCCCCAGCCCTGAAGGAGGAAGATGATCCTTAAAGAAAGCATCTTCTTTTTTCCATCCAGTCTGTACATTTTTTGTTGGTATAGAGAAGCTTAGGTTTGGAGCTTTTGTCCTAGCTCTTGTACACATCCAGTAACAGCTGATTATTTCTTAGAAAACAGCAGAGGATGTAAAAGATCTTTTTGCAATAGCAACAGTCTTCCCATTTCAGTTTGTGTTTTCTGAATTCTCAAACCACCAAGTAAGACAAGACTTTTGTAGCCAGAGGACAGAATGAGCCACAGAAGTTATTTTTGTCTTAAGTGGTAAGTAGAAGTGAAAACACTTTCCTCATCCTGCTAACATAAGACTTGAGCTCGTGTCAGCAGAGCAGGACTGAAGTTCACTGCACAGTACCATGGGAACCCATATGAAAACCATGAGAGCTTCTTTCAAACTGACATCCAGACCTTGTGTGAACCTGATTCTGAGCTCCCTTGCACTGGGAGGGCTGTGTTTGAAACTGTGAGGATTTATGTGTGCTGCCTTTGGCTTTCTGCCGGAGCTGCTTGCCCTTTCAGTCTTTGAGTGAGAAAGTGCATAAGCAGCTAAAAGATGTCTGCTGCACCCTCAAGGTTACAAGGGTCAGAGGGATATACTGCTGCCTGTAATGGGGCTTGTGCTAGAAAGTTTGGTAAGAATGTCTTGCTCAACTTAAACCAGAATTGTCAATTCCAATTCTCCTGTTTGAGGCTGTGTCTTCTCAAAGGGAAGTAGAGATGACCCTACATGGTTGAACCAAGGTCCCAGCTCAGCCTGCACACACAGTGTGCTGAGGGTATGTCTGGAACACCTTAAAGGTGTCACCTTTGAAGGTGTCTGGAAACTTCCAGAAGGCAGAATAGGACTGACCTGTTTAATACCCTGTCAGGACTCAGAAAATTATGACATGAGGTTGGTATTGAGTTACTTATGATGATACATTTAGATGTGTCAGAACACATTCAGATACATGCCCTCTTGACAATATCCTTTTGACCCTTCTGCCTTTGTGGCCCATTTTCAAGCTTCTCCCTGTAAGCAGAAGGGTAAAGAATATAAAGTGTTTGTTAGTTTTTTTGTTTTGTTAGGTTTGGGATTTTTTGGTTGTTTGGGTTTGGTTTTTTGTTACATTTTGTTTTGGTTTTCCCCTGGCTTTGCTTTTTAAACTTAATTTAAATTAATAGCAATGTTCTGATGTCTTCAGACAATAACAAATCTAAAGTTTTAAGATAAAGCCCCATGATTAAAATTTATGAGCTGACAACACCAAAAATTGAATAAAAATGTTGTAATTTAGTCTTATTTTAGATGTGATTTGTATGGCTGTCCAATGTAATTCTTATGTCTATAATCATGGTTCCTTTTAATTTACTGCTTAGCAAGTGATTATCCCAGTAATTCCTGGGCTTTAATATCTGTAATAAAATAATGTTTGCTTTCTCTTTTCTGAGATGTTCATCGGCTCCAGTAAGTGTGGCCGAAGTTTTCTCCATAGCACAGAAAAGCAGCTCAATCAGTAGAGATTTTGTACATAAGTAACAGACTGTAGTTAGAACTTAAAATTATTGATTTTCAGGATGGATTATTATTTGAAGATTTATGCTTAGAGCCATACATTCAGTGTTTATATCTGATGCCAAGTTGCAGGAAAATACTCCTGACAATGTTTTCCTTGTGCCCTGTACTGACTGATTGAAATTTACAGCTGACCTCCCTGACAATAATTCTGTCAGAGGATCAGTCCTTCAGGCAAATTGCCAGCTCAGACATGAAAGTCAGAAATGGAAGAATGCAGAAAGCCTTTTCCTTTAAAACTGTAGAGATGTAAATTTTCCCTGACAAAGCTGGCATTGTAGGCTTCTTCTGCAGCTTTCTCCTTTGTCATTTTTCTTCCAGCTGAGGAGGGGAAAATGATACTTTTCTTCTTCCAGAGCATGTCCAATCATACTTAAATGCAGTTGTACTAAATGCCAAGGCCTCATTACTGTTCGTGAAAATTTTTCTCTGTAATGGAAATTTGTGGCCTCTGAGAAAGTTTCAGTTAGTTCCCCATTCCAGGTATCAAAATTACTTCAAAATGTCAAAATAGAAGAGTTTCATTATGAATTAATCTAAGGGAGAGATTATTTTCATTGTGGGGTTTTACTGGTAGGTCACAGCCCTTAAGAGCTTTATGGCTATCAAGTACAATGTACTGTAAAGTCCCAGTGATTCATTAGGACACAGTTTTTCATTAACAAATTGATATATGGGGCAATTTCACAGGCATTATGTTGCTGAAGGTGCTGGTTTTTAAGCTGGAAAATACATTCAGCCATGTAACTATGTTCTGCCTTATGATTCACTTGTAGTGTAATTAACAATTTACTTCTCTACCCCAGTTCTGTACCCAGACTGTTGCTGTGTCCTGTAGAATAACTACTGTGTATCAAAGATCAAGAAAATGAATCCAGAATTTAATTAATAATTAACACACAGATTTCATAGGTAAAGTGCCTGGAAACCCCAGGGTTGAAAAGTACTATGGAGAGTTACTACTCTGACAGTTAGGGTGAATTTATGTTAAATGCAGACATGATCTCAGTTCAATTCCTGCTTCTTTTGGACCCTTCCCAAGTAGCTACAGGTAATTTATTTAGACTCAGGTCTTTGTGTCTGGTCCCTGTAATAGACCACTGCCCTCATGAAGGTGTTTTTCACAGAAGCAGTCAGGAAGATGAAATAAGTTCCCTTAGAAAGGCCAAAAAGCTAACAGAAAACTCCCCCAAGCAAGAAGCAGCAGATGATGCATTCAAATTTATTTTTCTTTTTTGCCAAAAGAGAAAACATTATACATGCATACATATGTATATGGAACTAAGAATTTATTGTTATGCAGGTGAATATTTTAAAAGTCCAACCAAAATACACTAAACATTTATTATTAGTCCAGTTGCAGGAATACTCATTGTCCACACTGATTGAAAAAGTTAAAAATAATGCTTCTTTAACACACTTACATTAAAAAAAGCTTACAAATGCAGATCTTTTCCTTGAGTATCCTGCTTATCCTTCCAATGCAGCTTGGCCAATGCAGGCTGACAGCTTCCTGCCTCCTGGAGCAGAGGGGCAGAACGTGTAGTAACAAAGTGCCAGCATCCTGCTGTCCTCAGCAGGAGGAGAGTGATAGTCATGGTGGGGCTTTCTTCTCCTCAGTGGTTTCCTTCTCCTGAGGTGCCAGCTGCAGCCTGGTGGTGGCCCCCTGCCACACACAAATGGCTATGGTCTCAGGCAGTGGCTGGGGGACAGTCTCTCTGTGTGTGTGTCACCTCCTCCCCAGAAGGGCCATCACCAGGGCTGAAGGTGGAGCTGGGGAGGCAGCTGTCCCTGGCCCCAGCCCAGGGCTTAAGCAACACTGATCAGGTTCTCCCTCTTTCTCTTTATTTTAGGTTATTCTCAAGTTAGGTTTTCACTAGTAGACTTGGAACTGAGCCACAGATTTGTGATTAATTCAGGTTTTGCTGATCTAAGCTCATACTTCTGGCCAGTGTCTTGTTTGGCAGCAGCAATGTTTATTTCATTGTCTGATTTAAATACTGTGAAGACTTGCTTGAGTAGCAAGCACTGCTTAGATAGTTCAAAATATATGACAAGAGATATCCTTAACAAAAACTAAAGATGTTGTTTCTAACAGGAGCAGTTCAGTTCATGTTCACCTCAAAATAAAAGTTGCTTACAGGTAATGATTATGTCCTTCCTCTAGGGAAAACCAGTGGAATCCAAAACTCATCAGGAAGCTTTCATTTGACAGCTGGGTGCCTTTTAGGGAGTTAGGCTGGACAGGAGACCACTGAAATAGCTGTAGAGGCTTGAAGGCTCACCTGTGCATGCAGCAAGTCACATGAGGGAAAGGCCCTGGTTATCTTGGAGCTTTGCTGTCCCAGTGCAGGAAGGTGAGGTACCAAGATGCTGGTAAGAACACTGGGCCTGATGAGACCCATCCGTGAGGGTCCAACTCCAGGGACACTATCAGATGGTCCTGCCAAAAAGTGTTATCACCTGAGATGACCCTTCTATCTATTTTCTACAATAGAATTGACACAACCCTTTATACCATGTTAATATTCAAAATTATCTCCTTGCTTGCCCCTTCTAGCCTAAGGAAAAAAAAAATCCCTTAGTTCCATATCTAGGGTGTGTTTTCTTCTATCTTCAAGATTTTCAGTGTAACTATATGTATCCTAAATTGCCTCTCCTGGAAACTTCACTTGGAAGTTGTGTTCTAAAGAGAGATGCTTAATTAACTGCTTCCAAATAATGAAAATCCAATAATTTAAAGATTTGTCTGCTTCACGGCAGAGAAAGACCTAGCTAGGTTTCCTCCTTCATACATTCCATGTTGCATGTAAGGCACTCATCCAGGATGCAGAAGACTTGGTTCTACTTTCTCAAGGAAAAGGATTTCAATTCCATCTCTTCTCAGTCCCATCTCCTTGAGGAAAGTCTCACTGCTGGACTGTTAGGGGATGAGAAAAGGAATTCAGTTCTCTGCCCTAGTTGTTCTGTCACTGACATTAGTACTCGAATCCTTGTGCCTCCAAGTTTGGCATAGCTGTGTATCCTACCTCATTTTCACAGCTCCCTCTTGTGTGGGAGAAGGCCAAGCTTTGACTTCTGCACCTGAGTGGATAATATGTTTATAGAACATTCATCATGAAATTAATAGAGAGACCTATAGACACATAAAGAGGTCTTTATTTTTAGTATGCTTATTTGAAATATATAATACACATCAGAAATCACAAACCTGAATCAATGGAGATCAGTCATAAGGATATATGGTGTATAAAAGAATCTCCACTCGTGTTTCTTGATCTACATGATATTAAGTTCATAAAGTACATGTATTTTGTTGCAGTCCTCAATCAACCATTTTATGTGACCAAATAAAAAGGGTTTAAGTTGAAAAGAGATAATTTAATTTATTGATTTTTCTTCATTGTTAATTTTCCCGGAGCAGATTAATCACTTTGGTAACTGGTACAATGTTCTGAACCATGGAATTCTGCATTTTGGGTGGAAAAAATTACACTGATGGATATAAAAAAAATTATTGAAACCTGAGCAATCAAACTAGATTTAATAACAAAACTTGCTCATTTTCCTGTGCAAATAGTTCTATTGACTTTTGCAAGACTACTATGAAGTGAAACTAGTAATTATAGCTGTCAATTTCTAAAGGATTAATCTCTTCCTCCAACAGAGAACTGTCCTTTCTCCTCCTGTGTTATACAGTTAAATAACATCCATTTCTAATGTGTTTTTTTTCTGCAAAGGATTATTTCTGACTGACTTGTACACTTAGAAGAGTATTCTGATAAAATGGGTAGGTTTAGGTGAGATATTAGGAAGAAATTCTTTACTGGGAGGAGGGTGGGGCACTAGAACAGGTTGCACAAAGAAGTTGTGGATGCCCCATCCACAATAGTGTTCAAGGCCAGGTTGGATGGGACTTTGAGCAACCTGGTCTAGTGGAAGGTGTCCCTGTCTGTGGTAGGAGGGTGTTGGGGCTAGACAGTCTGTAAGGTCCCTTCCCATCCAAAGAATTCTGTTGTGTTCTCTTCACAGTGCTGATGTTCTGGGCTTACACACTGATGGTCTGTCCTAACTTCTTAAGGTAGTACCATGACAGATGTCTGAGCTCTGTAAGACTGTCCCCTTGTAAATGCTATTTCTGTCTCTTGTTGCTTACAGCTATTCCACAGCTATATCTTTTGTGATTTTGAACTTCTGTTGTTAAAGAAAGGAGAAACAAATGAACCAGACAACTACAAACCCTGATGTCTGGATTCAACAGTGTGCCACACTTTAGGAGTAATTCTGATGAAAATAATAACTGAAAAGTTGGAGATGAAAAGGGGTAAAATCTAAAATGATGTATATTAGGCCACACTGGCAGCAGTAGGGCCCCTGTGAGGAGAGACTGGAGCTGCTGGATACAACTAAGCCTTGCAGCTGAGTTGCTGATGCCTTGAGGAAAACATATTTAAGAAATGGCAAAAATTGCCTGAGGGAAAGGAGGAGGGAAAATGAGGTCAGAGGAAGAAGAGGTACTCATGGCAGAGCAGTTATCCAGGCTGCAGCCCCTTGCCAAAGCAGGTGGATATGGCCTAAAGCAGCTGCAACCCATGCAAAGCCCACACTGGAGCAGAAAAAAGTGACAAGGAAGGAGTAGCTAAGAAGAGCTGTTAGGGTCTGACCCCAGACATAATTCCCTATCTCCCTGTGTGGCTCAGGGTGAAGGTGGAAAATCTGAGAGGGAAGGAGGTAACTGTAGATATGGTGTCAGCCTGGGAATGGGGGAGGGGGGTAGGAGAAGGGTGTTGTTTAAGTGTCCTTACTTTCTCCCCTGTCCTTTTGACTGGAGGGGAAGCAGGAGGGTGAGAAGCTGGGTGGAGGTTTGGCTTATCCAAGGCTAATCCACCACACAGATTAATCTCATACCTTCTTTAATAAGATTTTCTTACCTTTAGTAGCTGGAGTCAGACCTTGATGTCCTGCAAAATCTCTGTTAATCTTATCTCTCCATCAGTTTGTCATGAACGCATGTGGAGATCCAGTTTGAATTCTGAGCAGTGAGGGAAGAGGTTACTGAGACTTTTTTTCACAGAGTCGTAGGATGGCTGAGGTTGGAAGGGACCTCTGGAGGTCATCTGATCCAACATCTCTACTCAAGCAGCTTCCCCTAGAGCTGCTTGCCCATCGCTCTATGCAGACGACTTTTGAATAGCTCTAAGTGTGACAAGATGTCACAACCTCATTGGGCAACTTGCTTGGTCACTCAGAGGAGAATTTTTTCCTTATGTCCAGGCATAAGGACATATGTGTTTCACTTTGTGTTTCACTTTGTGCCTCTTGCCTCTGGTCCTGTCTCCATGGAAAAGAGCCTGGCTCATCTTCTGTACACTCTCCCTTCAGGCATTCATATTCGTTGATGAGATTCCCTGCTGAGGCTCCTTTTCTCCAGGCTGAACATGCACAGCTCTGTGCTTTTCCTCACAGAGGATATGCTCCAGTCCCTTCATCATCTTTACAGTCCTTGGCTAGACTTTCCATTATATCTCTCACGTGAAGGGCAGCCCCAAACTGGACACAGTATCTCAGGTGTTGCTGTGTGGAGTGGAATGAATGCCTTCAGTGACCTGCAGGTAGCACATCTCCTAATGCCTCTCAGATGCCACCAGTCTTCTTTGCCACAAGGGACCTTGCTGGCTTGTGTTCAGTAAGGTGTCCAGCATGCCCTCCAGAGCCTTTTCTGCAAGGTAGTTTTCCTGCTGATGATTCCCCAGAGTACACTGGGTACCTGGGATTGTTTCTTCCCAGCTGGAAGATTTTTTTACCTCCCTTTGTTCTTCATGTGGTGAGCTCTGTCAGCCCATTTCTTCTGCCTGCTTAGGTCCTTCTGGATGGCAGCACAAACCTTTGGCACTCCTTTCATGGAAAGAAAGAGGATCAAAGCTGTTGGAGCATTCAAAGTAGGCAGTTTTCACCAAAGAGGGAACTCTCCACTAGCCATAGATGGCACAAATCCCATTCAAAGGTCAGTTAGGTAATGTTTAGAAAGTTTTGTTAGGAATTTGTTTCGCCTTTGGAGTAACAAAGTAGTTTCTGTTCATGCTGGTTATCAAAAGAATAAAATGTTCATCTGGCAAAGGGTCTATATCACAATTTGCCCAACAGAGTCAGGGAGCTTAAATGAGAAACTCAAGTCTTAACTTTACAGAAAAGCAGCCAGGAAAAATGTAGACCTGAGAACCACACCTGATGTGAGTTGCATACTAAGTATGCTTAAACGTAAGTCACCTTGTCTTCTAGAATAAGCTGGCAATTTTAGTTAAAGACAAATATATTTGTGTTTGATTTTATAAGAATTGTTTGCACATGGGAAATTGCAGAGAGAATATTGACATGGCAACAAATTATTGTGTTGACACCAGCTTGGTGAAGACAATTTCCATAATTAATCATATAATTCTTAACACATTTGGTAGACAAATTAAAAACTATGCAAACTTGTGGTTTTTAAGAGTTTTTCTATCATTAGTGCTCCTGAACATTGTGAATTCTTTCTGATAGAACGTTAAAGTAAATAGAGAGCCAGATCTAGACACTGAGCAGTAAATTATGTTCTTGATTCCTGCAGTATTTGCAATAGCTTTATTCTGCACCATCAGTGATAAATCCATCTGGTGTAACTGATGTTCCGTGAGCCCTGTCAAACCCCATTCTAGTTGGAGCACTACAGAGGAAGAGTCCCCTAATCTGAAGGAGCATCCTAAGTCTTATAAGTAAATCTGCATAGCCAAAGAGGCTACAGGGTGGTGACAGATTGGATGTGGAGGCAATCTCTGAGGGGCTGAATAGTGTAGAGGTGACTTGATCCAATCAAGCTCCTTGTTTGGTAATTGAATACTTCCTTAAAAGGGTGGAATGCTTAAAGGAGGGAGGAGGACTGTGTAGTAGGTAACTCCACTGACAAAGGTTAATTAGAGTCCTACATAATCATGGTTTGTGCTGATTTTATTTTCAGAGGCAATCGCAAGGTGGTTTAGCTGAGCCCTTTGTTGACGGCAACAGGATGCTTGTAAATAATAGTTATTTCAGCTTTAACATCTGTAGACTGGATTTTCATGTGGTGAGCTAGAAATATGTGGAAGAAGCATGACAATCTACAGTGGTGAAAGTAGTATCATAGATCTATATATATAAGTGATATTTCTGGACTTACAAGCCAAATTCAGAAATAATCTGCTGAAGTTTAAACAGGGGAATTTATACCTTTTTAATATCTCTTTGGCTAGGTATATTACAACCTTGTTTTATACCATTTTTAAATTGGATCGCTGATTGCACACTAGAGTTTTAGAATTTACTTGTTCAGAGTCTGACAGAATGGTGTGAGACAATCAAAGCAGAATAGCATTAATTTAAAGAATGGTCCTTGAGTCTCTTGTATTCTTCTTTAGCATGGGAACATATACACCAGCAGAGATAACTTTGTTACTACATGTAGTGGGCCAAATTAAAATGGTCAGGTTTAAAGGTTGCAGTGTAAATGAATCAGAATCTGTAGGAGTAGAGAAGAAATAAAAGTAATAGCAGTTCTGTCTCCATTGCATCCATTTGCATTCACCTCTCTTTTAAGCTCAGTGAAGCTGGGTTTTAATGAACCATGCACTCTGGTTTTAAAACGCTAATGTAAACCCTTCCAGGTTTGATTAGCAGAGCTATCAAGGTATTAATTTTTAAATGGGATGTTCTGTGTGAGGAAGATTTCTGCCAAAGTGTATCTTAAGGTCCTACTTAAGATGGAAATCTAAACAAGGTGCCAAAGGAAAGAAAAATGAAATGGAATTGTTAGCTAAATTTTACTAGACAAGATTATATAATGAAGACTGTAATATTACATTACAGTGGAGTTCTACTCTAAGAATTACTAATAAAACACTAAAACATTTATTAGGCTCAATTATGCATATCTGAAACCATTTTGTGGAGCTCTTCATTTAGCCATAGTTTTTAAATGAGTAAGATGGAACAGATGCGTTAACTCCTAGTCCACTCCCCAAGCCTTTATTCCACCATTAGATTTGCTAAACTGAAGTCTTCTGTGCTTATTCTACAAGCTTCCTCTCAGAGGGTAGATTCAGAGTTGGATATGGGCACCTCTCAGTCTGTACAAGGGCTTAGACAGCAACAGCAGTGCCAGCATGACACACATGGGTTGTCCCCAGGTTTTGTCTCGTACACTGTTGGCTTGTCACAGGCTGTTTGCTCTGAGTCATTGCAGAGTTTAAGAAATGGGATGGCTGTTTAAAACTAATTTGAAATTTAATGGCCACCATGACAGGGATTAACCTAAAGCAACTGCTATATTCTTGAGTATACAGAGGATCACATTCAGGAAGGGATTCAGTATTTTGACAGAAGATGATTTTTTCCCCACACCTAGATGATCACATCTTGCAGTTTAAGTCACAAGTTTGCCCTTGTTTTAATTATGATAAGGAATTTTCTTGTTGGTTCTTTTATGAAGACCACTATGTCCAATTCAGTTTAAAAATTCCTTAACAGTTTATAATTTGTAGCCATCTGTCAGTGGTCTGGTAATGCATAATGACTATTTTCTGTTCTCAGGCATTAATACATTACTCTGAAGTATCTTTCTCCTAAGCCATATAAGTCATTATAATTTGCCCTACATCCATTATGCTTTAATTACTTTATCATCTGTGCAGATTATGGTTTAGTATTAAAAATAAAAGGGAGATTCACAATGTTTGTCAGAACCAAGTGCCCTTTTCACATCTTCACCTGCTGTTTATGTTTGCTCCATATTAGGCTGAGGTTCATAATTGGAAAAATGAAAGAGGTTGTGTGGACTGAAAACCAATTTGGTGAACAGAAACACATGGCACAAAGAATGTTTTCTTAGGAGACATTTTTGGGTTTTGCCTTTTTGTGTACCTGTAATTATTTATACTAATTATAACTAAAAATCTCTCCCTTACATGCACATGAGACTGGCAATTAGACATGACCTCCAAACCCAGAAATTTGTAAGAAACAAGTTAGAATTAGAATGCTGCATCCAGGTCTGCATTTGTCCTGGAACAAAGGCAGCGCTCTCTCTCCACTATGCAGCAGCACAGTTTCAATTTACAGCAAAGGAATTGGCTCTTCTAGTTATGTGCTATCTAGTTATATCGTCAGAGGACGTGCTTAAAGCTCCCTTTTGGCTGAATTTAAGCCAGATCCTTAGCTGGATAAATTGCCTTGTCTCTGAATCTGATGGCACTATGTTTACGTACCAGCTGAAGGTCTTGATGGATTATGAGCAATTGAAAATAGCTGATTACCTAAAATATAGGGTGATGGCCTTTCTGGAGTATGGAACAGAGACTCCTCTTGCTTGGGAGCCCTTTTCTCTAACTTCTGAATGGCAGACTTCCCTGTTTCCTCATTTGAAGTGTTCCCCTACCCTCTGCCCCCTGGTCTGCTGCCAGCTCAGGATTTGGGGAGGTTTGGGTGAGGGGATCTTCAAGATAGGGGGAAGAAATCCAAAAGAAGCTCCTTACCTCGGGCATATTCCAAGGTTTATTCCAAGAAGGGATCTCAGGGGCCAAAGAGGAAGCACATGGAGGGATGGGGCTTTTTATCTCTTTTGGGATGGGGGGTGGGGTTACCTGGCTCAAGGCCATAGGTCAGAGTCAAGGGGCAGGTGGGGTCAGACCAAAGGTACAGTCTCAGAAGGGGTTTCAAGGGGGAGACCAAACACTAGGGGGATACAACACTCATTCCCCTGTTCCCACTCTTTTCTTGGGAAGGCATCTCACCCTGAATATTTAGGCTGTGTCCCTATTTGGTCAAAGAGTCAAGACCAGGAGCATTTTAGTAGAAAGTCCTAGCAAAATTCCTTCCATGTAATTTTTTTATCATGCTTAGAAATATTCCTTAAAGACCTTAAAGATCTAGAAATAAAACACATACTTCTGAGACAATATTAGTATAGGGGGTAATATAAAATCTGTTCATTAATTGAAGGACTCCAGGGCCAGATATGGAAAAGTGCCTGCCCCACATAGGGCGAATACAGTTTTATAAGTTTAGAAAATAAGCATAACTGACAAGAATTCCCAATTAGAAGCACAAGTAATGAGGTAATTCCCTGCCTTGGTTCCACCTCTTCTGGAACCCCCTCTTTCTTGCCACTAGCTGTACTCGCTGTTCTTTGGTTATGAGAAAGTATCTTATGGTGGTTTTAACCTTGGTTGCCAGAGGAGGCAAGACAGGAGAGGAGACTTTGGAACGTGTTTTGTCTTTCTGCCTGTCAAAGTAGGAAAAGTACTGGAGTTAGCTAGGAACTATATAGCTAACAAAAGTAGTCTACAGAGCTACGGGTATGTATGAAGAAAATAAAAAAGCAAAAAATCATTTTGGCATCACTGCTGAGAAACAAAGAAGAATCTGCAGAAGGATATTCTGTATTACTTTATTTAGAAAACTAAGTCAATGGAAGTAACTAAGATAACATAGATAAAACTTTTTTTTTTTCATTTTGTTTTGCTTTGGGCAGCAACAGACAATACCAAAATTATGGTGTGTAGTGCTCTATTTGTGTGCCTCATCAGTAGTTTTCACTCAACTTTAGTTGCTGGAGTAGAGATGCAAAAGAAATATGATAATGTCAAGAAGTTAAATTATTCTTTTCCCTGCAGCATATGGAAGCAGCCTTTGACCTCTCAAGTCCTACACTTCAGGGGATGGATGAGTGTTAATTTTAAAATCTTGCCTGTTCCATATGCTGTTCATGTCATGCTATGACAGTAACTGCTTTAAAGTGCATGCCCACTGTGTCATTGCTCACACACTGTTGCATCTTTACTGTTCTAGTCCTGTATGTTTTGGCTGTTGGTTTGTTGTTTTTTATTTCTTCTGTCACATGAGTTTTCATGGATCATATGGGCTAGGTGTATCATGATGCAAATGGGAGACAGGAAGGCCACAATCATATCGTTTTAGACAAGGACATGTGGCACATTGTCAGTGGCAAAGGACTGAGGCAGGCTTGTGACATGAAGCTACTGGCACCAATTTTGATTTCCAATAGAATATTTTGGAGAAGAGTAGGATTGCTTGTAGAGTTTGTGAGAAATCCTACAGATGTGCATAATGGCATATTTCTGATAGCATTCTTGGCTACAATGCTGTTACTCATAAAATAATAGATTTGTAAGTACTTCAAGGTCTGAGGACCATGTTCCATGGATGAAACAGTTTGTTTGACTGTAATGATTGGAAAAGCTTCATAGTCAAAAGAAATCATACTTGATAGCCTTTACCAGACTACCATTGTATTTGCAAGACTGTATTGTCTTGTAAAATTGAATTTTTCTTGTAAAGTTATATGGTGAGGAAAAGTATCATGTGATAGGCCAGCAGCTGGAGTTATGCACTAATTTCAGATCTGCTGTACTACTGTCTCAGTTTTTCAGTTACAAAGAAGCACAAATGTGTTTAATTAAAGACTGAAGTTTGTACATACTATGGTAATGAGACATAAATATTCTTAAAATCAGGTATTTCCACCCCACTATTCAAGGTTATATGTATAGAGTAACCTTCTGAAGTGCAGTAAAGCCAAATCCAAATTGGCACTGCAAGAGCCAGCTGGGATCTAGAAACCCTGTATCTCTTTTTTTGCATGGTGCACATCCAAGCTGAGACTGCCTGTTGATTTGGATAAAGTGTCATATGGCTTATTCTATCTTCAGCTCTTGGTTGGATGTCCATATTATATTTAAATTGTACCATATAGGATGACAGTCTTTTTCTTCCTTGGTGCAGAGAAGATGAAAGCAAGTAAAATGTTTTTTATGTCTATGCATTGAATAGGGTTAGTCTGACCTGGATTACAAGGGAATAGATTCCAATCACTTTTAAAATGAAGAAAGATTTCCTGAAAGATGCTTCTTGTTTTATCCCATCATATATATCTGACTTCAATTCATATTATTTTTGAGGTATTAATTTGGTATAATGATATGGGTGCTATTGAATATTAAAAAAAGTTTATATTTTTCCTTGGATTATATGTCTCTGTATTGGATATTGGATCTTGGAGGTACACTTTAAGTGAGGCACCTGTTACTTAGTGCCAGTTTGAAAGAAAGTAGACTTTAAGGAGTACTATAATAAACAGACCCCAAAAATGCTGTAAGAGGCTGAGTAATGTACTGAAGAACAAACAGTTGTTGGAATCATAAACATATAATTAATATAAATTACAATATTCCATGATAGTCCTAAAAGACCATTTCCTGAGGACAAATGAGTGAAATGAGAAGGTAAGTTTATGTCTAGTTGCTTGGCAAGATGAAATAAATTAATTATAAAGTATGGAAACATATCTTTTATGAACATGATTTACACATAGCCCTGTCTCTTCCTGTAAAGATAACTAACTACAGAAAACCTTACACAAACTTCCCTCTTAAAATCTTCACCATTATCAAGAATTTGCTTCACCAATGGCTTTGTGAAACTGAGTGTCCTAAACACTTTTGAAAACAGTATGCTAGAGAAAATAAAAGAGTGACTCAGTGCTTTGGCACATTCCTGAAAATGTGAACAGTTGGGACCCCAGCTATCAGCAACAGATGGGGAGTGCTCAAGCTTTGAATGTTCAGTAGGAGACCACAGTAATTCTGTAAGCATGCCAAGGAAAACATCAAGTTGTAAGAAACGATTATTAGATTTGTGGTCTTCTAGGCTCTTTAATCCTTAAGCTTGAGATTCAATGCTTTCCTTCATGTCCACCTGATTACTGGGCCTTCATGATTTGTTCTTAGGAAAAGCAGTGGCAAAACTCACACCCGAATGAGAAGTATCTCTCAACTTCCTACATCTTTTAAGAATATCAACTTATATTTTTGTGTTTGGAGATTGACTGAGGATGTTTCATGTGGAAGTAGCAAAATGTATGAACAGTTTATTATTGACAATATTAAAATAATTTTACACAGCTGGCGATACTTTTGTCAAAGCACAGTTTATGGAAGTCCTCAGCAGTTTTTTTTTATAATTTGCCCATTTCTACCAAGCTGTGTGCTTAACTTCTCTCTATTGGGCCACAAGAAGGGGTAACAATGTGGAAAAAAAACTGCAGTGATTTTGATGTTCTACTGCCATTCATCTTTCTGTCACCATGCCAGCCTAAGAGACTAAACACTGAGGCCATCGTCCAGGGATGATCGAGGCACATTTGACAGCCAGCCAGGTAGGGACCACACTGCTTATGCTAAAAAAATTGGATAAGGCTTCAGTCAGGGAGGAGATGCTGAGGTGGTACATCTGACACCTTTTGGACAAGACTTGTGATTTGATGTTGCATGTGGCCGCAATACTGAATCCTTATTTTCTCTTGGATAATAATTTTGCAGCACCCAGGGTAGGCTTTTATGAGCACTATTCTGTTTTCTGTGTGTAGACCTTGCCCCTGAGCAATCAACCATTGAATCAACCATTTCAAGGCTTCATTAGTCCTGGACGTGTAAATACAAGTTTGACTTTTTTCAAAACATAAACAGCAGTGACAGGTGCAGCTCACCCATGAAGTAGAGCCTTGCAGTGCTGCTTATTATAAAGTTACCCAAACTTTTGGTGGTATCCAGATGATTGCAAGATCTCAGTTTTCATTAACAGAACATACACTGTGTGTGAGTAGTCAACTGGAGATAAAAAGGGCAGGATTCAGCTCAGATTATCGGAAATCTAATCAGTACAGCTAAAAAAGTTTAAAATGCAATTTGTCTAACCAAATTCAGATTTCTAAGTGATTTGAACTAACCCTGAGTCACCACTGACCCTACTGGATAGATCCCTTGACCATAGTAGGAACCTTGTGTACTTATAGACACTTGTGTACAAATGTAAAGGTAGGTGTTTTAGTTTGATGTCTAATCACACTTTGCCTTTCTGGGTCATGTACTGTTAAGGGTACAGGAAGTAGAACAGAGATTAACCTTTACCAAAAAAAAAAAAAAAAAAAAAAAAAAAAAAAAAAAAAAAAAAAAAAGCTTTTAAGTTAGAGCTGTTTTTCCTAAGCTTATTTTTCAGTTTTGCATTTAGAATATCCTGTGTCCTGTGAAATTCCATATGTTTTGCAAAGACATCTCCTTTAGTGGGCACTGTAAGAAGACCAAGCAAAAGTAGTATTTCTGACTAATTATTTAACTGTGTGTGTTTGTATTTAATTTAAATTGGACAATTCTGAGTATAAGCTTAACTATTAGAGCAAGGAATCATTCATTTCAACTTGTGAAATTAACAGCAAAAATAAGCCTGCATTTGAGAAACATATATGTATGCTATGTATGCACAGCTAAATCTATATCTTTATATAATAAGGCATAGATTTCTAATAACTAATCATTGGGGTTTTTTTCCAAATAGTATTTTAGAAAAATATATTAGATTGACGTGTCACGATATAGAGAACAGTAACTTCTCTATGAGTCTCATCGGTTTGTTGGTTAAGTGCTCCAACTGTCAGGAATCTGTATGGACTCAGCTCCAAAATCTACCATAATGCACTGTAGTGCTCATTCGGGATATTGTGTTCCCCTTGTGATGGGCAGAGGGAGCACTACAAGCTATGTCTGCCTCCCTGGCAGCTTAGTCCCTCCCTGCAGAGACATGCGCAGAGAGACGAAATAGTTTTTCCCTTCAAGAGCATGTGATAAATAGTCATGACAGCAGTCAAAGGAAGGAAGATATTTTTAACTTTTGCTCAGGCACACAGCTTAAGCAATCTTGTGCAAGATAATGGAGAAAATCTGTGGTGGAACGGGAAAATGACTTTTGATACCCTGAGTCACAGCTCAAGGCCCTGCCAAGAACATGCTTTCCCTTCAGAGAAAGTTTCCTTTTTTTTCCATAAGAATACTTGTCCTGTAAAAGTGGGATGATGTCAGTTCCCTGTTGCTTTTTTATATTCCTGCTATTATGCTACTGCTGGTCAGACAAAGAATATCAAATAAATAAAACCACCTCCACATGTCAGTAACGTACTCTTTTATTAATCATACTGAAGGTAATTATTTTAAATGAAATCTGAGTTGGTGCATTTTTCTAGCTTTTTAAGTGTCTGAAAAAAATATTAATTCCAGCATAGAAAATAAGTTAAGTAAAGGATAAAAATTATCTGAAATCTATGTATTCCACAAGGAATGAGAAAAATAAGCAAGAACCTTGCCAGTCTGTTAATGAGGCTGTGGGAGGTAAAAAATATCAATAAGGAGTCCAAAAGAGCTTATCTAAGCAATGATCTAATGAGCTCCTATTTCATAACATGAGATTTTTTCTTTTAAAGGGACATAGGCAAATAAATAATCTTAGGCACGATCTTGTTTTAAGGTCATTCTGTTTTTGTGGAAATGTCCCTAGTGATGCAAGCAGTTATTTTGTTCCTAAAATATTTCACTTCAGGAGAAATTTGATAAGATAGTAACTGCTTATAGGCTGTTATGTCCTTAATTCCCCCCAGTGTTTGTGCAGGAGCCAAGAAATCTTTCCATATGCTTTTTCCCCCCAATTAATCTTACTAATTTCCTTATGATGAAACCAAATCAATTGCTTGTAATCAACTGGGAATTAAATGCAATTCAAATTTTAGTAATTTAAGTAGGCCACAGATCTCTTTCTGAAGTTTGACTAATAAAGAAAGAGAGGGGCATTTCATCCAGATCCAGTTAGGTCCCCAACTTTCTTGTTTCAGAAATATAATGATAAGATTGGTGATTGTACTTTGATTTTCCTTTGTTTGGGGATTACTACTGCAACATCTACCTAGTGCCTTGAGCTGAAGTTCCACTTCTTTTCCTTAATCCTTTCCCTCTATCTCTCCTTCTCCCTCTCTTCCTATCTCCTTCCCTTTATATTCTTCCTCACCCTCTTTTATTTAGCCAGTGCTTCCAAGGACCAGAATCCTATTTTGCAACAAAGGGATGGGACAAAAACAAAAACAAAAACACAAACAAAAAAAACCCAACCAACCAACCAACCAAACAAAACTGGCCTAGAGAAAATATAATTTCCATTTCAGTTTTGGCCCCTACAGCATAAACAGGTATGATTATTCCTGAAATCAGCTGCCAGTAGTTCCATATGCAGCTCTGCTTCCATCATCACTGCCTCATGAAAATCAGTCAGGTGCTGCTTGCACACTGCCCAGTCCACAGAGTGAGTATAAATGAACAGCAAAAATGGCTCAGCCTCTCTTGAGGAAGGTCAGCCCCATATTGAATAGGAAGGAAGCAAGGAAGAACTTCTTCTTGTGCTAACAGAAGTGAGAGGTTTCTGGAAAGGAAGTAAAAAACAAGAGCCTGGTAGGAGCTCTGTCGTAGTTGAAGGAGGAACAGGGCAAATGCAGTTACCAGATTTGTGGCAAGGCAGAATGGAAGTGGTCCAACCTGAACCTTGCTTGGTCTCAGTAATACCTATGCCCTGCAAGCCCAGAGGTGCTCCCAGAGGTGCTCAAAGTCCGGAGGGATGGCTGAGACATGTTGTGAGTGAGAACATGAGTCCTGTTTACATGAAAGAATGCAATGCACATGGTTGGTGCTCTGTTCTTTCTTAAACTGACAAGTTATACCCACAGAAGCAAATAGGAGATGCAGATGATTGCCTTGAACTACCGTAATTGATCAGCAGAAATCTGCAAAGCTTTCCTGGCAGGAATATACAGAACATACCAACTTGCAAGCGGTGGCAAATCAATAGGAATCCTATCATTGTCATTTGTCTGTAAAATCTTAAATTTCATGGTACCTTAAGTCGCAGTTATATGTCACATTAACCTACCTTTGAGAAAGCAGTAAGTTTCAATGAGTAAGAGGTGTCTTTAAATGGAAAAATCTATCTTATAGTTGGTCAGCTATTAATCTGAACAGAGTTTAAGACTTTCAGACTTGTTGATTCATATATCAAAAGCAGGGCTGCAATGTAAAGGTTTATGGCTAAAGGCAAGGTAGGTTAATTACTAACCAATGGGCTGAATCCTAAGTACTCTGCAATGTGATTTAGGATTTAAGTTTTATATAATGGTGATTAATTAATGCACAGTGTGGATTAAGACCAGGTAAAGGAGGGAAAAATGCTGGTGGAACAATAAAGATGATAATTTACTGTGGTTATATAGAAACGTTCTGTTCTGTTTTTCTGAAATGCCCAATAAGTCCCTGAGAACCAGGGACTTTTTGTAAGTAAACATACCATTATTTCTACTGCCATTTGATGCATATGGCATATTTTCCAAGGTGTTTCAAGATAAGTCTCAGCCTATAAACATGAACTGTCTTCCTCAACCAGCTCTTAATTATAACAGATTTCTAACTGCAGCCTGTTAACTTATATATGTGTCTTTAGGTTTCAAGGTCTTTCTTACAGAAGTATGTTACATTTGCCCCAGATTCTGCATAAAATTAAGGGTATTCTTAGTGGAAATAAATTCTCATTTTCAGACCAAGAAGGGATTTTACTGCTGGTAATGTCTTTCAAATAACTTTGTTTATCTCCATGAGCTTTCAACCAAAATGTCCTTCCTCTGCTCAGATGAGGCTATGGGAAATATAAAATGGCTGTAAACTCTGATATTTAGTATTCAATTTTACCAGACTAATTGATTTATGATATAGNTTCCCTTCCCTTCCCTGTTATAGGTATGAACAGACCACTGCCTCCAGAGACAACAGACCATCTTCTGTGTTGCTGTGGTCCAGCCTGCTTGTGTTAGCAGAGAAGGAATTGACCCTTGAAGAGTATATTGTTATTAAAATAATTTTTAAATTACCCTCTGTTCTTGAACAACACTTGATAAGCAGCATGTTTGTTCCTTTTA
This sequence comes from Rhadina sibilatrix, assembly GCA_013400275.1. Taxonomy (NCBI): domain Eukaryota; kingdom Metazoa; phylum Chordata; class Aves; order Passeriformes; family Phylloscopidae; genus Rhadina; species Rhadina sibilatrix. The sequence continues at coordinate 12,177 of VWYO01017643.1, read as the reverse complement.
TTCCACTTTTAAATATCCTTGGGGTTTTTTTCAAAACAAATGCTGACTCTAACGTGGATTCCTTATCTTGACAGCATCTGCACAGACCACTGCCTAATGTGAGGCCAGGCTAGTGAAACTGTAGGAACAGCACAATCAGAGGTCATTAACCCAGCAGGAAAATCATTTGCCTCATTGGCTATGGGTGAGAATAAATTGGTGAGATAGTGAGCACAGATTGTCCCTTGTGAGTGGCTGAAGCTGCCCATTTCTAAAGAATTGCCAGCAGGTTGGAGGCAGTCATTTTTAAAAAAGATTGACTGACACAGCCTTAATTTATAGAAATAACGAATGATCATTTCAGTGTATGGCATAAGGAAGGTATTTTCTGGAGCAACTTTGGATTCAATGCCTACATTGTGATTTTTTTATTCTTATGAAAGCAATATCCATAAACATTGATGGAACATATCTGGTGATTTGAAAGCAATAACTGCAATCTTGGGCGAAAATTTGCATCTTCTAGTGCAGCTGAAATCTTGAGTAGCCATCAATAAATCAATGCAAAAAAGGCCCTAAATTGCTGTAGATATCTATAACTATTTCTTTCTGACTGCAGTCTAATCTATATTGAGAATATAAATAATAGCTTTTATGCTTTATGTGAGAACCTTTCTTTTCTGAATTCAAGAAATATGACATACAAACACAAGTTAGATGAAGTAAGGTTGTAACTCACACTCTATGTATGCAGGGTTGCTTTATATTGAACAGTCATTGAAATCCTGGTCATTTAAATTCAAAGTGAATAGAGTGCACACCATTTTCCTTGGGATGCCATTCCCTGGCCAAATAGATGTCAGTGTCAGAGATATTAGCTGATTCCTTGAGGTTTTGCCACCTAATTGGATTCCATTTCTCCTAATTATAAAAACTTTTACTATTCGAAAGGATTAATTTTCTTTTAAAGAATGTATATGGGCATTATTAGCAATTTTTTAAAAAAATAAGCTATCTGGTGCCAGTTTCAAGTGGTTGTTCTGCTCAGTCTATAAAGACTGACTAATTAAAAATGTCATGCCAAATATCTGCAATATTTGAGCAAGGAATTCACAGTGTTGACTGTAGCAGTAGAATGTCTCACAAACTTCAAAAAAAGAGAAAAAATATAAATTTCAGATTATGAAAGGAACTTTGCTCTGTCACTCTTAACCACCCGTAACCTCATTTTCAGTCCTCAGTGCTTCAGACCTGAAATCCTGCAGTTTTGTCTGGGAACCGTATGATTTCTGTGTTTAGAGCAGGCTCAGGGGGCCCACACGGGGGACCCTTTTCCTATCTTTATGTCAATTCACAGCCCATGATGTCTCCTGAAGCCCATTACTTTTTTCTTATGATATGTTGGTTTGTCTTGAATATTAATTTTCCTATTAGAGGTTGCATTCAGCATACCTGATGGAGTGTGTGCCTGGGGAGGTCATGGCTAGTTCCATATGGCTTGGCCACAGCTTGAAACATCACACAGTGCCCCAGAACTGCAGCCAGTTGGAGCAGTGTGATCCAGAGATGCGTCCAAGAAAGGGTGGGAGCTGACAGAGGCAAGAGGCAAGACACAGAAGGAGAGGTGCAGAAGGGGACACTTGCTGAGGACACAGCTGGAGTTTCACTCTTGGAAAGGAATGCTCTGTGACTGAGCAAGGGTGGCTCTGAGAGGACTGTGGCCATGGGTGGCCCATGCCAGAGCAGGGACACTCCTGAGGGGGTCCAGTCATGGGTAAGCTCTGGATGAGCAGAGGGGCAGTCAGAAGACAATGAGTACAAAGAAAGGAGGGGCAGAGAGAAGCCATTACATCCAGACTCCAACCTCCTGCTCCATCCATCCCCTCAGCCAAGGGCTTAGGAGGGCCGGAGTGCAAGCATACTGAAAATAAGGGGTCTGGGATGAGTAGGGGTGCAGGAGAGCTGCTGAAAGGAGGAGAAGAAGTTGTGGGCTTAAGTTGGGCCTGGGGAAAGGAGAAGAAAATTGTTTCCACTGGTACACTTTTATTTATTCTCTGTCTCTGAAACACTAGATAAAAGTTTATGTACATTGCCACTAAAGTAAACTAGGTACAATTTTATGGCTTCAGATTGTTTTGCCTGCTTCGATAAGGCCCAGCAGTGCAGGGGCTCAGCCTCGCCATGGCCTGGCCTGGGTGTTGCTGGTTTGAGCTCTGAGCTGGTGCTGGTGGCTGCTGTCTCCCTGCTCCAGCTTCAGCTCTGGCTGGCCCCTCCCCAGTCACTGCCTGGCAAACCATTGCCCTTTGTGTGGGGGAACAGGGGGGCCTGGGGGCCACTGCCAAACGGCAGCTGGCAGTGTGGGAGCAGGAAAATAAACAAACCTAGGAGCAAGGGGAAAAAAGCCCCACCACAAGGACCGTGCCCCTCCCACTGGACATCATGGTTTGTCATCATGTCTCCTGCCTCTACTGCTCAAGGGGCAGGAAATTGTCAGTCTGCATTCACCAAACTATTTTGGAAGGACAAGCATGATACTCATCCAGGAAAAAGGGTCTGTATTTGTGGGCTTTCCTCTATAACAATTTTAGGGTTATTAAATGGGCTTTTAAAAAGTCAATTTGGAAAATAAGTGTTGCTATTCCTGAAACTGGGCTAATGATAACTGCAAATATTTTTATTTGATTGTTGAAGCACTCACCTACTTAGCAGTACATTTTTGCTTCCTCAAACATATTTTTTCCTTTCACTCTTTAAATTTTTGAGAATAGTGAAGGAGGGCAGATAATAGGCAGACTTCCTGCTAGCATATTTTTCACGTGGGTCTCTGATAAACAGAGGTCCACTTTTTCAGCTTGCATGTCTCCTGCAAGTCTGGGCTTTAGTGGCAGGATTGTCATTTGTTTCATTGGGCCATGTCCAGAGAGTGCCACTTCTTTAAACTGCCAATAAAAGGATACCCCCATGGAAATGCTGGACTGGAAAAGACCTCACAGAATTACCCTTAATAATCCTCTCTTCTGAAGCAGCATAAAGATTCATTCAGAGATGAATATCAGAGGCATCAGAAGCTTTGAAAGACAGCATTTCTACAACTTTCCTAGTGGCATTTCATTCTCTGTGTCCATTAAAGAGTTTATCATAACAGTCAGGATATTTTTTACCTTTGAAATTTATTTTTTTATATATTTGTCCAGGTTTTCTGGACTGTGGGCAGGTCCGACAGAGCAGTAGTGCACTAGCTCCAGTACAGATCAGTTGCCAAATTCCAAACATCTTGAAAATGTAAGCACAGGACAATATTAAAATGGATTCACAGTTTGTTACTGCTGCCAAAACAAAAATGTATTTAGTTACACTCTAATTTACCAGTGCAGATTCCTAATTTATCTGTGCAGATGTCTAACCTAGAATCCACTGACCATCTCTGCCTCTTCAGCATGGGGCTCCTTATATGGCCTGCTCCTTAGTTGAGTATTTAAGTCAAGATCTCACCCATATTTTTCACTGCCCCTGCTTTCTTTTATCATTTCCCATTTCCCTTTCTTTCACTCACTTAAACCCCTCTGACCTCTGTAGCCACATCTTCTTTCTCACCCTGCTCTTGCAGCTAAGCCTGAAGTGCCATGTCTCACACCTACTGCTTTTGGTGCCCAAGCAGCTGCTGTTTGTTTTTAGGCTGTGAGAACAATCGATCTAGCTAATATTTCTTCAACCTTTTAAGAAGAATGTGTCTCAAGACAGTTTCTACGTCCTTGCTAAAGCAAGATACATTATATCTACTGCTTCCCTTTAATCCATTATGCCAATTATATTGGCAGACAAGGACATTAGATAGGTTTGAAATCATCAGTTCTTAACACACTCAAGTGAGCTGTCTTTTATCGTCTTACTGTCTTCTGCTGCTTTTGAATTGATTGCTTAAGAGTTTGTTCCAGAATCTTTCTGGGAATTGAAGTCAAGTGCTCTGTAATTCTCTGGATCCTTCCCTTACCCCTCTGCCCACACACCCCCACACCTTCATGGGTGCAAAGATTCCCATTTCAGAGAAGTCCTTTGGGACTTCTCTGGTTAAAACTAGGTAGACTTCTGATAATGTTCTTAAACCCAAAGGGATGAAAATGGTTTGTCCTAATTCCTTTTCCCTAGTGCTTGTGGTGAATATCATAAGACCCTGCTGAATTGAATACATTTATTTACTAAATATTGAACCTCTTTTTTTGGCTTACTTTCCTGATGGTTGTTAAATTTAATTTTGTTAAGCCTCAACAAACCAATTTTGGGAGGAGTGAAGCCCAGAATATAAACATTTCCTGCATCACTTGTTATTGTTCTTTTTTCCTGGTCTTTTAACTTTTTTAAAGCAAGGGAATTCCTTTAGTATTTGCTGAAATGTATTTTTCTCATAGAAGAAATAAATCCTGTTTGACAGACTGTAATCTTCTTCATCCTTCCTCCTTCTAACATGCCTAAATCTAAACAGAGAAACAGTCCCTTAGAGATGCCTAAGACTTTGCATATGAATGAGGCAAGTGTTTAAATGTCTGGATTAAGAGAGATAATTATACAAACATGGGGGGAAATATACTTTGTTGAGATTAGAAGCAGCATTGTCTGTTAGGCATAATCACTGACTTCATGCCTTTTTGACACTAACTTTGGATCTCCTCTGTGGTTAGATTTCTTCCATCTTTGTACCTTTCAAAGCAGCATCTCTCATAAGCATAAAATCCATGTACATACTTTTATTATTTCAGTCATACACCTGGGGGAGGGCTGAAATAGTACCAAAAATAATCTTTCAAGTGGAGAGCAAAACCGCCTTGGATGAGTCAGAAAATATTTTTGTAGGAACTACTATTCCTTTAAAATATCAATTTCTATTTATGTAGCACTTTCCACTGAAAGAACTCCATATTTTTGGAAGTGCTGGTTGATTCTGCTGTGGTGAATCCTAAGAAATAGATGGGAAATGCCTAAAGTTTAGATCAGGAGAATCAAGAAAAGAGCATAAATCAGTAACCTGATGTTACACAGAAAGTCTCTGATGGACCAAGATTAAAAACCAGGTTCCCAGGTCACAAGTCTTTTTCTTGTTAGCCTTTCCCAAAATAAATAACTGCTTATAGTAAAATTACCTTTTTTGAAATGGAGTTAACTGCTTTGATCTAATCATATTAGGAAACTAAATAATAATAAAGAAAGAAATCTCTTTAGAACCCATCTGTTGCAACTTCCTTTCAAGGACCTGGTCTACAGAGAAGCTTCACTGGGCATGCAAGATTTCTTTCTTTCTTTTAATTAGAACATTAATATTCCCACTGTTTCCTTAGCTTCTAAGGCTAATGTTAATTCATCCCCCTCCAGTCACTTGGCAAAGAATGTGATGACAGTATCAGGATGAGGTTCTTTATGCAGGGCTTTCCAAGTGACAAAACATAAGGCTGTGTTGTTATACCTGTCAATTTTTATTTTTATTTTTTTTTGTATAGCAGTACCCATGCAGACAAACTTCACATTATCTCTGTAGCACAGCGGGATTCATTTGCTTTGCTCCTGCACTCCCCTGAGCAACATTTTCCTGTATTTTGAACTGAAGTGAATTATGTAATGAAAGTGTGTTTAAAATGGTTGCAATATAACAAAAAGTTTACCTTTCCTAATAATAATAACAACAATAACAATAATAAAAAGCCCTACCAATAAGTATGTTGCTTAGCAACAGGACACATGGATCTGAAGGGACTGCTGGGGTCCATTGGAATTGACAAGGGATCTGCAGATGAGTGATGGAGCCACCATAGCCAGCAGCTCTGGGAAGCAGCTGGAAAAAAGGGATGACAAAACCCCAAAATTACTGATAAGAGAGGGTGGAATGAACTTCACAATGAGAGGGATAATGTAATACAACAAATGAAAAGAAATAGCAGAACGTAAGGAAAAAAAAGTGAAGGGAAAAAGCAAGACAGAATAAAAAAAATATATTAGGACTTCATTCAAGCAGTTGTTCTGGCCAGAAAATATCGTTAATGTTCACCCCTAAACAATTACAAAGAAATAATTCCATGTGGTAAGTGTGAAGTGACATGAATAGGAAGATTTGGGTGTGTGCATTTGCACAACCCGAAGTGCAATGATCCCTGTACTTGTTCACTCACACTTAGTGACCTGTATCCCAGTTCTTCTGCTTAGGATGGGAAGAGCATTGCAGGAGCAAGACAGTGTAGGGGCTGTTCCTCCATGCTGTGTAAATTTGGTGTGCTTGAATATTCATACTATTTGAATAAACATAAAAACAGAGGCCGTATCAGTCATTGTCAGTTGTGTGCACCTTTGAGATCACAAGTCAGTCATCATATGCTTTGAAGTGATACATGACTACCAGATTTTCAGTTCCAGTTTAGATGTATTCAGCCACTGAGTGTGTCTGAGCTGAGCCAGGTGTATGTTAGAGCAGGTGTGGGAGTAAAAAGCATGTTTTCATTCCCCAGCATTTGAACTGGCATGTGCTATGTCTCTCACAGGATCCAGTATTCCCTTTCCATAGTCCTTTGCCATTTATACTCAGAATTTCTATGTATGAAAGCATGCACATCCATAACTGTTAATATACTTTACATTTCTTTTAGTACTTCTTACCTGAGGGCTTTCAAAATGCTTTAGAGTTTTAATAAAAAGGAATATGCATTGTGCCCAAATTTTGCTTACTCTAATGTCAATTCATAACTGTGTGCACTTTAATAGTGGTGCCAGATTTACACCACTGCATCTGAATACAGGGTGTAAGCTGCTGTGCCTGCACTGATAGCTTTGGGTGTGCAAGAACACAACACATAGCAGTGGCTTCTCTCTTTTCCCCTGAAAGATCATCATCTCAGGAGTACAATGCGGCAACTCTAACAAAAGCAGAGTAGTTATGCAAAATGCACTAATAATCTTTTGGGAAACAATCAAAAAAACTGTATGATGGGTTGTATGACTTTAAGAAATGTACAAAATACATATTTGGTTTCAGATGATTAATAACAGCAATCAATTTTGTACTACAAGAGAGAGACATTTTAAATCACATTTTTTATAATTTCTAAAACTGAAATTCATATAGTGTTTTGACACTATTCATTATTTAGGTACTGGTATAAATTTACATTTTTTTTTTAATTTGAGAGATAATACCAAGTGTCTTTACATTCACATGTTGTTAGCTACTGCATAAATATGTGAAAGTGAAAAAAAAGGGACTTTCCATTCAAAGCCACTAAATACCTCTAGGTCGATGCCATGTTCCATCAGTTATCTCAGTAAACATGGGACTTAGCAATGCTTTCTAAAGAATGTTTTGAAATATGAACAGGTATTATTGAATACTTTCCACATTGAATGTAGTGAAAGTGCACGCAGTACCAGTCTTGAGAAACAGGAAGAGAAGATAATCTTACCAATTTCTATGCTGGTTAATCAAACTTAGATCTGTTAAACAATGGATCCCTAACTGACTTTCCTGTCTCTTCTGTGGTGTGTTGGTTATAATATTTGAATGTCATAGCCCATTTTTTTCCTCCTCTGAGTATTCTCTCCTGGTAGGCTTTGGTTGTGATGTTTCTGCCTGCGATTAAAGCTTTCAGCTGTGCCTGGGTGGCTGGAACCATATGGGCTGAGGTCAGCAGGCCTTCTAAAACCATCCTGTTTTTTACTGAATGTCACCAGTGGTAATACAATGTATTTGACATCAGTATTCAGGAATTTCTCATTGATACAGAGCACTGTGTATTCAGTAACACATGTTATCAGTGTTGGGCCTAGAGGCTTCTCTTAATGCTAAGTCAAGTTCAGTATCCTGATCCCTGCTTGCCCTTCTTGCTCTGAGCTCAGAGTTTGTAAGGTTATGTCAGCATTGCATAGCAGAATTCAGCGCTGTGGTTCCACAGCTTGCAGCAAAGCAGCTAACAGAGGAGTGGAAAATAGATGTGGTAATAGGGCAGTAGGTCCAAGATGACAGACTTCAGGACACCAGCAGAGGTGCTTATACTGGCATGGATCCTTATGAGCTCCTGCAGAGAGAGACTTCACTGCTTTGCTCAAATGAGCATAGTCTAAAATGTCTCCTGCCAGTCTGGAAAGACCAACTTATCAGTACCCTTACTCAGGTACAAGTGAACCCAGTAACCCATCTGTTTAGTGGGTGAAGGTTTCTTAGAGGTTGCTTTAAACAAAATCTGTTAGGAACAAGGAATCACCTTTATATCAACGGCTGTAATGCTGTCAGTTTTCCAGAGAAAGTACATGGTATGTATATTTTTCTTAACAAAATAACTTCCAAAATCTGGCAATCTGGGAGTCTGTGTTTCCTGTCACCCTCTTCAGAGAAATCGAGGGAGTAGATGCTTCAACCTTGACCAACATTACTTTTGTCACCCTGTGCATTGGTGGCTGGTACTAAATTCTGGGATAGCAAGAATAGGATAGGCACTTCTGTGGAACCAACAGCTGCTGCTTGCAGGCAGCTCAGCTGTGTCAAGCCTGGCTGGGTCCTGCTTGTGTATGCAGCTTCTGGGGTTGGTTTCACTACTGGTATCATTGAGATTGATGATGTACTGTGGGATAACTTCTGTTCTCTTACTTAAAAACAGCTTGTGTGACATAATGTCTGTGGTCATTTTACCTAGCACTTACCAGTTTTTAAAGGGTGGCAGCTGTCATCTCATGCTAGCTAAAATGGTTTATTTCAGAGTTTACTGCATTTCTGGTCAGATTTGAAGAGATGAGGGAATAGAATGTCCTTTCTTTTTCTGGCCCTCTATTTTCTTTCCCCCTTTCTATGCTAATTTAAGTGCCAAATACAGTGCCCTTCTCTTCAAATGCTAGTCTAAATCTGCTGCAGCCTGGGGTTGCTACATGTGTTGGTCTGACACTCTCTACCTCTTTGGGCTGTGTCAGTGCCAAGAACTGTCATCTCTGCCTGTTGCATACACTGTGTTTGTTTCTCAAAAGTCTTTAAGATAAATAAATGAAAGAATTTGTGTAGGTGTTTTGTTGTTTTTTTCTATTTGGTTGTTGGGTTTTTTTTAAACTCAGCTGTCACCTCCTTGTTAGAAATGTTCTGTTCTTGGTCTTGAGGGAGCTCTTAAATCCAGATATGGTGGGTGGCCCAGATGGTGCCTCAGCTGAGGAAGGAGGTCTTGAATAGAGTGAATGTAATACTCAGCAGTGTACAGACCACTGCTGCGTCTCTCAGGCGTTAAAGGGTACAATGCATTAGCCACCTCGGAACAAATTAGTAAATGAACAGAATTGCTGAGGAGAGGGCAGAGAGTGCATAATTGGAATCAACTGTGTTATCAGGACATCCTTCAGATAACAGTTTTCAAAAGACATATGAGAAAATGACCTACTTAAAAAAGATATGAGAAAAAAAATTCCAAAACCAGGCTTGTGCCCATTTCTGGTGGTTATTCAAGTGGAAATTTAAAGATCCCTCAGTGCTTTCTGAAGAGAAAGAAAATACAGCTTTTCTGGCCTGTACTCCATCAGCCAATAAAAGTGACTTTTAATTTAAAAACTTCATGTGAGTTACTGCCAGACCTACAACAGTAGCTATTGCAGTTGCCAAAAGAGGCATTTACAATGCTGGTGTCTTACTTATTCCTATGAATCCCCCTGAGATGAAGACAGCACTCCACATAACCCTAGTCTTTATTGGAAAATACATTTATAGATACACAGTTTTATGTAGTAATTCTGTTTTGTCCCCACTGTGACACTCAACCTCTCCTTGTCTTATCAGTCTCCTGTAGGAGTAGATAGAGATGTTTCTCTGCTGCCTTCTGTACTCAGAGAAATATTGTATCTATTACCAGAGCTTCTGATAACCTGAAAAGCGAACTGAAAGGAATTCTTCTGTCCAAGAAATGACAGTGATATCCCAATAGCTTCAAATAGTTGAACTGAATTTCTCATGAAATATAACTCTTACTTTTTCTTGCTGCCAATCCATTTCGTAAGCTTTCTAAACTTTCATAGATTAAGTAACATTTATCAAAAAATCTAATAAGAATTCTTTAATACATTGTGAAACAGGTAGATTTCCCCCCAAGTATGCAGATGTATCTGTCATGGGCTCTGCTCTGTCTGGTTAGATCTCATAAATCCTTCTTTTTGAGGTTCTGGTCATCAGAGGTTGAATTGTCCTTTATCAGGAATCTTCATGCAGGAATGCAGGACGGCTACTCCCGCCTTCTGGCTGGTTTAGATTTTACAAAGAAAAAACCCCAGTCTTTACTATGTTACAATCAAAGAATATACATTCATTGTATTTTCCAAACTCTATTAATAAAAGAACATACAATACAACCATCCGATATTATACATAAAGCAATCATCTCACTATATGTGAAAAGCCAATTCCAAAATATGCATTTATAACAGAAGGAAGAGCTAATTGGTTTTTCCTATATTTTTGAACAAGCTGGTGCCAAGGCTACCTGGCCCAAAAGAAACTATTCCAGAGGCAGTTCTAACAATTTATGGGTATCCTAGTATCCTATTGATCCTAGGATCAATACCTGTTACATTTACTAGTACAGACAAAATCTGAAATTATGCTAACTGGCTACTGCAATCAGTTGTCCACTTCAGGCTGCATGCATTTTTTTGCATTACATAATACTTTTCCTCTTGACTTACGTGACAAAAAAGGCTTCATAAGGAAAGATAAAAAAATATGTTAGAAGAATATTTTCAAGGCTGCAAAATCAACCTTTCAAAAATTTAGAAATGCCAAAATACCTATGATGGATACACATTAAGATAGCCTTCAATCACATTGATGCACCCTGTTTTTCCCAGGATGTTTTCCTCACTCAGAGCATACAGTAGATAGCCTTGTTTTTTTAATTATGTTATCTCCTAGTAAAGAGCTTCTTTTACACTCCAGATACATCAGGTTTTTGCTGACTGTCATGAAAACCATCTGAGGATGTTATTTTGTTAGTTTGTGTAGGGAAAATTATGAAAAATCAAACAGAGGAAGAGGTTATATATTAAGGCAAAAAAGAGCAATCAGAGTTAAACTGAGTATATTCATAAGGATGTGATAGACACTGCTGTAGTCAGTGTGGTGTTCAGCTGGGTCAAACATTAGCTGGAAGCAGCAAGCCCAGCTGAATGCAGGAGTGTTCACTGGACAGTGAACCCAAAGTAGCTGTGTTTTGGTATCAGCACAGACTCACAAGGACAATGTGAATGTGAGGATAGTTGTAGCTGTCCCTGTAGAAACATTCACAGTGCTCTGGGGGAAGCTGTCAGTGTGGGCTTGTCAATTCAGCAGCACAGCCAAGCTCTGCTTGTGCTCCCCTCGGTTTTTCCCTCTGTTAGTTTGAAAGACAGGTGTCTGCTAGCGAAGGCAAAAGTCTCCCTTGGAATGGAGAATGTAAACCCCTTCCCTCCAAATGGTTATTGTAGTATATGCTAATTCATGTTCTTAAACTATATTTTATTTAAATGTAATGCTTACTGGTGTGGGTAATGCAAAAACATGTAATCTTAAAGAACGTCAGAGAAAACCCTCTCAGCACAGAGAAACTCTCCAGATCCGGGAAGGGGACAAAGAAATTACAATACCAATGAAGGGAGTGGAGACACAAAAACAAAGAGCAAATCCATTCATGCTGGCCATAGAAATTGTGATTTCATCAGCAGCACCATCAGAAAACAAAGAAGTCTATAGGAATTCCAAACTGGGCAGTGGCACCAACACGGAGAAGTTTCAAATTGTTCACTGAGCTAAGGGTATAAGAATGGCAGACCTGGACTCAGACCCTGGTGAGACCTCGGGGGTGATGTGTCGCGGGACACTTCACGGAGGTCTCACCAGTGCGCACGGTGATTTCCTTGCTCCACTGACTCTGTCAATTTATGTATTGGCTATGTCAATTTTGCATCCGTGATTTTTCACTGGCAATCTGGCAATAAATTTTACTTTATTTTAAAATGGCTTTCGCTATTTATTACAGTTATAATTTTGAAATTAAGGAGCTCTCAGGCAAGGATATGAGGGGTAGAGATAATAGTTCTTTATTAGGATGTGTAACAAGGAAACAAACTACAACTGTAGCATTAAAAACAAAACAGAAACCAGGAACCTCATGACGGTCTTCTCGGTCGAGACAGAAAGGGATGAAGGAGAGGCTTTGCTTCACAAAC
>VWYO01017641.1:0-44779 GCA_013400275.1 Rhadina sibilatrix | reverse complement strand
GTGATGGAGTTGGTAGAGGAAGAGGGAAAAAAGCCCCTGGAGAGAAATGTACGCCAGAGCCTGTTCCCACTGTTCCGCCACTTGCATGACAAGAACCAGTTTGTGGCAGAGGTTAGAATTTCTGAAATGCTGGTGTGCAATTTGGAGTTGACTTGGCTGCTTCCTGTGATGATGCCTTGTGAAGCCAATAGGCCCTGCATCATCCTCCTCTTAGCAACAGAGCACCTGTTCTGAGGTACCTGTTTTCTGCTGTCCTGGCAGTAGTAGGTACCTGAGATGCAGGTTGACCCATCACTCTGCCCAAGCACCAAATCCACTCATGAATTTGGTTTTCCAGTTACTGCATCTTCCCACTAAGGGCTGGGAAAGGCCTTGAGCCTTGCCCAGGTGCAGGGGATACAGGTTCTGTGCTCTCAGCAGTGCTTAAACCTCCCTGTATCTGCTGCTCTACAGGCCTCTTGGGAAACTCTGGTTCAAGTTAACACATTCCTGCAAGAAAGAAAGTTCGAGCATCTGTTGGAAAGCAAATGGAGAGGTGAAAAGTGCCTGGTAAGGATGAACTCAAAGCCCCAGACTCAACTTTGTCAATGCTTTCTAAGGCCAGCAGAGGGTATTGCAAAGGAAAGCACTTCTTGGGGCTAAGCTGGGGAAATGGCTCACTCTCTAGCAGCACTCCACATTCTGTGCCCTGTCTCCTCCAGGTACCGACCATTGTGAGGGACATTTACCAGTGGCTCTCATTCATCGCAGATGTGTCTGCTGAGCACAGACTGGATAAGACCCTGCAGGAGATGACCCTTGCACAGCCACATGATGTGATGGTGACCCTCCTGCGGTATACTCCATCATGTGACAGGTACAAGACCTACTGGCCTGGAGGGCTCAGGACTTAGCAGCCTGAGAGACCATCAACCTGTAGACCCTATCCCACATGTGCTGGCAGAAAGAGGAGGATTTTCAGGCCCCTCTGATGTCTTTGTTTCCCAGTCATGGCATGTTGGCCCAAGACCTTGCTTCTCTGCCCTCAAGGCACCATCACTTGGCTATGTTCTACTTACAGTAACAGTCTGGCTGGGTGCTGCTGGAGAGGGGCGTGGGACAGAGGCATAGCTGGTGACCAGCTGGGGACTCTGCGCCTGCCCAAGCCATGATGTTGTGGCCAAAACCCCACTGACACAGAATTCTGGGCCTGCAGAGTTGCTGTGACCATGTGGAAGGCGATTGTCTCCTCAAGCAGAACTGCGGAGAAGGTGCTGCCAGAGCTCCTCTGTGTGCTGGAGGATTGGCCACTGCACAGCACATCCACCTCCGATAAGGATGACTCAGATGTCTTTTCCCTGGCCGTGAGTTTTTGGACTAGACCCAAGCACATCCTCAAGGGCTGCCTCTCTGGTATTTCTCCATCCTTTGTCCCCCACCACTCCATCCCCTGCCTCACATGGTGTGCTAGAAACCTGGGGTCATGGGAGGTGCAGAGGCAGCCAGGTCAGATGCTGCTCCCCTGTGTCTGCCCTGCCACAGAGCAAGGCCTGAGCTTCATCCTCCCATGGCTGGGCCCGGCCACAGAGACGTCTCAGTGCTGAGTGTGCTCTCTGGCTGTTTTGGTCTTTGCAGGCTACCAGAGCACTGTGGGAGATCATTCACCTGCCCCAGTGTCCAGAGATATTGATTCTGTATTTTCCCCGCCTCTTTGTGGCCCTGCTCTTCCAAGTTTTCTCCAGTGCAGAGCAGATGCCACTGGAGGTCAATGCCTTCTGGAGACGGTGCCAACACAAGCACTGCCTGCCCACAAACCCCAACAGGTACTCCATTCTGGTCCTCCCATCTCCTCGGTGCCCTTGGAGCTGGAACCAGGATTCCTGGCATGACCTGGGCTTTGCTATGCACACAGATTTGCATTGCTGACCATGAAAGCACTGCTCAGTCACCTTGAGTATGACGATGTGGTGTCTGAAGTTGAACGTGAGTGTGGCTGGGACACGCTGCTCAACACTGACACCCACCACCATACAATGGGTCTTCTGGCCAGGTGAGAGCCTCATTCTCCCCGCTCCAGCCCTTACTTCTTCACAGTCTCTACAGAATCCCTGTGATCATGGGTGAGAGGGACTTGTCACTGAGGGATGGTGCAGCAGAGTGATAAAGCCTTGAAGGGCTGGGTGCACTGGAGCAGCCACAACCCAACATGCCAGCATGTCTTTCCGTGAGGAGTGCCAGCATCTCTGTGATGATGGCACAGAACAGGAGCTCTGTCTGCAGGCACCCTCACTGAGGACAGCCTGCTGGGAACAGGGAGGTTACACTGAGCGATACTGACAGCTTGGGGGACAGGACTGCCCTGTGGGCAGAATGGGAGGTTTTTCAGTCTCTTCATTCCTGAAATGAGCCTGCTGGTTTTTGGCTCCACCTTCCTCCTTGCAAGAGGTGAAAGTAGAGGCCTCTGTGAGTCAGTCTCAGGAGAGGTTTGCCCTGCTCAGAGTCAACAATCAAGACTTTTTTCCCTGGCCAGAGCAATGCTCAGGATCTCACAGTCCTTGTGTTACCGGATTGCACGCTACCTGTTCAGGCTGCTCCGCAAAGAGGAGACACGCTGGGAGGTTGCTGCCATGGCCTTCCTTGTTGAGGTGAGCCTGATGGTGAGCATTGCCTTGCTGAGCTGTGTCCCACCACTTTGCCCTCTTGGAGATGCAGCTGAAGTGGAGTCCAGTTGGTGAAGGAGGGGCAGAGGTGGGCTCTGCCGTGTAGCCTTCAACCCTTGCTGCTGGGGTGACACTATTTACACTGTCACTGCTGTGTGTGTTTCAGGTCCTACCTTGCCTTAACTTAGAGAACTGGGATGAACGCATGCTACAGCTTGTCCAAATCTACCTAGGGAGGGAGTGCAGTGTGATGCGTCTCCTGATGCTGAGATGCCTCATGGTAATCTGCAGAAGACCCGCTATGGTAAGAAGGAGGCTGCCCAGCTGAGGCTGTGTGTAACTCAGTGTGGGGCTGAGTAACACAGTTGCTTGCACTTGGATGGACCTCTCAAGATAAGCAGCTTCTTCAAGCTCTTTTGATTCCCCATTTGGCTGCCCAGAGCCTTTGGCTTCTGGGGTCTGAGGCAGCAGCATGGGATTGAACTGCTGGAGTGGTTCTGGCAATGCAGCCTTTCATGGCTTCACAACATTGCATTGTGTTCCACACAGGCTGAAAGTATGGAAAACGTAACTGAAAGCCTCACAGAGGTGCTGAAGGATGAAGACAGAGAGGTGGTGTGGATGACCCTCTCTGTGCTCAGTGAGATGCTCCTGAACAGGGATGTGCCAATTGCTAGCTCCCTCGCTCTGCAGTTGGTTGAGGCACTCCGGCCACTCTTTGACAACGTAAAGCTCTGTGCCCTCTCCCCCTCCCCTAGATGCTGCCAGGAAACTGTTCCCTTGTGGATTTTCAGTTCCATGTCCTGGTAGGCCTGGAATAGGCAGTTTTGAGGTTCTTGCTCTCTTCACTAGGATGCCAGCCATGTGCAGCTGCTCTCCATTCGCCTCTTTCAAGTGGTGATGGAGTTGGTAGAGGAAGAAGGAGAAAGGCCCCTGAACGACTGCATACGCCAGAGCCTGCTCCCACTCTTCTACCACATGTATGATGAGAACCAGTTTGTGGCAGAGGTGAGGACACTGAGCTACTGGTGTGCCCTGTGAGCAGGCTCAGCTGCCTTGTGCTCTAATGCCTCAAAGACTGCAGCACTCCTGCCTCCTTCTAGCCTTTGGCTGGTCCTTTGCCTGGGGATGCTCTGCCATCTCCCAGTCTCTGCTTCTCTGCAGGCCTCTTGGGAAACTCTGCTTCAAGCAACAATATTCCTGAAGAAGCGAAATCTTGAGCAGCTTCTGGAAACGGAGGAGCTATGGAGGTTTGGCGAGTGCCTGGTAAGGGTGGTGGTCTCAAAGCCCCAGACTGTGCCTGAACAAGCCCTCTGTGTGTGGCCCAGCAGGGTCTTCTCCAGGCTCCTGTGCTTCCCTGAGCCAGGTGGCCAACAGAGCCCCAACCCAACTGTGCTTTGGCATCAGGACAGCATTCAGACTTCCTCTGGACTAACCATCCCTGTGCTCCCTCCAAGGCAGCTCTTGGCTGGCCATCAGAGGTGTCCGTGCAGGGATGTCAGTCCTGGATGCAGGGGCCACCCATCCAAGGGGAAGAGTCAATGCCAACCCTTGCCTGTGTCCCCTTGTTCTCTCCTCAGCTGGAAGAGGAGAGAGACAGAGTAGATGGTTACCTGCGTCAGTCCGTGATGTACCTGCAGAGCCCACAGAAGTCCATGCGAGAGGCAGCTGTCAGGCTCACTGGTGAGCCAAGACCCTCAGGGTCCCTTGCTGCCCTACTGCAGTATGGCCACAGCCCCTGCAGCAGGACTCAGCCCAGTGGCTGTAGTACCCTGACTACACCTCAGGACCCCTTGCCACCCTCTCCCACCCTTGTTCTTGTGCTTTATACATGGCTCAGCCCTGCCAAGGGAAGGAAAACATGGCAGCACTGATGTTGAGGAGCTGGGCCACTGGGTTGATGACAGGCTTGGTGTCCCTAGTGCTCAGCAGCTGCCACTTGAGCAGGCAGCAGGAATTGTTCCAGGTTACCTATGAGGATCAATGAGAGCAGTGGGATGTCAGAAGGGACAGATGTGAAAGCATGAAAGATCCTGGGCACAGCTGCTCTCTGTCCACAAGAGGGGTGGGGTGGTGTGGGCAGAGCAGACAGAGAGGGACACATGAGGTGTTCATGGCAAGCACCTTAGGGATTATCCTCTTCCTTCCAGTTCCCTTCTGGGAATGGGAAGATCAGGGATTAGGTGGAGCGGGACAGAGTGGGGCTGCCCTAACAAGAGAGATTCCTGAGGTCTCCAAAGGTCTGGGCTCTGACCTTGTCTCTGTTCCTCTCTGTTTCAGCCCTTCAAGGCACAACAAATAACTTTAGCTCCTCCATCTGTAACCTCGGAACTCAAACTCGGCACTTTCTAAGAACTGCAGAGAGAAATCCTTCCTCCAGATTTAGGCTGCTGCAAAACCAGCTCTCTGAGGCATGGAGGAGGCAAGCTTCTCTCTTGGAAAACGGTTGGCATTCTCTCCGCTACAATGTCTGGAGGTCCCTGCACTGCTGATCCCAGGACCCCTCAGGGCCATCTGAATGGAAATATTAGGTGGCTTCTGGCTCTCCCAACCCACAGGACAGCTCTTTTCTCAATCACTTTTCTTCACCCCTTTTTAGGAAACTTTTAAAACACAAAAATAGGCACTAGTTCACAATCACTTTCCTTAGTCTCCTGCCAGTTAGAGCCAATATGCAGCTGGCACTGCAGCTGCACACTGAGCTCTCTGCACTGACTATACATTTTAACACTCCCACCTGTGTTTTAATTGAGCATACCTCAATGCTAATATACTAAGAGGTAAAAAAAAAAAAAATAAAATCCAAAACATTTAACCACTGCTCTTACATACAGCATTATAAAAAGTAACAAACTTAACAGAATTAAGCCTAACAAGAATGTCATAGGATAGAAATATTTATCAATATGAAATCACAAAGGATCCTCAAAAGTCAATTACTGATCAAGAGCTTTATCCTCCTCTGCTTGTTAACATACTGAGTCAAGCATTCATCTCCATCTAACAGAGAATAATCTGAATTGGGAGGGACCTACAATGATCATAGAGGCAAACTCTTTAAATAAATGGTTCATACAGGGATTGAACGTGTACATGACCCTGGTGTTATTAGCAAGCTGATTGATTGTATTTGATAAGGGCAGTAGAACAGAACAGCATAGCCTTGGAGAAATAAAAATAGGATGTAACTTAATCAAGCAGAAGTCATGCAAGACACAAGCAGGATGCCAGCTAAGCTCTGCAAGGCTGACAAAGCAGAAGTTATAAACAATACTGTGCTTATTCAAAAGTGAGGGTCAAGGAGCAGCCACCTAAAAAGGACACCATATGTTGAACACCACAGAAGAAGACCCTCAAAGAACCATATAAGGACTTCAAATAAGGGGTGTGACTATGTAAAATAAAGTAAAACGTATACATGAAGTAAGTGGAGATAGCTAACCATTATGTAAATCGGCATGTATGATAAAAACCCAGTGTACTCAACACTCACGGCAATTAATTAGAAGAAGGATCCTCCAAGTAACCAGCATGCTTTAATAAAGAATTCCTGCTTTCTGGAAATTCAAAACTGTTTTAAAAGTTTCTATCTGGAGAATTTTGGTATCATATTTGCTATAAAATGAGCACTGATTTCTTAATGAAGGCTTCTACTATTCCTCCTGAAGAAGTCTTTCTTTTTGGAAAGGCCTCTGCCCAGCTTGACAGCTGGTCTACTACCACCCAGCCAAGCCACAGGTAGCACATCTGCAGGGTCTCTTTGCAGTCCCTGAATAGGGAAATCAGTCCATGGTCAATCTCCTAACTGTGAGCTCAGTCTGCTACTTGAAAACTCATATCAAGTTGGGAAGCCATTTGTGATGGCATAAATTCCTGGAGCCGACCATATTTTTTGTACTTGGATAATTATTGTCTGTGTCCCTCCACAGGATTTATCATGAAACCATCTAGCTGGAGTGATTAAATATTGTCAGAATTGGTGTTCCCCCAGTTGTCCACATCCAATCATCATTTTGAGTTCTTTCATTTTTCCCATTGTATCACTTCTTCTGTAGAGTAGTCCTTCTCACACATTTGTCTTAGGGTCTATGAAATTTGCCACTTCCTCTGGTCAGCCATGAGAGTCACAACAGTGTATGATGCCAGGTGATGTGAAAATCCATGTTTTTCCCATAACATCCCTGTTGCTTGACATATCCCAAACGCACACCAAGAATCTGAACAGACGTTTATACTGATTTCCCTCTTTCCATACGTGCTGAATGCATCAAAGCTACTACTTCTGCTACTACTTGTGCACTCATCTTTGCTGGCAGTGGTTCTGCTTCTGTTACCTGTCCCCAGCTCACCACAGCACACCCAGTCTGTTGCTGTCCTTGTAGAGAGTGGTGTGAGCCGTCTGTGAATAGAACTAGATCTGGTTTATGTGAGGGAACATCAGTTAAATCAGTCTGTGCTTTACTTGAAATGTGGATCACTTGATCACACTGGTGAGTCTCCATCATCAAGTACCTCTATCAGGTTTTTGGATTACAAGCGTTAAGATGTGGTACCTCTATGTTCATTGTGGTGGTAGAACTTTGGGTTCCTCCTGTTGCTGCCACTGAGTTAATACAGGCTGGTGCTCCTGCTCCAACTGTACATAGTTGCAGTTGATCTCTCATTAGGTCCTAATTTCTGCATTATCTCCACTAGATATTCTCTAAGTTCTCACTGGTCTCAGTCAAAGACTTAGTCAATTCCCTTAACCTAGGAATCCATGGATGCCAGATCCCACAGCTCTCAGAAAACCTTTTGCCTACTTTTTGTCATCAGACGTGGGAGCTTAAGTACAGCCTCGCTTTGCTATTTTTGTTATCATTACTGCCCTTCCCCCAAAATACAGCCTAAATATTCAAACTTCCTTTTGATACAGCTGAAGCATGGACGGACATGCATTTTGTTCCCTTTCTGCTAGGGCAATACAATCTAGTATTACAACCATTCCTTCTCATCACGACGTTCTAATGACAGGCTATGTTCATTTCTAAAAAAGCCGATTCCAGTACTTTTGTACCTTAATTGCAATGCATTAAGTGCCAAAGTCTCTGTAGATTCAAGGGGCCTAACATATCTGCTAAAAGTAAAAACATTTTCTCATTCATGGTTTTTTAATTTTTTTAAACAGCAACTTTTCCTTTTGTTTTTCACTGAGGAGGTAATACAAATGTCTCAGTTTCGAAAGACAGATGTCTTCTAGGAAAGGCTGGAACCTCTTTTGGAATGGAGAATGTAAAACCCCTCCCTCCAAATTATTATAATTTTGCAATTAAGGGAGATTTCGGGCAAAGATATGGGAATAAGAATAACAGTTCTTTACTAGGAATATTAAAAATACAAATGTAGTAGTACAAAAACCAATCAAACAAGCAAACAAAAAAATGCTAGAAACACTGACAGAGTCAGAATACAACCTGACATCCTGTTGGTCGGGGTGCTGGAAGCAGTCCAAAATAAGTCATCCTGGAGTGACAGATGTAGTTCTGTTGGAGAAGAGATAATCCTGTAGAAGGGTCCAGTGGCGGTGAGATGATTCTCCTTCTGGGAATCCAGTGGAAACAGGCTTCTCTGCTGTTCTGAATCTCAGCTTTTATCCAGGTAGGACTGCTTGGCTCCTCCCACTGGGTGGAGCATCTCACAATGGAATTATATAATTTTATCCTTCATGTGGTGAGCCTTAATGGCCCATTAACAGAAGATATTCCCCGGAGGGAGGATGGGTCATGGAAGAGATAAGGAATATTGCTCCGCCTGGTTTTAACAGCTGGCCTATTAACAGAAGGCACCTGCCCCCTCCTCCCTGGAGTTATGGGGAATGGGTTATACAAGAGATAAAGAAAAAAACCCCAAAACCTTCCCAACTGGTTTCAACAAGATGGCAAATAGAATATGCATTTTTGGTTACATATTGCAACCCAAGATAACAAAACACTAGGCAACAGAGACAGTTTCTTGGTCAGGCAATACTCTTCACATATTATACTCCTTGAAGAAAATTAAACAGAATTCCCCAAGTTAATAGATAAAACATTATATTGAGTACTACAATGATTTCCGGCTCCTGTGGCCATGCCAGAAAACCAAGCCACTGAGAGTGCTCTTTGTTTATGAGTAGCAAATCTTACCAGACAACTGCAACAAGTCCTCCATTTTCTGGAAGAAGTCTTCAAATATTATTTGTATGTTTACAATCCTCTTAAAATAAATGTACATGTAGAAAAATGTAGGTTTCTAACTATTTTTCAGACATTTACACAGAATTACCACCATTACAAGCAAGTACTAGTCATGCACATACAAAAAATAAAGCAGCATTTCAGCATAACTTCTGAAAAACCTCCTTTTGGCATGGTATTTCAAAATTATACCACAAGAATCAATTCAAGTAGTCACAAACAGCACATGGTTTGAAGATGAGCGTACCTCTACATCAGATCTTTGTGGGTCCCCCTCTTTGAAGAGACTCTATGTGCGCATAGCAACAATCTAGTGTGAACTCCTTCAGTGTGTATGCTTTCCAGAGATGTGGTCCATATGTGCACTAATTGCCTAACTTGTTACTTGCAAAATAAACTCTTAAAATGTGTTGAAGGAATCACTGCACACTAAAAGACTGTCACTTGCACATGATATAGCTCAGGTTTTTAAATAGTTTCCTCCTTAATCTTTTAAAATGCTTAAACAACTCTCCTACCAATCTTTCCTTGCTACACCAAGTTTAGTTAATCCCTCAAACCATCCATCAATGTTCACACAGCAATGCCGGGAGACCCTTGGAGACCTGCTGTGGATATGGGTACAGTACAGTCTGACGTGGAATTTCTCTGGATGGCCACAGTCTGGTGAGAACTCACTGGGCACTGTTGGAATTCTCCCTGGAGCTCCGGATGGCTTCTCCAGGTTAGGTGCCACTCTGGATTTGGGCATCTGAATTCATCTCCTCATCCCAGCTGGTGAAGAGCAGCAGAGATCATGAACCATCTCTTCTGAACAGCTTTTGCCTGTTGTTGAGGACTAACTGATCCTAAACCTTAACCCCTTTCCAGGCCTTATGAGGGACCCCAGCCCCTGCGTGCCTTATTAGGGACTCTAAACCCCTTGCATGCTTTACAGGGGACTGCAGCCCTCACATGCCTTAGAAGAGACCTCAATCTCCCCTGCGTACCTTACAGGTGACCTCAGTCCCCTGTGCAACTAGGGAGAGACCCTACAAACCCCTTCATATGTGCCTTTCACTGATCAGACTGTGCACCCATGCTCAACGCACTAACCTAATTTCACCAAGTATGTACATAATGCTGCAGCAAGGAAAAGTACTAGATAATTTAAGAAATTTATTAAAAATACTTTGAGGCTCTTATCGCTTATGTTGAATATACTTAGGGAATTTTAGCATTCATCCTTTGGATCCTCCCTGCTTCAGAGATCTCAGGTCAACTCACACAGTTCCCCATGAACTCCATGGCAGTTAGACTTTTGAAGAGGGAGGGCTGTGAAGATGGTGGCCTAGGGTCCCATTTTTGATTGCCAAATTGTTAAGAAAACTTCCCTATCTGACCATATCACAGCCCATTTCGTTGGGGACATGATGTTTGCCATAAATTCTTTGTTCACTTGAACAAAGACACCAGCCCACGTGTCAGGGACTTTTATCTTTTTACTACACAGTCACCTAAAATCCAGCAAAATCCAGCAACTGGCCCTTCCAGCACTGCTATGTAACTGTAGAAGCATTGGCTAATAAGCTCTCAACTTTTACAACAACCGGCCAGCCTTCACCACAGACTTTGGTACAGAGTAAGGGATAGACTATGACAGCCATACTTTGCCAAGACATAACACGAAAGGAGAGAAATAAAGACGGAAAAGAGAGAAAGAGAAGGAAAATCTTGATGACTCTGTAGAACATTCAAAACAACAAGGCTGAGGACTGCGGTATTACCACCGACACTGAATGTCATTCAATGAATTCGCATGCTTCGTGAGTTGACAAGTATCAGCGTTGCTTCTTCAGTCACGGCCGACAGTGAGACTATTGCGCAACACCACTGCCCCGACACACGCCATAACACTACCGGGGACANGAGGTGGAGATCTCGGTGAACCTCGCTCTGGA
Source organism: Rhadina sibilatrix (assembly GCA_013400275.1). Taxonomy (NCBI): domain Eukaryota; kingdom Metazoa; phylum Chordata; class Aves; order Passeriformes; family Phylloscopidae; genus Rhadina; species Rhadina sibilatrix. Next base: position 33,985 of record VWYO01017641.1, on the reverse strand, counting down.
GCGGTTCCGCTATGGCGAGGACACGGGTGCGTGGAGGAGCCGCGCGGAGAGGGGCGGGCAGGCAGCCGTGCCCGCGGACTCTGCCGGGCAGGAGCACCTCGGGTTGTGGCCGTGTCCTGCACGGGTGCCAGGGGACAGCGCTGCCACCAGTCCCGCTGTGCACGGGAGGCGTGGTGGGTTTGGGAACTGATCTGCTCGCGGCACCGAGGTTATGCGTCAGGGATACTGCCTGTTGAGTTTTTATGCTCGGGTTTTTATTTTTTTAAATTATCTCTCCAGAAATGGAATTTCCGTCTTCTTTCACGAGAACCGAAAGAGCGTTTGTTCACCGGCTCTGTCATTCTCTTGGACTGATATCGAAAAGTAAAGGGTAAGCTTGACTCTTATTTTTAAGAGTATTAATTTTCTCTTTTTGATGCAAATGTATGGGTTTTCATTATCAGTGTTAAAACGATCTGTATTTTTAGTTTATCCTGCAGTGTTGTGGAGACTGGCACTAGAGAAGAAACTTTGAAAAGTAGATATAAAAATAAACGTCTCTGTGCTTTGCTTGATGTCTGAGAAAAAAAAAAGGCATGGTGTGGTAGTTTTCGATGCAGTTTTGAGGACTTCATGTGCATAAAAAAAGACTTGTCATAAATCCTTCTTGGATTTTTTTCCCCTGCACTAATGTGTTTTCAAGGGTTTTGTATAGAATCTCCCGGGTTTACAGCTAAAACGTAACTTGGAGTAGCATGTTCAATGAGTGCTTCTGTTCGGAAGCACAGAAGAGGGTTCAAGTGTTGCTAGCCTCAGAGGGAGGTCATTCTTCCCCTCTACTCAGCACTGATCAGGCTACACTGAAAGTGTTGTCTTTGTCCAGTGCTGGAATCACCAGAAGGACAGAGACTAGACTGGATAGAGTTCAGTGAAGGACCAAAAACCTGGTGAAGGGGATGGAGCATGTCCTCTGCAGAAAGGGCCAGAGTGCTAGGACTTTCCAGCCTGGAGAAGACAAGGCTCAGGGAGGTCTCAACGTGTATGTAAGTACTTGAAATGAGGATGTAAAGAGGACAGAGTCCTTTGTACCAGGGATTGCTGGAGGTGGCTGTGCCTCTCCTCACAGAGGCTGCCCTTGCCAACACCTGGGTACCTGTACCAGTCTTCCACCCCTGCCAGGGACAGGCCACTGTGTTCTTAGTGTGACCTTCTGTTCTTACCCTGAGAAGTTGTTTTCAATGTGTTGATGTGTTGGTTGTAGCCCAGGCACAAGTTAGTTCAAATTTCAAATATATTTACAACAGTTCTTTGCAATTTGATGTCAAGAGTTCAGTCTGAGAAGTAGATCAGTGTCATGGTTAAGTGTTCTTGCTCCATTTCTACATAATAAATCTTTGATAATGAACATCCTGAGATATGTTACGTTTTGCTGGATTTTTTTAAGGCTTGGAATGCCACTAGCAGGGAGCTTTTTTGTCTGTTCTTCTAGTCTAAAAGTCAATTTGGTGTCATAACTCTCAGTATTGCTTGACAAAATGATTGGTAGAGCTGGCTGTATCTTGGGAGAAAAATGCAGTGGTAACCGGGGCAAAATCCAATGCCTGCAGTGTCTGTTCTGCACTACCTCGCATGAATAGGAGGTGCTTTTGATGATGACTATTGTGAATGCTGCATTATACTACTTAGGACATTATTTGGAGGATTCTAGTTACAACATTACGTTTGAAAATAATCTGAAAGTCATCTTGAGGCAATGACTGTCAAAGATCATTAGATAGAGGTAACTAGTTTGCTTACTTCTGAAATGCCTTTTTTTTTTTTTTTCCCTTTCTCCCAGGAAAGGAGCAAATCGATACCTAACTGTAAGAAAAAAGGATGGATCAGAACTAAAACGTGCAGTAATGACTTGTGCCGTAACTCCTGGTGCAAAACACGCTGTTCATACTTTAATTCGGAATTTTCCTGTCACAAATAAAGAACGAACAGAACTTCTGCCAAAGACAGAACAAGGAAGTGCCTATGCTGTTGAATCTGGTATGTTCACTGTGTCTTGTGATAAGGGCTTATCAATCAACACTACTTGAAAAAACAAGGAACAACCCAACCCCAAAACAAACCCCTCTATTTTGTCTCTTCTTCTGTCCTGACACTCTTCTTTCCAAGCAAACCTATTAGTTTTCTCAACTTTTAATTATTAATACAGAGTCTTTTAAAACTGGTGTCATAATGTACTCAGGCAGTCATGTCATCCACATTGCAATGCCTCCCCTGTATCAAGTTAATTTTGATTCTTTGAGCCAATTTCAGATTTTTTTAAAAAATGCAATTGTGAAATGAGGTTTCCTGCAGGTTTCATGGGGTAACATTAAAGAGACAAGTGTTACTACCATCACTCTGTGTAAGAACACCCTTAAGAGAAAATGAGACTGGCTGTTGTGTCTTTAGGAATCCATGCCCTTGATTAAAATAAGAGATTCATGTTTTGTCATCTAAAATAGATTTGGTCTCTTAAGACCTATTAAGTAAACTTGGGCTGTTACATAAACTTCTTTATTTCTAGCATATATAAAGTTCTCTGGAAAACAAACTCCTGATATAAGATGTTTTATTTAAACAATGCTTTTAACATGGCTGTTGCTTTAACAGTTATGTTTGTAAAAGTTGTGTTGTGTTTCTGTGTACCAAGCTGGGTGTAGTGAACAGAGAACATAGTGGTATGCCTTGTTCAAGTGGATATTTCTGACTCATTGTGTTCATGCTTTAGGTGCTTCCTTTGCTAGTTTTCTTTCTCAGTTGTTCCATTTGTTGAATAGGATTGTTTAATGAAGAGGCACAAACTATAATAAAAGTAGCAAAAAAGCAATTTTGTAGGGATGTAGGGTATAAATTAATGAATAGTGTAAAATTACCTTTCTTTACTTCTCCAGAATGGTCTTTGGCTCTTTTAATCTGTTAGTCTTTGTCTGTCTTCATAAAACAGTGTTAATTGCATTAAATAATTGCATTATGCCTATATAATTGAATTAAAATTGAGTTTACAGTGAGCTTCTCATTCTTCTGGAAAATAATTGTTAAGGAGTTACAGAGTAGCATTTAACGTACTGGTGTTGAAGTGGCCTCCTCAGAAGACTGCAAGTTTTTTAGCTGTTTATGCATTGCTTTCTGATACATCACACTGCTGTGTGGCTCCAGGGGTCTCGATGCATCATGTTTCAATTGGTAGGTGTTGAGACAAATCTTACAGACGAGGCTGTTATGTAAGACTGACTGGAAGGCGGTCTTAAAAGACGAGTAAGGATATGAACGATGGCATATGAATCACAGTGAAGTTGTCTTTTTGTTGGAAAACACACTTGTCAGTTTGGAGTAACTGAAATGTTTAACTCCTTGGTGGATTTTTCCAGGCAAACTCTTGAGATGAGAATGTGTAAACAGATAAAAAGGCCAAGGCTTTTTCTCTCTGATTCTGTTTCTCTCTAACCTTTTCATGCCTTTTTTAACTTGAGCACTGCACTGTGATAATTCAGTTGTGTTCAAAATTTCTATGAAAGTAAAAAATTCTTTGAACTATATTTGTTTGAATCCTGTTTATTTCATAACAGGATGTGTTATCATGAAAATCACTTTTAAATATGTCATGGGTTTCTCACTTTATCATCAGGGATGCTGATAAAATCAGGAATGTTCCTTTTTAAGTACAATTTTAACCAGTGTTTTAGTGACCTTCCTTTATAATTTATTGACTTCTTTTCACAGAAAACAAGGAAGTGAACAAGACAAGTGGACGACTTAGTGATGGTATCCCCCAGGTTCCAGTGAAAAGAGGGGAATCAGAGTTTGATTCCTTCAGGCAATCACTACCAGTTTTTGAAAAACAGGAAGAAATTGTTAAAATAATAAAGGACCATAAAGTTGTTTTGATTGTAGGAGAGACTGGATCGGGAAAAACTACTCAAGTACGTTTCTTTAATGAAATAAAAAACATAGCAGTATTTATACCAAACTGATGCCAAATTGTAATATTTCTGTAATAAGGATTTTATTCTAGTTTTAAGGCTTTTGTTTTCCTATGTGGTTCAAAATTTAGTGTTCCAGTTAACTTCTTTGCTTTTGCAATACTAAGCCAGCAGATACATATTAAAAGCATAAATTATTCTGCACAATTATCTGATGGATATCAGTTTTTCTATTAAATAATCATAGAATATTGAAGGGAAAGTAGCTACCATTTTTGTATACCCTCTTCCTTTTAAAGCTAGTTCCTAGTATCTAGAGTATCTATTACTGTGTTACAACGAAAGATTAACTACAGGTTTTTTTACAGAGATTTCCCTGAAGCAGGAGAGAGAAGCTTCAAATTTTGGTTAGTTGGTTGGGATTTGTTGTTGTTATTGTTGTTATGTTTTGTTTGAAAGAGATTAAACTTAATAGCCGAAATAGATTTTTGTGGCCTTTTTTGCCACTTTGGGTAAATGTGCAATTATAATCCCACTATCTTCCTATGATCTTCTCATTTTGCAACATGTGTGATACTGAGGTGTAGTTAAATTGTTTCATTGTGATAAAAAAGTTTTGAGTCTATCACACTAAAAAGTAAATTTAAACCACTTCTTTACAGATCCCCCAGTTTATTCTTGATGACTGTCACAAAAATGGAACTCCCTGCCGTATATTTTGCACTCAGCCAAGACGTTTGGCAGCACTTGCTGTGGCTGAAAGAGTGGCAGCTGAAAGAAGAGAAAAGATTGGCCAGACAGTTGGTTATCAGATCCGATTAGAAAGCAGGTACTGATGACATTTCTTAAAGTCAGTTGATCCGGTATTGGTGGTTTGTGTCTGATTTAGTCGTGTGATTATTTAAACTACTGTGTATTTGGGATCGAGCCCAGTAAAATATCACTGTGTAAAGTTTACGTAGGATGTGTTATTTTGGGTCATGAATGTTTAAGAGTGGAAAAAGATGGTTTTTCTCCTGTATTTTGCAGTTTCACCTAGTGAGTTGTTCTATAGAACTGAACTGCAAGTGCCTTCTCTTGATTTCTTCTAGGGAGTATGTGTGTGGATATCCTTGTCCTCTCCACTTTTAACATAGGTGAATCCAAAAGTTCTGCAAGCTTTGAAAAGAGGCAGGAAGACCAGCATGCTATGAAAAAAAGCTGTGTAGGGAGAGTTGATAGGGCACAGAAAAGGCAAAACAACAAAATTGGAAAGTGAACGATGTGATGTTGAGCATTATTTACCTACTGTAGGTTTACTCTGTTTCGTCTTTTATGTTTCAAGCAAAAGCAGGAATTCTAGATGACCTGAGAATTTGCTCCTAAAGCAGTGCAGGGATGGGTGAAAATCTGAAGATCGTGTGTGGTTTCTGAAATCTTTGCATTGTCTAAATAGTGGGATTTTCAGGAATGGGCAGCAGTTGGGATACAAGTGAGAAGACGATGTCAAAAAGTATGGCTGGTTATGTTTGCCTGTATGGATGAAGGTATTGCATTTCTAATGAAAATGAATGCACTTGAACAGCAAAGCCAAGTTAAAGAATTTTGTTATGCATACCAAAGGTCACAAGGCTATTAACCAATTAGAAGAGCAAGTAAAGATGAATCGCAAGTAAGGTGGATGATTATTGTGTGGAAGAATTATGCTGAATGAAGAAAAAGTGTAGGTCAGATAGGAGAATTACTGGAAGCAGTGCAGAATAACCAAAGAGTTCACTTGAGAAAGAGCAAAAGGGAGAGGTGGCAATGTTTCCATCTTGGTAAAAAGTGTTGAATGGAAGTGTTTGCAGTAACAGAGAAATCTATTTTTTTATCTTTTAGTGTCTATTAGACAGTAGTGGTGATTGCTAGAAGGCTGATGAAAAAGAGAGAAGAGTAGAGATTAAAAAAGTAAAGCACTTCCATCTGGTATGTGTTCCATGAGTTCAACATGTAAGAGTGTTTTTGAAGTGAAGAAAGCATTTTGAAGTGAAGAAAACTTGAAATACAGACCAATGTGTGTGTGTTCCCTTGTATAGTAGTCTACCGTTTTTTCTGGAAATTTTCAGTACTTAAAGTGTCAGTGTTGGAGGAAGTAATTGCTTTTTTTACTTGCACAGGTAGTAGGTACTTTTAAAGAGTTTTTGATTCTTAGGAAAGCAAAGCATTTGAAAAGATTCAGCTGATTTCTTTGAGATTCAGTCAAGTAGAGTGTATTGGGTTTGTATGGCAAAGTTTTGGTAGTGAGGGGGATATTTTCTATGAGAAGAAGCTTCCAGCATGTCAGATAAAGCCTCTGTCAGTGGGCTGTAAGAGAGACCCACCTCTAGCCAAGGCTGAGCCCATCAGCAACAGTGAGCATGGCTCTGGAACAACATATTTGAGAAGGGAATTTGCGCAGCAGTACAAAGTGGGCATTGTGAATATTTGAGAGGAATGGTTCTGCAGACACCAAGGTCAATGCCAAAGGAGGGGCAGGAGGTGCTCCAGGTGCCAGAGCAGAGATTCCCCTGCAGCCTGTGGTGAAGACTATGGTGAGGGAGCATGTTCCCCTGCAGCCCATGGAAGTCCACAGTGGAGCAGTCTACCTGCAGCCTGTGGAGGACCCCAATACCAGAGCAGGTGGTTGCCCATAGGAGGTTGTGATCTTGTGGGAAGCCACAAGGACATGTGGCCCCACAAAGAGTGGAGTTTTCACTCGAGCAGTTTTGCTGGTGGGACTTGAGAGCCCATGGGGGTCACATGCTGGAGCAGTCTGTTCCTGAAGGACTGCATCACATAGGAGGGACCTACACTGGAGCAATTTGTGAAGTGTGAGAAATCCCCACCTATAAGGAGGAAGGAGCAGCAGAGACAATATGTGGTGAATTGACCACAGCCTTCATTCCATGTTCCCCTGTGCACTGAGGGGTAGGAATTAGAGAAAATTGGAAGCTAAACCTGGGAGGAAGGGCGGGGTAGGGGGAGGTTTTGTAACATTTGATTCTATTTCTCATTATCCTACTTGGATTTAATTGGTACTATACTAAACCAAGTTGCACAAGTCAAGTCAAGTCTTTTTTGCCCATGATGGTAAAAGGTGAATGGTCTCTCCCTGTCCTTACCTTGATCCACGAGCCTTTTGTTGAATTCCTGTTCCCCTGTCCAGCTGAGGTGCAGAGTGATAGAGCAGCCTGGCCTTTAGCCAAGGTCAGCCTACCACATGCAGACAAATGCAAAGACTCTATCTGAGCGTATTTTGAAGAATTGTGACCTGTTTTTCAAGGGAGTCCACACTGAATTTTCCAGTAAATTCATACAACATGGGAGGTTCTCAAGATTTTATTTCATTTGCTTATTAATTTGGAAAAAAAATGAATCTTTCCTTGTTAATTAATTGCTTGTCTAAAGTTTTGGAGCATTAGCACTAAGACTCCTTAGGAGCTCTTAGGGAACAGGCATAGTTTATCAACAAATAGTATGCGTGAGCTCTTTGGTGACGGAACTGTGATTCCAGTGCTGGTGAGGAGCAGTTAAATCTTTGATTTTCAGTAGGTAGTGGAAAGCTAGCAGCACTTAAATGGTGAAAAAAGCTGAAGCGTCTTTGTTTATGTTCACTAGGGTTTCTCCAAAGACTCTGGTAACCTTTTGCACTAATGGCATATTGCTTCGCACACTGATGGCAGGAGACAGCACACTATCAACTGTGACACATGTTATTGTGGTAAGGATCTTTTATTTCATGTGAGATGGAGCAGTATGTATTGTTTCTTAATTGGAAGATGAGACCCTAGCTTTCTGTATTAATTTGCTGGACATTTAAGTTGTTTTTGTTAAGTTAGAATCTGAATTAACTTTAAAGAGTTCTTGATTGTTGAATTGTCATGCATATTTTTCTGGGGTTTGTTATTTGATTTTTTTTTCTTATAAAAGCATATTAGGTTTGTGTCAACAGTTAATTTTGGAATTGTGATGTGATTGTGGAGGGCAGAAGTCAAAATTTTTCTCAGTTTCCTTTATTAGCAGAAAAGCCTTAGGAAGGCTTATGTGGATATGGTTTAATATGATTGTGTTGGAATTTCTGTTACCATGTACTTGATTTTGCAAGTACACTTGCAAAACTTTATCAAGTTTGCAGTCCCTTTGCTTGGCTAATGTTTTCAACATAAAATACAGTCCAATTTTTTAGCAAATTGTTCATATTCATGTATGATCATGTGAACCTCCAGTTGTGAAGTTTGGTAAGTCAGTGGAACCAGAATGTTTACTGCAAGTTCTCTGAGAACAGAACTGAGAACAGAAAAAATCATGGTAATTTTACGTGCCTATCTGTTTCCAAGGAAGAAAAAAGCACAAGAATGGTTTGTGCATTCTTAACTTCACCCTGCAAATCTTGTTCTTGATTCATACATTCAGAATATAAAACTAAACAGAAGATAGACAAAGATGATTAATCAGATATGTGGCTTAAATGATAAGCTTTGTGCATGATTTATAGGATCTAAGAAATCTTTTTTTCTCATTATGTGGTATCGTACAGTTTTTTTTTTAATTCTTATCAGTTGTGAAGGGTAATTTTATTGAAATTATATTTGTTGGATTTGCAGTTTGTGGCATTATCTTGAAAATGAGATTCAAGTGCAAGAATTAGAAGTTTCAGATACTCATTCTGATCTCTGAAATTAAGGTCTGTGGTGGGTTGTGCATTACAGTGCAGTCTGCTTTGGTGCCTTTATAAAACTTTATGAAATATTTTTTTATTTTTGAATAGTTTAAAAAAATCCGTCTTAAACTATACTTAAACATTTTAATACCTCTGTAGTTCACCATAAAATTGCATGTTTTAGTTTTTTTAAAAAATTGTATTTGTGAAAAGTTATGATCTTGGATCTGTGATGTTTACATGTTCTTTTTTTTTTTCGGTTTTCTTTCATACAGGATGAAGTACATGAGAGGGATAGGTTCAGTGACTTCTTGCTAATAAAACTGAGAGATGTGTTGCAAAGCCAAACTAGTTTAAAACTGATTATTTCTAGTGCTGCTCTAGATGCAGATCTCTTTATTAGGTATTTTGGATATTGCCCAGTAATACATAGTAAGTACTTAAGTAAACTCTTAAATCTCAGTATACCTGCCCCGAGACTCACGGATCTTAACCGAACTGTACCATTCTGAGTAAAAGCACACGATAAATACACTGATAGTTACCAGCAGTGGTTGTTCTTTGTTTACTTTGTATGTTATTTCTTAACTATTTGCATCTGCTTCAGAGGGGATTGTTCTTTATCAATAAATATTCTGTAAATGCAAGGATGTCCTGGCCCCCTCCATGTTCAATTCAAGGAGGAAAAGGTTTTTAAAATGCTAGTCTGTATAGCAATACAGACCCTAGGATTTACAAGAGTGTGATATCTATGAGTATATTCCAGTAGATTCTAGTTATGGCTTCAGAGAATGCTACTAGTTACTGGATAAAATTCAGATGACAACTGTATCTATTAATTTCAGAAATGCAATTCTAGGAAAATTTTGGTTTATGTTTTAATCATATGATTATTAATGATATGATTATCTTTGTTTCGTTTAGAATTTTCTACACAAGTCATTGGTTAATTTTAGGGGATGCTCATAAGAAAGAGTTATTTTGTCTTATTTACGCATAAAAGTGTTCATTTCTGGTTTTCAGTTTTGAATTGTTGCCTAGGAGAATATGGCTTGCAGCTTGTTGGAGGCATAAATCTGGAAGTTACACATGAGTTTAGTATTTGACAATTTTTTTTGAGGAGAAAAACCTTATTGTGATTTTTGTGTGGCTTTCCAGTTTACTTTTTTTGCAGCTTCTCATCCTTTTAGATCAATAGATTTATTTTGGAAATGCTGACTACTATCTGTTTCTTCAGTTTACTGCAGTAGTTTTACTGTTACCACATACTGAACTTCACAGGATAGTCACAATTGAAAAGAGACTTTTTCCAATTTTGCTGATTTAAGAATTAAAAAAAGAGGGTTTAGATACTTTGTCTGTTGATACAATGAAAAAAGGTTTCATTCTTCAGCAGTATAGCTGACACAATCCTGATCACAGAAATCAACATTTTTGAGTTGTGGGTTTCTGTAGAACACAGAGTTTGTGATTAGTGTTAGAAGACTTCCTCCATGACAGCTTCTAAAAATATGTGAACTGTAGGTTGTTCCTTCTGAAGGAAAGAAAAGTCCTAGGTGATATGAACTTAGTTGTGATAAGTGTCTGCTAAGGAACCAGAAATAGATATTAATTCCTCCTGTGTAAAAACATAATTTAATATCCATAAATAAGGTCTAGAAAACAATGATGTTAAAAGAGAAGCCAGGGTAAGTTCTTAGGAGAGAAAGACCATGGGAAGTAGAATGAAGAAAGCCAAAATTGGGTGCACTAATTGAGGACTTAGAGCGAAGTCCATCTCCTCCTTTCATAAACTCATGAAAGAAGCTAGTTGAATACAGACAAAGCAGTCTGCTCCTGGGATCTTACACTAAAACTGTCTTAATTGCTCTTACATGAAGTAGTTCAGGTAGCTCATACAGTGAATTCTTTTTTGTACGCCTGAACAAAAGTGACTATTTTCTTCATCTCACTTAATAAAATGCAGTAAGTAGCTGTCAATCTTATATCTCTTGCTGTTAACCTAACACTTCATAGAATTGAGGAGGTTAATGAAAAACGAAGTATACAGCTAGCATTTTCTTTTTGAATTTTTTTTTTGTGACCCAGTCACTTAAAGGAAATAAACTCAAGTGAAGAAAACTCATGCAAGACTTGCCAAGGAATATAATAATTAAATCCAGCCCTAATCGTGTTTAATTCACTTTACTGTCTATAAAAATATTTTTTAGAACTAATGTCCTTAAAATAAAGCTTGGGAATATCTAATCTTTCATGAATTATTTCTACTTCTAGTCCAAGGAAGGCCTTGTGAAGTTAAAGAGATGTTTCTGGAGGACATTTTACGAAGCACTGGGTATACAAACAAAGAGATGATAAAGTACAAAAAAGAGAAGCAGCAAGGTTGGTGGACTTGTTAATTGTTATGGCTTGACATTTCATTTCATTGATTGATTGATTGAACAACAAATAAGATGATTCTCTGTTAAAATTCTAAAGTCAGATGGTTAAATGAGACATGATTAGATGACAGCAAGTATCTTTAAAACTGTGTTTTACATTGTTGACATAAATTGTGATTGAAAAAAATATTTTTACTTTCAGTGGTTGAACTCTTATTTCTTTCAATTTATAAGTGTTATATTTTTCCTAATTATTATGACATTATCATGTGGGAGCTTTGCCCACATGAAAGCTAGAGAAACATGAGCTACAATGTGCTGACATTCAGATGCAAATTTAAGTGCAGCCATTAGAGTAGGCAGGATTTTGTACGTCTTGCACAGATGTGGTTTTTCTACTATTAACATTTTTCAGTGCATGCTTCAGACATGGATGCATTTAACATATGTAGGTCAAGGAGCAGTAACATACTTGAACCAAATATAGGGGGTTCTTTTCAATTGATTAAGTATTTCAGTCTATTAATTGCAATATTTGCAAAGTTTTCCTGACTGTTGAAAGTAATGATCCTCATGAGTATTAAAAAAAAATTTAAAAGGTCAACCCCAAAGCTATAATAATACAATACTAACTACACATTTATCATGGTGCTCAGCTCTCATCACTGTGTATTGAGAAGCTCAGTTGAGGCACTGTTGACGTCTAGTGTTTCTTTTACTGTAAACAGAAATTAGTTGTTACACGCAAGAGTTACATCACTGCTTTTTGGCATTACACTTCTGGAGAAAGATCTGGATTGAGAATTGTGTAGAAGTTACTTAGGAAGCTCGTTTGAATGAAGCAAATATCAGGCTTAATGGGCAATGGGCTTAATTAAGCAACCAAGTGGTATTTCTTACCTTATTCTTATAGCAGATGTTTGCAGTGGTGCACTTCGGGTGCCCTTAGTCCTGGAATTTATATTGGGCTGGTAACAATGTTCTAGATGAAGTAAAAGATCAGATAGTTTTAACTTTGTGATTAGACATAGCTATTTTTTTAAAACCTAAATTAATCAATAATTAGGATGACTCTAAAACTTTTCATGGAAATCTTTTATGCACTGTAGAAGAAAAACAGCAGAGCACTCTTACTGAGTGGTGTTCTGCTCAAGAAAATAATAGTGAGCTGGAACCTGAGAGACCAAGATCTGTTCCAAGGGCAACTGAAGAGTGTAGTCTGTTGAATGATGATGGTGACACAGTATTTAATCAACTGGTAAGTTTTTCCTTTTGTTGGGAAATACGTTTAAATCTGCTTTAAAAACTTTTCCAAAGATACTGCTCCTGTAAAATTTCTTGAAGGATATGAACACATTTTATAGATGATTTTTTTTTTAAATTATCATTTAATATCATTATCATTAGAGTAGCTAGAGCTACTCTAGCCAAAGTGTGCTTTTTACTTACAATTTGTACAGTTTGTACACACCTTTTCTGCAGTTTAAATGACTGAACAGCTGTTGCTTAAAGTACTTGCTTGTGATGCAATAAATGTATAAAATACATGTAATAAATGTATAAAATAAGTGTTACATTATTATTATTATTTTATTATTATACATATTTTATACACCTGAATGTTGGATTTCTGATTGTTACTTGGAAAAGCAATGGTTCAGTTTCTTCATGTGTAATATACGAGAATAAAGATAAGTCTTGGAAGACATCAGTTTTTCAATACTGTTTTTTCTCTTCAGACTGAAAAAGATGCAAATTGCCTTGAACTATGGTTAATAAAAGAGATGGATTCCTGTCTTTCTGACATCTGGTTGCATAAAGATATTGATTCCTTTGCTCAGGTGTTCCATCTTATTTTAACTGAAAATGTCAGTGGTAAGTCTATCATCTTACTAAATAAGAAAGAAACAATAACAAGATGACTTGAATTTCTGTGGTGTATCTCCAGTTTCAGATGTTGTTAGGTTTGAATTCTGATGCCTATTGGAAAAGTGAATAGAATTAGCAGAATTAATGAATAGTTTGATTATTTTTGGTTTGTACTTGTTTTGAAATATTAACAGATGTTACAGTGTTTCTAAAGTAATGTGAAATTCACATGAGCTGAGTGGTGGGATGAAGACAGAAAACAAATTCTCTCTGTCCTGGGTTTTAAAAATCCTATAAGCCACATTCATACCACATATTTAAATGAAAAGGTAAAAGTGTTTTTATTTGGTTTGCTAGTTTATTTGTTTGTTTTTATTTTTCTTTTTCTTTTAATTTGTGATTCTCAGTTGATTATAGGCACAGTGAAACCAGTGCAACTGCACTAATGATTGCTTCAGGGAGAGGCTTTTTGAGTCAAGTAGAACAGCTGATCAGTATGGGAGCAAGTATCCACTGCAAATCATCCAATGGCTGGTAAAAACAGACAAATCAAAACATCGATTTATTTGTCAATATACAAATTAGAAAGAAATTTCTGTAACATTTAAACTAATTGCTAACTTAACAGACTACTGTAAGCAATAATAAATTTTGTCATTCAAAACATTTTCTAACTTCTGTTCATTACATTGTGTTCCGGAAATTATAAATTGAATTCTTAATTCAGAGTCTTAGGCTGTGTGTCTTCTGAAGCGAGAAGTTTAAAAAACTATTTCTGTGTACTGTTTCAGGATGGCTGTGGACTGGGCTAAGCGCTTTGGACAGACAGAGGTTGTTGACCTGTTGGAATCCTACAGGTGAGCTATAACTATTTTGCAGAAACAGTTGAAGGGCAATTTGCATTTTGTCTTCTCATCAGAACAGTTTTTAGCTTTTTGTGCCTTTAAATCTGACCTAAATAGCAGGATTTATTTGAGACCAGGAATGTTACAGAAACACGCTCTTCAAAAAACAAGTATGTTTGTATTCAGTGTATTTCAGTGATTATGTTTTTGCAAATCCTAGGGTAAATAGAGTGGTGTAAGACTTCTTTCATATTATCTTTTTTTATCAGTTTGATGTGGGTATTGTGATCATGATTATGTGTGTAGGCAAAATATGAGTATAGTGACTTACATAAATAGACAGAGATACTGATTCTACCGTATACCGTTTTAATTTCTGATGCTATTTAGGAAACAAATCTGTTGTGTTTTTATCTATACATTGTTGTCTATACATAGTAGCCATATTAAAAAAACTTAATAGAAGTAACACACTAGTTTGTTCAAGAGTTGGTTTCTGATTAACTTACAGTTATAGTTCAGTTACCATTTTGTAGACACCAATATTTTTAGAACTCTTTTTAGTGCAGTTTTCATTTGCGAGTACCTGCTTATGGGAGGAAAACATTTGAGAAGTATGTTTCTTTTAAATACTTTTTATTTAACAGATAAACAAGTAGTATCTTTAAACTTTGAGTTCTGACACTTTGCTTATGGCTGTGTTTCAGTAAAGAGTAAGAAACTTGAAGTTATGCTAAAAATTGAAGTTTCATGCTTTGTTGGATTACACTTAAATCAGTGAACAGTAATAGTATTTTGGAGGTGCTGTTCTGCTATACATTAAAATTGAAATTTGAAAGGAGTAATCTTGTTGGTGTTGATCTAAGTTTAGTTGGTGACTGAATGCAAACCTGAAACAAACAGCCTTGATTCTGGTGTGTGCATTTGTCTATTTTAGTGCTTCATCAGGATTTGGAAATCTGGATGAAAGTTCCCTGGTCCGAAAAAGTGGTCGTGACCTGAGTGCAGAGGACAGAGAACTACTGACAGCTTATCATCACAGTTTTGATGATGAAAAAGTGGATCTGGACCTCATTATGCACTTACTTTATAACATCTGTCATAGTTCTGAGATTGGTAAGTATAAACACGCTTCCAGTAAATTACTGTACATTCAGCTTTTGATGAATCCTGCCCTTCTTTTGAAAACACAAAATAGGTAAAACCTTCCTAATGCTAGTCTGCATACTACTGATACATATTTTAAGTGAATTTTCTGCTTAACTCTGCAAACCCACTTCGTTTTCAGGAGCGATTTTAATATTTCTTCCTGGATATGATGAGATAGTTAGCCTGAGGGACCGTATTCTTTTTGATGACAGGAGATTTGCTGACAACACTCACAGGTAAAGCCTCTAGTTCCTATGATTGAGGTTTTCATTACATCTTTTAAAAATACTTGAATGTGCTCTTTGTCTTGCATTAGATATCAGGTTTTCATGCTTCATTCAAATATGCAGACTTTGGATCAGAAGAAAGTGCTTAAAAGTCCACCTCCTGGTGTGCGCAAAATAGTAAGTTTTAGAGGATTTTGTCAGATATTATATTAATCTCTTTTGTCCTTGCTTTTAACTATAGTTTTGGTTGTTTCTTGTTTTATTTGCAGATTCTTTCTACAAATATAGCAGAGACCAGCATAACAGTCAATGATGTTGTATTTGTTATTGACTCAGGCAAGGTGAAAGAGGTATGACTGGTTAAACTTTCTGTAACAAGTGAACTTCCTAGTGTTATTCTATAATAGGTAAATTCTAGAGTACTGTTTTTTTATAGTAGACTGAGAGTTAGTGCATGTCAAGGAACAAAGATCACTAAGATGTTTTGTATTTTATGACAAATACTGTAAATAATTAGCTGTTAATAAACCTTCTAAAATCTATTGTAGGTTGAAATGTTGATATATCTTTTTTTGAATTTACAATTTCTGTTAGTTTTTTCAAACACATCCATCTATTTAGACTGCCATCTTCCTGAGACTTAAGAGAGCATCAGGAGTTCCCTTTGTCCTACTATTGTGTCAAGTCCATATCAAACCCATTAAGTTTTTAAGTATTACTTCTGATATGTTGAATGCCCATTCCTAAATTTTGTGTTAAGGAAAGGAGAGATAATATAATGACCTATTATATGTCTTTGAATATGGAGTTGGATTTCATAGGGGAGATACATGCCAAATTTCTTAAGTTCCCGTGGTAATACAATTTTTCTGTAACTTTGCATCAAATGTAAGAACAGAGGGATGTAATTTCCAAGTGAGACAAAGAGGAAAGCTTTAATCAATACAGTAACATATTTTTTCCTGATTTGTGATAATTCAAAATACAGTCCATATATTTTGTTGACTCAAAAGGACCTACCGACTGAAAGAAAACTTCTGTTTAGGAAACTGTAGTACAAAGATACTTTGTGCAAAACGCGTATTATAAATTCAGTTAAAAGGAAGTAACTTTGGAGCATACTTTTATCCCAGAAGCTGCTGTTCGTTCAACTTTTTTTCCTGTTTTTTAAGGAACTTCTGTTAAAAGCTTACTGATAACTTTTATTTCATGTATCATGGTTAATCATGGTTTTATGTTCCTTGCTCTACTTTTATAGAAGTCTTTTGATGCACTGAGTCGTGTTACAATGCTAAAAACGGGGTGGATTTCAAAAGCCAGTGCTATCCAGAGAAAAGGCAGGTAATAAATGTTTCAGACTGATTTTTATTTTGTAGATATCCACCATCCTGTATGTTAAGAGTAAAGTACAACCTGTAGCAGCCACATGGGGTAATGTTTCTAGCCTAGTCCAGTATCATGTTGAACAATGGCTAATATTTCTCTGCAGTAAATGAAGAGTCAGCTCTTCATGTATTTTCTTGGAGTAATTACCCAAGATATAGAAAAATGGCATCCAAGAATGTTCCAGAACTTATTTTAGGTCTAGGTTCTTGTTCCCCCATGAACTTCCTCTTTCTGCCATGCACTACCAACAGTCACAGTAACTTGTCTGTGGGCAAAGGACTGCCTGCTGCTGGTTTTTAATTGGTGTCCTTCTTTAGAAGTGACAGTGAGCAGTGAGTGATGCCTTATTGATCATCTCCAAAGTATTCATGACTTGACAGGCCATGATCATATTCTTCCCAGCACAGCGAGTGAGGGCTGAGAAGTTAGGTGTGTAGGTAGCAACAAATGCCCATTGGAGACATGATGTTGTCATTATCCTCCAGGTTTTTGAGCATGAACTGTGAGCATTTTACCTCTCTGTTCCTTCATTCACGTGTTGTGTGGTCTTCATTCTACCATTTCCATCTAGACTTCTAACTGGGGAATTTGAAGAGGAAGAAATAAAGTTGGCAACTTAGATTCCTTGTGGCACAAGATGGCTGAGATTTGGATTGATCTCAAGTTAGCAAAAAAATTATATCACTTCATTTAGATAGATTTTACTTTTTTTCTCCAGATTTTTAAGTGTAGTGTTAAAATCATAATTATTAGAAATTATTTTTTGTAATAAAATGATAAATTTCCATACTGTCAAAAATAATTAATGTACTGGAAAACTCTTAATTCATATGAGGGTCTTCCTCTTAACAACAAAATTACCATGCTCTTAGACCTTCTTCTGCATTTGCATTCTAAGTTTGGGTTGTTTTTTGTTTGGTTGGATTTCTTTTTAAAAAAGAAATTCTAATTTTATTTTCTAGGGCTGGGCGCTGTCAGCCTGGAGTCTGTTTTCGTCTCTTCAGTAGGCTCCGATTTGAGAATATGTTGGAGTTTCAGACTCCAGAACTTCTAAGGATGCCACTTCAGGTGCGTCTTCACTTAGAAGTTACAACTTATAAAAAATGTATTATCACCAGACCATACCAACAACTCCAAAAAGTGTGTAGATATTTTCTCTTTGCTAAACCTTTAATAGTATTATTCTTCTTTTCAACTTGCAGGAGCTTTGTTTACACACAAAACTTCTGGCTCCAATTAATTGTCCAGTAATTGACTTTCTTATGAAAGCTCCTGATCCTCCACCAGCTTTAATTGTGAAAAATGCTCTGCAAATGCTCAAGGTCAGCAGAGGAATACATTTAGATGGAAATTGTGTTTTATTAGTCTTTGTGGTGCGGTAACATACCTTACTGACTTTTAATTGTACTGAAAGTCTTGTTCACTTATTCAAGGATGTTTTGAATTTTTGTTTGTTTTCATATAGTGGGTGTGGGTTGTGTGTGTGTGCATGTATTTTTTCCATGTTAAGGGAAGGGACTACTGTAAAATTTGGTCTTGAACTGAAACTAGTTTGACTTTCTTCTTTAGTGTTTAGGAGCAAATCTATGTAGTGTCCAATACTCGTATCTTTTCTGCTTTCATTGTAAATTAATTTTGCCCCCTTTCCCCTTCTTCTCCTTGTCCCTACATCCCCACCTTTTTCTTTTTTCAAACAGACTATAGATGCCATGGACCCTTGGGAGGATCTCACTGAACTTGGTTACCACCTCACTGAATTGCCGGTGGAGCCGCACCTTGGTAAAATGGTGTTGTGCGCCGTTGTTTTGAAGTGCCTGGATCCTGTTCTTACCATTGCTTGTGCTCTTGCCTACCGGGACCCTTTTGTGCTGCCCACACTGGCCTCTCAGAAGCGTGCAGCCATGCTGTGTAGGAAACGTTTTACTGCGGGAACCTTCAGCGACCACATGGTGCTTCTCAGGTCTTTTCAGGTATCCTTTCAGAAGGAGGACTGTTCCCACATCAGAGCAAATGACATACCAACCAAGCTGGATCTAGAATGGTAGACTATGGCTTTCCTGTATATTGGACTCAGAGATTTCTCAGGGACACATTTTGTCTAATCTTTTCAAACCTGGGTAAATTTTGTAAGTTCCAGCAAGATGCCACTTTATATCCTGTTACATGGATAACTTAAAGTAACACTCTTGACATAGTGATCTCTACAATAACACAATGAACTTAAAATAACATAATTATCATTATGTTTTGGTTAGGGAGTAGGGAAAAAAATCAAGTAGTTAAATAATAAAAAAATCAGATTTGGTGCATTTACTTTGTTTTGTTAACCTAAATGTAATTTTTAAAATCATGCATTTTTAAATTTCACATATTTAAATCAATAGGCAAGTGTTAAAAAGTTGTTCTTCACAGGCGTGGCAGAAGGCACGCAGTGATGGCTGGGAGAGAGCCTTCTGTGAGAAGAACTTTCTGTCTCAAGCCACAATGCAAATCATCGTGGGAATGAGAACACAGTTGCTTGGCCAGCTTAGAGCCTCAGGTAAATAAGTTGGAAAAACTTCTAATATAATTTTAAAGTGTATATAAATAGTAAGGAGAATAGTGTTCACTTGACCTTTTCTTTCCTTAAGTTGAAAAAGACATATTTACAGTACATATTTATGCTGGGTGTGGAGGAGATGCTAGGGTGAGAAAATGTGGCTGGGGAACACCTGGCATAACTGAACGCACCCTGTTCAACACCTGCTGTCTTGCAGCATGAGACATGTTTCCTTGGGTTTTTATGTACAGTAATTTTTTTCCTGAGGCAGTTGGTGAGATGAGTTCAGACCCTAGGTTCTGAGACAGAGTCAGTTAATTTCAGCTCAAGCTGGATGTCCCTGGAGAGTGTCTTGAATAAAGAAACCCCTTTATCCTTTTACTCCCAGTGCGTGCAGTCGTCATGTGCCCTGCTTGTTCCTCACGTGCTCCGCTTGAGCCAAAGGCAGTTTATGGTCTGGGGTTTTCTACTGCCTCAATGTGGGCAGCCCACTACCTGCTCTTATATTCCGGCTTGAACCAGCCTTGGGGCCCTCCAGGGTCTCATCCTTTATCCAAAGGTATCTGTTACTTCCCCTGCTTAGCTATTCATGCTAAGGAACAGTTCAGCAACACTGTATTTAAAGTTCACCTACACTAGGTTTTGAGCAGTCTCCACTCATGCTGAGTTGTAAGCAAGTTGCAATTAAATGATGCAATTTCCAATAATGCTCTTAAGTAAAGAAGTATTGTAAAAGGTAATTCTATTCTACAGTAGTATGAAACTCCTTACCAGGAAGGATTTCGGTATAAGGATTTCTTCTTGGTGCTATTAATGTTGGCAGTTGTGAAAAATGTAACTAATGTGTAGTTCATTTCACTTTTTTTTTCAAATTCCTTTTGAGAAACAAAAAAGTAGCTCTTAAATATAAGCAAATATAAGACAGTTTTGACCTCTTTCTTTCTTCAGGTTTTGTTAGAGCCAGAGGAGGAGCTGATATTAGAGATGTTAATACTAACTCTGAAAACTGGGCTGTAGTTAAAGCTGCCTTGGTGGCTGGGATGTATCCCAATCTTGTGCATGTAGACAGAGAGAGCCTGGCTTTAACTGCACCAAAGGAGAAGAAAGTGCGATTTCATCCTACCTCTGTTCTTAGTCAACCTCAGTATAAAAAGGTAAAGCTACTTTAAACTTTTTAGAAAATATTTTTTTTCTGGCAGGTGGTAAAATGAAAACTTTAAGTTGGTTTATTTTTCCAGTATTTCAGTTAGTCCTGCTAAGTGGAACAAGACAAAAGAGTAAAAAGAAAAAGCTAGTTCTAAAAGTATTTTGAAGAGGTAGCAATCTCTGCTCATTGTTACAAGGAAAAAGTTCTGCTCTGAAACTGGTATTTCTTTAGATCCTCTTTTAAAGCAAAATATTTTTTTTCAAGGTGATAGGATAACTTGTAAGTCTGGTTGAGTATACTTGTGCTTTTTTATTCCTATGTATGTAAATATTTGTGTATTTATTTCTACAAACATAAAGTAAAAACTAAGTTAAAATTTATTTTAATTGCGCATAGACAATGAAATACCCTAGACTTATTTGCTCCTGCGCAGATTCCCCCAGTGAATGGCCAAACTGCAGCAGCTGTTCAGGCTCTCCCTACAGACTGGCTGATATATGACGAAATGACGAGAGCACACAGGATAGCAAACATCAGATGCTGTTCTGTTGTAACACCCATCACTGTGGCTCTCTTCTGTGGACCAGCTAGGTTACCAAGTAATGCTTTACAGGCATCTTCATCCTGTCAAGGTATACTGAAGTCTGGATCTGGAATGTTAGCATTGATATTACACTAGTGTGTGATTTGGAAAAACTTGTTTTTCAGGTCTATTTTCTACATATTTTGACTCATTATTAGAAGAACAGAGCTGTATATAGTTCCTGTAGCTATTCAGGAATACTTTACAGGCTGTGTAACAAATGTCTTGAGTTTTGTGAATCCTTTTAAGTTCATAACATTTATGGTTCTGGAGTCTCAGAAATTACAGTATAGTTTTTAAAAGAATAAAAAATGCAACCAAAATATTTAAAGACAGTACTAATGCTGAGAAGTGTAGTGTGTAGACTTTTATCTACAGCCTAATTTATTTGATACTTTGAACCAGATGATTCAAACTGGTTAATGTAGTTACAGTTAACATGTCAAATAATCATATTGCTTCCAGTTGACACATGCCTTTTAAAGATTATTTTCTACTGATAACTTTTAAAGTCAATTAGCCATATTATTAGCTAGAAGTAGTAGAGAATTTACTAAAATCTCTTTTTTATATATTTAAATGGAGTGCTGTAAGAATAGAAGCAAAAATAATCTGTGGTCAGTTCTGTAGAAATTTTAGTTTGAATTGAAGTCCAAGCTGACTGTCCTGACTTGCTCCAAAACTGTTACTCTTAAAATAATGTTAGTGCTGATTGAATTGTACTTTGAAAAAGAAAAAGGAATCCTAAATAGACATGTGCAATTGTATTTTTTTTTCTTAATGGGACTTTAAATATATATACCAAGATAGAAAGCATAAGAGCAATGTGTGGCTTTACAAACAACTTCAGGCAAAAGTTTGATAATGGCTTGTTATTGATGAAAGTACATGAGAGTCAGATCACATCAGTATGGGTGTTTATGTAGTAGGGCCCCTAAGAGATCTGGGAACTTGTTCTCATAGCTAAAGCAAAGACCTGCACTGGGCTGTATATGCAGAAATCAAAAAGTGTGCTTACAAATGTTTACATTTTAAGTGAAAATTTGGAAGGAAAATTAGCTTACTGCTGGTAATACAGTAATGTTCAAGTTTTTGTATATGAGTGTAAATAATACAGAAATGTTAATGCACGTTTTATACTTAATTCAGGAGACAGGGTGTCCAGTGATAGCAGTGACAGTGAGATGGAGGACAGAACAACTTCTAATGTGTCACTGCTGAAGCTAGATGAATGGCTCCACCTCAAAATGGACTCTGAAGTACGTAATCTACCACTTCCATGCTTGTTTTGTGTAGAAGAGTATTTATACCCTACCATCTTAAAAAGATTCATAAAACAGTTGGATAACCAAAAATATACTGTAAGAATGACTGCTGTGATCCCGTCAGGTCTCTAAAATTGACAGGAAAGCATACTAAATAAGTTAACCTTTTAAAACCATACAAACAGGGACTCAATCTCCTTTTGCCCAGGCATGTCAGTTGTGTAATTCACATATTCAACATCCAAGTTACAGAGCTTCCTATGGGTTGTAACAACCCATAACTCTTAAATCTTGCACCTGTGAGCAAAAAGGAAGAAAGAATTAGTTATCCAGCCAACTGCAAGAGTGCTCATGCTTCTTCTGCTGTCATGATGCGGCTGTCCCACTCTGGGAAGCAGGAAAGCCTCAGCAGTCAGCTCCTGCTGGATCTGCTTTAGAAGCACTTTGGGTTAGCTGATGTTTTATAAGTTTGATCCATTTCCATTAGTTAACAGATTGTAAAGAGACTGCCAGACAAAAGAAAATGGCTGCAGGCAGTAGTGGCTTCATAATGGTCCTGCTCTTTGTGGTTCCCTATATTGCCTCTGTGGTCAAGACCTTAGCTTGGGCTGGGTTAGCCAAAATTTCAGCAGGAGTTGAGAGAGCAGTAAAAATGGCATATTGTGTATTTCCTTTCTGAGAGGATGACTCAAGTTGTTTGACTAAGATGGAACAACTGCAACTGCTGAAAGAAAATTGCTGTCAAATTTTATAAAAAGCAGAAAAAAGCCCCAGCCCTTGAAGCTAACAAGGGTTCTGGTTATTGTGCAGCTCTGATTGTGTTAGAAAATAGAATAACCAGAGGTCTTTTCCATCAAGTATGTCTAAAGAGCCCATAAATACAAACTAAAGTGGCAGGAAGGGCATTAGATATGAAAAGACTGCTTTTCAAGAGAAGATAATTTTTAAAGTGGAAAATGAAAAATCCTGTGTGTTTACAATAGAATTTTAAGTTTTGTGCAGTGCAGCATGAAATGGTTTAGAAATTATCTTGGACCTGAGGAAAGAAAAGATAACAGCTTAATTTAAATGTGAGGTTTTCTTCCCTTCCCCAAGACCTTAGTCTTACCTTCAGTTTGCTAGAATGCCAGCTGTTGCCTGATAGGAAAGATGTAGGGCACCCTTTGCCTAACTGATCTAATTTTTATTAGTTTTTAACAGAACTGAAATTCATTACAGGCTGCTGGTTTGCTGTTGCAACTCAGACAAAAGTGGCATAGCTTATTTCTGCGTCGTATGCGAGCTCCTTCTAAATTATGGTCTCAAGCTGATGAAGCAACTGTAAGAGCAGTTGTAGCTGTTTTAACTGCTGAAGAACAGTCTGCAGGTTTGCAGCAGCCTTCAGGAATTGGCCAGAGGCCAAGACCTGTGGCTTCTGAAGATCGTCTTTTAGCATCACCATGGAGGCCAACTAACACCAGGAGAAGTATAGCAGAAACTGAATTCTCTGACCCCTCTAATGCTGAAAAGTAAGATGTTGAGATCTTCCAGAGACTGTGGCTTGTAATTTATTTATCTATAAAAGCATCACTTGAATTTCTGCTAGTATTAAGAAGAAACAAATAAATACAGTTAAAAGTTTTGATGCTTTCCTGTGCTGTGTTGTAATTGTGATTTCATTGAGAGCTGTATTCATGCTGGCTGTTTGGGAGGTCAGGAATAGTGAGTTGGGAAGTAGCAGAAGAGGCTTAACCATAACACTCAGAATGAATGCATGCTTTTTTATTTAATGTTTAATATGTTTTAGAAATACTGTAATATATGCAGTCATCCAGCAGGCTGATAGGTAGATACAAATTGTTTTGTGATCTCTTGCAAACCTCACAGTCAATTGTGTATCTGCCTTTACTTTTTAGAGTTCTAATGAGATCTACTCGTCCCATACTTCATCAGCCAAAGAAGTACAAACGAAAAAGTATTTTGTACCCCAAACAAGCTTCAGATGACAGGTCCGATCGATCATCAGTGAAGTCTGCAGACAGCAGTAGCTTCCCCAGCCCCTGTGCTAGTCCATCTTCTTCAGTATCTGGAAAGGTACAGTTTCCATCAACATATTACCCTGCTCTTCTAAATTAATAGACTCTCTTGTTGATACCTTTCGGCAACTATCAGGTATTGTATTGATAAATTAGGAACTTAACTTAGATTTTCATTGTTAACCACATAATATTTATTTTGGAATTGAAAATCAAGAATAAATATCCTTGTTATACTAGTTTAATACAGTAAAAATACTAATTCTTTGCAGACTTCTGAAGTAAAGCTATTCAAAGTAGAAAAAAAAAATCCAGTTTTGAGGGGAGGTTGTTTGTTTTGGGATTTTTTTGAAACTTGGTGGAATAAACCATAATAGTGTATACAGTACATGCATTTCTGAACTCTGTGGATTCTATCTTCATCTGTTTCTGTTAAAACATACATTGGTATTGATTGTCTTTAAGTTTTGTGTTATCTGCCTCATTATGACTGCTTGGCAGTTTTTTTGATGATTATTTAAGAAAGCATACATTTTAGTGAGGTTATTTTCATAAATTTCCTTGTATTTTTTTAATTCAGGTCAGTTACAGGAAAATTTTTTTCCTGAAAATGAATATGCAAGTAGTGTGCTACAGGCTGCAGTCTAGGGTGATTAATTTTGTGTCATCTGAAGTTGTCACAGACTTAAAAAGAATTGTAATTAATCCCTAGACGATGTAGGCCTGTTCTGCCATAATTGTTTGCTGCCCCTCATGAATGAATTATAATTTTGAAAACTGTTTGAAAATGTAAAATAGATGTAAATATACTTTCAAATCAATTCTGACAAGTACAGCTGATAGATAATATGTTTCCTGTATAATATTGAAGAGGAGAGGAGGAACTCAGTGAAGGGTCTGTCTGCATATGTGTAAAACTTCAGAACTAAAGCCCGGTTTATTTTATTGTATTTATTAATTTAATTTAATTCTTTCAGACTTCCAAATCACCTTCACCAAGACAAAATATGCCAGTTCGGTACTTTATAATGAAAAGTAGCAACTTGCAGAACATTGAGATTTCTCAGCAGAAGGGTATATGGTCCACTAAGCCAAGTAATGAACGAAAACTGAATGGAGCCTTTTGGGACAGCAGCGTGGTTTACTTAGTATTTTCTGTTCAAGGGTCTGGACACTTCCAGGTGAGTCCTTAGCTGATACCAACTGGTGGTGGTGGTTGATGATTTAGGAGAGTGCACCCAATGGCTGTGTATAGTACGGAGGGCTTTGCTTATGACTTCTGACTTTCTAATAAGCAGAGTTTTGTGCCAGTGTCTCTCATTGCTGAGGAAGAGTACTTTATTCTTCTCCAAAACAGTCCCTTTTAATGAATTCAGTTTCCCCTTCAAAAGATAAAACTAAATTGCCTCCAAGCATAATGAGTCAGAATAATGTTTCTACCCTACATAGGTGCTTTAAAACAGCAGCAGTGGAACAAATAAATCCATACAAAGCAGTGGATTGCTGCCTTTTTCTCTGCATGCCAAAAGAAATGTTGTAAGTGAACAAGAAGATAGAATCAAGTCACTATGCCTTTAATACAAATTTTAATAAAAACTGTTTTGCTAGAACTGTAGTTTCTCAGAGCTAGGAAACTGGATAGTCATGGCCATGTTTCTTCCAGAGTTGTCTTGAGTTCACATTTAGTGAGTATTTGTAAACAATTTGCTGAAAAATTTGTGGCCAGTTTAAAGGTAAAGACTTGACCTGCTAGTTCAAAGTTGCAGGTTAACTGTGTTGTAGAGCCTGCTAAACTCAATTGTTCCAGGTAAAGAAAGTTCTATTTACATCTTTATATATTATAAACTATTAATAGTAGTCAGCTGAACTTAAAATTTAATGAACCAGTTCAAACACAGAGATCTTGGTGATACCAGTGAAAGATTGTGGTGAAATGTACTTATGTGTGCAATGATTTGGCAAATGCAAATGCCATATTGAAGAGCAATTTTCAGCATGCCAGCTGAATCTGAAAATGGGCTGTTGTATCAATGCACTTAGACAAGGAAGCTGGGAGGGGAGGACACACTGAAGTCAGGATGTAGGTGGATTACGTTGCCTTGCCCTTCTAGTTTTTATAATGCACTAGATCTTCATGGGAACATGAGATTAACATTCCTTATATTCTCTTGCCTCAAGTGTCTCTATTTTCCACCTGTATTTTTCCTCTGTTCCTTTTATTAATTTTCATTGATTTTCATTTAAGGCTTAAGCTGTCTAGGATGCATGACTTAGAGCAGCAGTGTGTGCTGGTAGCTTTAGGAAGTGCACTGCATCTCTTGGATTCCTAAGGCATAATTGGAATAAATTTGCCTGTACAGTTGATATATTGTGTGAGGCCTAGGTTTATTTTTGGTTTGTTTGGTGTGTTTAAAGGGTGTCCTTAAATAAGTTAGATGCAATCTTGGATTTGTGGTTTCTTTCATTTAATTTCTGAAAACTTCTCTTGTTGGAATTTCTTTCAGCGTTGTTAAAGAAGGAACTTCAAGCAGCTTTGACTTACTTCTTCAGAGAACAGCTCCACACTTTTAATTGTGTATGATAGCTTGTTAACAAAGAGGGCATGAAGAAGAAGGGAAGGGAAGCAGGAAGGCAGGAAAGCAGGAAGGCAGGAAGGCAGGAAGGCAGGAAGGCAGGAAGGAAGGAAGGAAGGAAGGAAGGAAGGAAGGGATTTTTGAAAGAATTTTGTAAAGAAATGAAGAATAGCTAATGGACATTGAACATTCATCTTGATACCTTGCATTTTGAATATTTTTACAACAGCTCTGTCACAAAGCTTTAAAAAATCCCTTGAATGGTAATTTGTGAGAGATGAATTGAAAGACATCCTTTGTGGTCAAATTCTAGAAGGTATATTTGAAGTAGAAACAACAAATAATACTTGTGACTTTCTAGGTTATATATAAAGTAAATATTTTGGAAGATCCAGCTTCATGTGATTGAGGGTTTGAAACACTTTGAAACTAATTTGAGAGTTTTGTATGAAGTCCACTCATTTATTTAATTCCAGCATAAATAGATACGCTCTCATTATGTCTGTTCTTCCATACTGAAATTTTATTTCCAGGGTTTTGCTAGAATGAGCTCATCAATAGGGTGTGAGAAAAGTCAAGACTGGGGATCTGCTGGATTTGGAGGTGTGTTTAAGGTGGAGTGGATCCGAAAAGAAAGCATTCCTTTTCAGTTTGCACATCATTTGCTCAACCCTTGGAATGACAATAGGAAAGTACAAATAAGCAGAGATGGCCAGGTATGCTCTTCTAACATCTTCTTCATAGAACTGTGTTTTGTTCATTAGCTTGTTCAGCCTTGAACTCAACTATGATTATGTATGCATTAATTTTAATCACAGTTGTTTGGTGCATGTTGTACCTTCTGCTAATGCAGAATTAGTGTTGAATTAGTGGATTTGTTATAATCAAACCAGTTTCTTCCTTAATCTTGTTAAAAAAATATTTAAAACAGGATTTTCCAAAATAAATGAGGTTTTGGTGGTGGTGTTTTTTTTTATTTCTGGAGGTTTGTTTCCTTTTTGATTCAGATGTGTTCCCTGAGATAAGATAGTCTGTCATACCTAAGTAACTGTTCAAAATTAGATACTTGTGTTTTCCCTAAAGCCTCAAGAGAATCTTGATATTCTTGGTATCTTAGTACTGTTCTCCAATTTCTTAAAGCTAAATGCAACCACAAAAAGCCAGTAAAGAATTTCCACAAGAATTCTCTGTGGCAGTTTTTGCATTCTCCCAAAACATCTCCTTGATACAAGATTCTGGAGCTAAACTTTTTGTATTGTCACCTCACTGCTTCCCCAAAACCTCTTCAGTTATAAGAATGAGGAAAGGAGCATACTGTAACTAGGAAAGGAATGTAGTACATGTTGAAGTTGACCGTGCTTTTCTTCTAAGTGGCTCTTAAGACCTAAAGAGTCTCAACAACGTAAAAAATAAGTGATTTATATTAATGTCTCTGATTCCACCAAGGCCTGCCTTTCCACATTCTCCACCGCATTTCATGGAATTAAACTTAAAAGATGTGGAGAATAATGATCTTTAGTTAATAAGGAAATGGCCCGTGGAAGGCACAAATTGTATGGTTCATCTGTTCCTGTGGTGGTGTGTTCATTGGGAATTCTTTTGTCAGATCTGACATCTTGCCTGAAACAAAAAACCCCGAATAACCTATAGGCCAGGATTGCTTATGAAAGTTTTTAATCTCCTGTTGAGACCTTGTTGTAGGGATAGTTCTAATATATCTCACAACAGCAAAAGTAACAATTCTTTCAGAAAGACCACCAGCAGCCTCATCTAAGGATTTTGTAATAAATAGTTTTTATATGCACAATGGCAGCAGTGCTAATAACTTTTCTAATTTCCTGATTGTTTCTAGGAGCTGGAACCACAAGTTGGAGAGCAGTTGCTGCAGCTTTGGGACCATATTCCTTTGGAATGAAAAAACTCAACTGATTAAGCATAATGTGATAGAGGTAGGTTTTTTTCCATTTAATATTATGTATTGCATTCTGGTTTTGTGATAGAGGAAAAGGTATCAACATACATTATATCATTACAGTACTATCACCTGAAGCTTGTGGGAGAGCAGGTACACAGAGAACTAAATATTTTCTTCCTTTTGATTTTTTCTAGCTGACATTGTTGAAACATCACCTCTAACCAATAGAACCAGCAGCATGCCTACAATACCAAGAAAAGGAAGAGGCAGCGCAACAAACCTAACTCCTGAAGCTCTTAGTCATAATGTACAGCTAGCAGTGGAAAAAAAAAGTGGGAATTGTGTTTGTTTCAGTGTTCCTTTGTTGTAAAAAGTGTCAATAAGGTTATCCAACAATCTTTTTTTGACTGAATTTTTTTACAGTAGTGTGCAGATATTTGAAAGTGTGGTTGAGTTTAAAACTAAGTTGAAAGCAATGCACCACATATAAGTTGTTTGTGGGTTTAAAATAGCACAGCAGTTTACATTTAAAGCATTCTCCAGTAAATGTATGATGAAAGAAATGAGTTTAATGTTAATTAATCATTCTTGCAGTTTAAGTAAAATAAATAAATTGAGAATAGATGTCTCCAAGTATGTTGGGAGATTCTGTAACTGTTTTGTGAACTTCTGTATGCACAGTACAAGAGAGAAGGATATATTCATACAAACAGTTAGACAGCTGGAGAATGCTCGTTTTTGAATTCTAGTTTAAATACAGAAGGGAAAGAAGCATGAGACTTTCTTGAATGTGGATTGGTCCGGTGATATTTCACTTCAAATTTTTTTTCCCTTAAAAATATTCACACTTTGACAAGCTGAAATAGTCTTTCAGAGGCCTGTGGCCAAATGGCTAGTAGTTCACTGACTTGAGCATTGTTATAAGATTTCTACTTCTTTTATAAAAAATAAAAAATGATTACTAGTACAACTTGTTTCATCTTTCAATACCTTGTCTTTCAAGTTCTTTTCTTTCTTCTGCTGTTTGGTTTATTGGGCTTTTCCTTAGTCATCAACATACTATAATGTAAGGCTGTTACAAATTCAGTCTGCTCACTGTCAGCAATGTTGCTCATTCTTAGGTTAAACCAAAAGCTTTTTCTGCTTCAGAGTTTCTGCTTTGTTACTCATGTCCTCTTGGGATGTTCTCATAGTTCTGACTATCCCATGTATTCGTTAACTCTGGTACACCATCATTAGAAACTTAAGTTAGACCTGAAACAGGCTACTGCAGGACCTGGTGCAATCAATAAAAAGGCTGCCAAGGATATGAATGACTGTGAAAGAGAAGGAGATGAAAAAAGTATCCAAAGATTTAAAAGAAAAGGAATGTTCGTGCATTAAAAAATGAAACAAAAAGATAATATATATATATATATATGCATGTGTTTTCATCCTGAATCCAGAACTGAGGACTCATTGGCACCAAGTAGTGTTCTTTAAAATCCATCTCTCTCTTCTTTTTTTCTCTCGTGGGAGAATTTGTTACTAGTTTAGCACTCTATTGAATTTATATAAAAATAGTCAAGATAACCTACAAGAACCCTGCACTTGGACAACAGTCAGATTTTTGGCATGCTGGAGCTTCTTTCTGCCCATCAAGATGCAATCATTTCATAAAGAGGCCTCCCCAAGAAAAGCCATGCACTCACATTCTTCTCAAATCTGTGTTCTGGCTGAGACTGCAGACAGATGAAAAGTCAGTTTTTACCTGCACTGCAAACATTCTCTTTCAAAATCAGTTGTAGGAAGACTGGCTCTTTCAGTGGGAATGTGTTTTGTTAGTTTTTTATAGACTCATGGATGGAGGTTTTTAGGCTGGAAGAGACTTCTAAGTTCATTGAGTCCAACTCTTAGCCTAACAAGAGTTAGGCAAGTGTGACAAAATAGCCACTTTGTCATCTTAATCATTAAATGAGAGTTGGTTGTTGAGGATGTTGAGGATGTTGGAAATGAAAAATGGGGAGTGTTGAGATGAGATGAGAACGAAAAATGAACAAAAGAGCCACCAGATCAAGAAAATAAAAACACATTTACATAGTAGAAAATGCTAACATAGCAGGCTGAAAAACAAGAAAATAATTATTGGATGTATTAAATGTCTGTAGGAAAATAAATTAGGCCATTTAGGTACCTGACCTGCTATATTCTCTCACATTTTCAGTAAGGACTAAATATATAAATTTTTAATTAGTTTTTAGTATAAGTAAGATTGGGGAAGGTATTTGTGATTAATTTATTGAAAAAATAATCAGGAAATCTGATTTTCTACTACTTATCATAAGAAATATTTCCGAACTTTTCAGAAATTAAGATAATATGACTCTCTACTGCTATAGTTTTGCCAGATCTCATACCTTCTTCATTGTTCTGTTTCACATTTGAACTATGTTTAATGTGAGCTATACAGGACACATGATGGTTATGCATTTTGTGGAATTATTTGAAATATTGTTTTTCAGCTGTAGAATGTTCCCATCAATGTTGAAAGCTTGGAACGGTTCAGCCTTTCTCTGCTAGATTTTTGGCATGGATGTGTTCACAAAGTAGATACTTTCTAGTATTTGAGCCTTTCTTTGCAGGTGAAGAAAATTACTATATCATGATGCGGGGAAATAACAGCTGAACATCTGCTTTGAAGATTTTTGATTTGCCCTCATACCACATTGCTTCTAAAAACTCATAAGCCTTGACCTCCATCACTCATTTGGCCACTTCCCTGGTAACGCAATCACTTAGGGCCTTTGATGAGTATTCAATATAATATCAACCCTCACCCTGTCATTTCTGAGGGCAGAAGCAGTTTGCTAATCCAAATATTTTCTTTTTTTTAAAGGGAAGTTGAATAATGTTCATATCATTAGGGAAAACCACAAAATAACACCTGCAGAACAGTAATTAAGAAGAGTCATGCTAGGTATTGGGATAAAGGGAAGCTGTTTCTGACTAGCATGTCAGGAGCCACCTCATTTCCCTGAACTGGGATGGGAGAGAAACAGCAGCTTATTATATGGAGAAAGTTTTTTGGCATTTATTTTGAAAATGGCTGTGCTGTTACTATTGCTGTATGATTCCTATGAGTTGTCTCCATGTCTTCCTTATCTCAGATAACTTGTGATTTTTATCTGGATCTGATAGCAGGAATATGGTGAAGAGCGTCTTCCTTGCCACTAAAATGGTGACTGAGTATGGTAACTCTTTCCCTATGATTTCATTTCATCAGCTGTAGTGTGGAAATTGGAGAAAGAAATTGGTATATTTATTATAAATGTTCTTGATACATTTTAAACCAGGATACTGAGCGTAAGTTGAATGTGGTTTGCTTATGAAAACCTAAGGTGCTAGTCATGTCCTCTCTGACTACTACCCTTTCTTCATGATCAAAGTGGTCATTGCTGTTCATTAACATGGCATTTGGAGGAATCCTGATTAGAAGGACCCTAAGAGGTAAACTTACTTCTTTGTAAGAGTAGAAGCTGGAATCTTTTTCTCCCTAGATCTGAAATTGATGGAAAGGTGGGAGAAAATCTGTACTAAAATGTTCAGCTTCTCAGTGTTCCCATTGCACAAGGTACTCTTAATTAAAACTGTATTTTGTGGACTTAGTGCCTTTCTCTATCCTTCAGCTTTTTATTTTTTTTAAATCGTCTTCATGCTGTCAAATAACCTGTATGAAGCATTGTTTAATGAAACAATAGATAAAAGCTTTTGTATTGATCTTGCCTGAAGTGGCTCTGCAGTTGTTCTGCAGTCTCCTGGAGCATTTTGAGTGGCCTGCAGGGCAACTGGGATGTATTTACTGACTGTTTAAGGGAGCCATAGAAGTTTGGGTTTGGTTCACATCTACAGGTGGAGAGAAGGTACTGAATGACAGAGGTAGAACAAAACAGTATCTGTGAATTTGGAAGCTCATAATGACCTCTTTGCTTTAATTTCAGGTGAGGATTAAGTACAGCTTGGAGCTAAAATCCAGATTCAAGCTGGAGATATGCTAAGTTTCACAGTTCCTACTTCTTGTGCTCATTAAAATAGATGTCTCTGACTTTCCTTTATTTACCTGTTAGTCTATGAATCCTGCTGCAGCTGGGCTTTTACACTCTGTTTGGATGGATTGCAGGTAGTTAGTACCAAATACAGAAGGGATGAATCTGGCTGATGCATTGCTTCTGGACATGTTAAATTAGAGGAAAAAATCAGCTGTCTACCCTTTGGTGATGATCCAAGGCCTAAATGAAGTGTAATGTGAGAACTGGCCTATTGTGGCAGGCAAAACAAATAGACCTAGAGACGTGTGGTGAAAGCTTAGAGAATATCTGCTAAATGTTCCTCAGGATTATATCAGGTGTAGAAAAGGGTGCATATGCCAGATCCAACTGGGGAATAATGTTTGGGAGCTAGTCCAAATAATTAGATCCTGGTAGTTTCTTGTGAGGGATATTTTCTGCAACATCTCTCCTATACATGACAGAGGTCTCCTGGGATGCACGGTGGCCTACCAGACTACAGGTGCTCAGCACCTGAGAATATATCAAATAGCCACAAATGCTGACAGTTAGAGATCTGGTTTCCCTCTAGTTTTTTGCTGTGAGGAGCCCAATATACCTAACACCTTTAGTATTTTCCAGTTTTTCCTTGGGGGTTTTTACAGGTCCATACTTTCTACTGTAATTAATAGGATCTACTGCAACCTGACACCATGTCCAAACCTTACGATCACAGGCAGATGAATTAGATTGAGAACCTGGCAGCTCGGAGGGGGTTGAGTATGGAGTAAACCCAGGATTGGTAGATCCAGTTTGGTTGCTCGGGTTTCCAAGGAAACCAAGGAAGGTTTCTCCGGCCTCTCTACAGAACCTAAAGCCATTATGTTTTTTTGTAAAGTAATTGCTGTAGGTTTGAGTGATTCTGGAAGCCCTCGAATTAAAGGGGTCATTAATTCAGGTTGCACAGGTAATTGTATTGGGGATTCATATCCAGGAATTAATTTCCTTTCATGTATCATTTGCGGGCAGGTGGCTTTGTGGACATTTTCCAAAAGTTGGTCGGTGCTACTGACTATGGCTAAAGGGTCCCCCCTTTCCAAAGGATTTATTCCCCCAGCCCAGAAAGCTGCATGCTGTGTCAGAGACCATGTGTCACATTTATCTCCTGTTAAGAAAACTCCATGTCCCTAGTATCCACTGGCCTCCTGTTCAGTTAATTTAATTTGGTCTCCTCCAGTGAGAGACACTCAGAAGACATATTCTGTCTCTGATTCCTGTGAGAGCTGGCCATATTCTTTCTTTAACTTAGCCAATCCTGTAGCACTGTAGGGTATTTGTTTAGTTGTCATGTGCAGTTCAAAATCTTCATCATTAATATAATTATATTCTATTTTAATCAGGGATCTCAAACAAGGGCAGCAGTTTTCCCCACATTTTTTTACTAATTCCATTTCCTTCTGGGGGTATATTTGAT